>BMAV01024329.1:0-55179 GCA_019973955.1 Trichonephila inaurata madagascariensis | reverse complement strand
ATATATATATATATATATATAAAAGCTTTTTCAATTCCTACTATTAGTTCACACTCTCCCTATATATATAATAATGGATTTAGATATTCCTATCCATTACTTTTAATAGGTTTTTGCTCAGTATTATTTACTTAAAGGGGGAAGGTTGGCTGGCCAAAAAACATGTTCAACCCCACTTTTATATACATTATTTTATATATTAGCTGTCCTAAGTCAGCAATGTTTATAATACTGCAGCATCCATTTAATAATTTTTAATCTCAGTTACTCATATGCATTGTGTGATTTTCCTACTGTCTATGTGTTTTTCGAATGTGATTGTTGGATGTTATCTCTTGTTTGTAGAGAATAAGCCTATATATATATATATATATATATATATCGTGCTCAATTTTTAAATTGTTAATAAAATACTCCTTTATTCCTCCATTCAAGTTCAAATACATTTTTTTAAACTTGTAGTGGATGACACTTGGCGTTAATACAATTTTTTCAAATATCAATTCATTAATTAAATTAAATTAATTAATTATAGTTTAAGAGAAAAATTTCAGTCGATATTTTTCGTCTAGATAGCAGCACCATTGGATGGGACAGTTTTTGTTAAGTTTGTGATGAAGATTTAACTTAACCTGAGTAATCATATGCTAGTTAGACGTCAGCATTCCTTTTACACTGTGTGGTTTTAAGATAAATTCTTATCAATTACATTCAACTTTTATTAAAAAATGTAATTACAAGTTTAATATGGTTAAAAAGTTTTTAATGTTAATTTTGCCACTTAATATTGGGATTCTGTCATATGTATATTCATACTTATATTAATTGTAATTTTTTAATAAAAGTAACTAAAATAAAATTTTCTTTGTTGACCTAAGTATGAATTGACTTTAAAAAATGTTTAGATATTATTCGTTATGTAGAAAGTTGATTTTATGGAAAGATGCTATCACCTAAATGGGTCATCATAGGTAAATGACATGAACTTCCATTTAAGATTTATCATCTATATTATTTTGACTTTATTTATTTATAAATATATATATTTGTTTTGCTTCCCCATGTTTAACAAACACAATTTTTCTACAAAATCGTTAATTTAAAAATTTTAATCCCTTATTCATGAACCATATTTTTTTTAAAAAAAAATTTTAATAATGGCTTATAGTGTGTGTTGTGTGTTACATGAAATACTTTCTAATTTCTGAAGGTATTATTATTTTAAGAAGGCAGTTTATTCAACAATCAAATATTGCTTTCATATTTTTTCTTATTAAAAATATTTACATATTGATGGGATTCTTTGCTGAAGTTCTTATTAGGTTATGACAAAGCATTATTATTCTTTTTAGGGTCTGGATACTGAAGATGATGACGAAGAAGAATCTACAACTTTTTCCATCATGGGAAAAGGTCATCATCACCCTCATCGATCCAGAAAGGGTATGATTTTATATTTATGCATAAAATTAAAATAGAAACCGTGTCTATTTATCCTTTAGTGTTGAATAAGTATATTATGTGTACTTTAATCTGAGATTATTTCTTATTAATCATATGAAAACAAAAAATTGTCATTAAAATAAAATTTTATTCAAAATTGTCATATCACATTGAGTATTCACGCGCGCACGTTATTTAATATGTTAAATGAAATGAGCTTTATGTTATATATATCTTTATAAGATAAATCTCTAAATATAGTTGAATCTCTGAAAATGAATACCATATAAGAGAATAAAGTTTAATCTATTCATAAACCTTAATAATGGAGAGTGGATAAACGGCAGATGAACAATCCATCTGAATATTTATATTATATATGACACAAATCCTTAAATATAATAAAAAAATCATTTCTGCAATATGATACTCCACAAGTACTACATTCGTATTCTTTAATCCTGAGAAAATTAATATATAAATTAATGTGTATATTTTCTATTTTCTCAATTTCAGTGTTTTTTCTTCCCGATTCTGAATTTCTTGAAGCTCATTAGTATATAAAAGACAGGTTTTACTCTTTTTTCCTTGACTTATCAGTGGATAAAATCTCATAGTTGGATATTATGCTTTTGTTGAATGAAATGTATCCACATTTAGAGAGGTACACAGTTGTAATATTATCCACTAAATAGTATTGCATATGTATTTTTTTTTTATTATTTCCAAAACTTTTGAAACAATTTATACTTTCTAAAAGTAATGTACTTAATAGAAAATAACTGAATTTTCATGTAATTCAATATACATTGATTACCATAAATTAAGTAAAAATCACAAAAATGCCGATAAAAGTTTATGTGCAGAATTTAATGAAACTTATATACATTATACAACACAAAGGAAGGTATAAAATATCGTAAAAAGAAATCACCAAACAATTATGGTGTTATAGAAATTAGCATACCTATACAATGAACAAATTGGATGTGTCAGTTTGGTATTGGAAAATTACTTTTTTAATATGGGTTATGATCTCCCCGAAAGGCAATACAGCACATACAGTGATGTATGATGCTCTCAATTATGCGGTCTATTAATTCAGTAGGAAGAGTGCTAGTCACTGCTCTTCTAAGACAGTTGAAAGCGTGATTGAGTCCTAGGAGGGAGATTGAGATCAGCTACACGCCGTCCTACAGCATCCTGAACATACTCGATAGGGTTAAGGTCCAGTGATCAAGCTGGCCACTGCATGCACTTAATTGTTTCCTGCTCAAGATAACCATCCACGATACGAGCCCTGTGTGGTCTCGCATTGTCATCCTGTAGCACGAAAGCATCACCTATTTCCCCGGAATAAGGGTGCACATAAGCATCCAGAATGTCATCGCTATACTTGTGAGCATTAACAATTCTACGGGAAAATACATGGAGGTCTGTGCATCCACCCAAAGAGATACCACCCCAAACACAGACACTGCCTGATCCGTATGCGTCTTTTTCAATGATGAAAACGAGTTCCAGGTTATTTCAAAAAGAAAATACTATAACTTTCAAGCCTAAGCCGGGACTAATCCGTAAAAAGAACAGCCTTCCATTGATCACGCATCCAGTGGACATAATGACGTGCCCACAGCACGCGTCCTTACCTATGGCGTGATGTGAAGCGTTTGATGCAAGGTTGACCTTGATACCAACCTTCCGTAGCTTGCAGCGAGGGAGGATGTGAGCTCATACGGATTTGCAGTTCTATTCCTTCGTGCGCATAGTGACAAATATGGGTCATCAACCCTCGTGATAGTTCCTAGCTGTCCTTGGCTAAACCTCTTGGATGCCGAACCTGTGGTTAGAAATTGTTGTCAAAGTCTATGAATCACAGACAGATTCCCATTCACCAATCTAGCTTTTATCTCACTTTGTCCTGCCTTTAGTCTCCCAATGGCTCGCCATCGCAGTCTTTCGGTCAAATGATGCCTGGAGGTCATTGCTGCCATTTCGCTGTACCAGATTTCTGATCTCAGACACGCAGCAACATTGCTGCCTTTGAGATATTCACTTTTATGCTCTTCGCAAATGATGGATTCCGACGACATCGCCACTATTTTGCATAATGTAATATTGTTCAGCTCCTTTTATGTACAAACATATTCAAATTTCATTAAGATCGGCTTAGTTTTGGGTGAGTTATCTTTATTTTTGTGATTTTTCCTTAATTTATGATACCCAGAGTATATTAAGAAAGTTTATGAAAATATTTCTTTTGTTATTAAAAAGATTGTTTTGCTCCATGAAAAAATTTCTTTACAGAAAGGCCCAAGACACTGATATCTTCAAACGCTAAAGGCAGCGATTCTAGAAGAAAAATAACAGTGAATCCGGATGTTTTAAGTTCAGATGTGCTAAAAGATGATGATCAGAGAAGTATTGATTCTTTCAGCAACAAGAGTGATGCTTTATCACCACTCGATGATCTTGCTACTCCTGATGATATTGATACGCCAGATGATCTTGATGATGATCTTTTTGATAGTAAGAATATTCATTATAGTAAGATTGTGTAATTTGTATTAATTCGGTACAGTTAGAATATACTTTCGAAATTAAAATGTCTCTTGTTTAAAAAGCTTCTAACCATTACGTGCGTGTTGCTATGTTAAGAAATAACACACTATTTGGTTGCTTTCAAAGCAACATTCGGGGCATAATTATCTGTTTTTGAAATTTTCATCCAATCTGTTTGCATCAGTTCATGCTAAATTTTTACTAATCATTGTATTTCTCTCTATTTAACGAAATAGTTGATTCAGAAATTAAGAACTTACTACTTTTTCTATTACAGTGAGTAATTTGTATACATTTTTTTTAAAAAAAATCTGATCAATATTATTTATAAAATGAAACACTTTTGCAATTATATACTGCTCGATTTTTTCATACATACTCAAATAGTTTTTATCTATATTCTTTAATACTATATATTCTATTTTACAACAAATAAAATCATATTAATAAATAGAACAGGAATATCAACCTATTTCAAAACATTTAACTGAATATAATGAAGTAGATTGATGTAATCTATTTCTACAGATGAATACATGGAGATGAACCAGTCATAAGTTCTATCTAGTCCAGGTGAAGTTGGTAATTAAAAAAAGAGTATGATGTTCATACTTATAAAAGTAACTCATAACAGAAGGTAAATTTTTTTTTGCTTCCACTTTCCTTCTGCTGTTGTGAGTGTTGTTTTCATCTCCTATCATATTTCCCACAATTGTTTTCTTTACCATTGAGACATAGCCATCCTGTGATGACCATGTCTTACCGGTTCCGCGTAAGCTAGAGGTGTGGGATTATCAAAATGATGAGACATAATTCTTAATACAACTTTTATTAAGAGTAACTTATAATACTTAAGTTCTAATTTGACAATTATTAATTAGAGTGAGAGTCGAGCCCAAATTAAATCACGTATTTAAGTCAGATCACGCAATTAGATCCTCTATCTCAATTATCCTAAATAATCCTGTTATCTAATTACTTATATCTAATATTACCTTTTCCAGTTCAGGTCCCTTGACCTAGAGAATATAATCTATAACTTTATATATGAAGATTCTTGATCCGCAATGCAGCTAATTCTTGACTGCTTATTCTTGGTCCGCAAGATTCCACACTAAGCTTTGTCACGCTATTGATCAGAATGATTCCACACTACAATCTCTGAGCCTGCTACGCTATATTATGCTCTCTTATGTTATATCTAGGTTTGCCACGCTATCCTTTTATAGTATATCTCATTTACATGTTACTTTCGTTTATCTTCTTGGTATTGGGTTGGAAAGGTTTTGCCATTAATCGTGGCCGTCAAAGAACATAGGAGTCATGTTAATCAGAAAGGCGCGAGAGACGTCACACCATCTACTCGCATTTTTTAAATTTTCACCTTCTGTTTTTTCTCTGTTTTTACAAACAATCTATACAGCAAATTTTTTTTTCTTAAAAGGCACACACTAATAAAGTTATAATACTTTTTACATTAATCTTAGTTTTTTTTTTAATAAATATTGTTTTTTGTCTGCTTTTTTCGCATAATTTTTGCCTTTCTACTGGTAACCCTACTACACGATCATACCATGAAACTGCGTTTTTATTCTCGGGGGTAATGATTCAAACAGAAGCTGTGTGTGACCCCTTCGCTATCACTGCAGGATCTAAAACCACATGTTACTGTTGTTAGTGCAAGGTTTTGATCTAATATGCTATAAAAAATTTGCAACAAAAAAATAAAATAAAGATTCTAGATGTTCATAGTAGCTGATGGAGAAATAGAAGGTCTCTGCTGATGACTAGTTATTCCTTTTCTCTTTCTCATGCTTTTCGAGGAGAGAAAGAGTTGAGCCATTTCAAACACTCCTTTCAATCTATTATTGTGCGCAAGGTGTCTTTTCGTACTAAAACGAAGACATTGTGCAATTTTGTAAATAACTTTTTTTCCATACCCCTTGTTATTTTTGAGATAGTACAGCTAACTCTGCTGTTTATCCCAGGTCGTGCTGCAACTAATCTCACTCTGCAGTATGTATAGTCGCTTAACAATGTGTGTGTGTACGTAATACCTTAAGTGATGTAATAGGAATAAATATTTCAAATCTAATATTTATGCTATACATACATTTTTTTAAAAACCTCCAAGCACTAAATTTCAGCTCAGACTTTTTTGTTGTGTTTAGTAGACAGTCGGTATAATGCTTCTTGTATTAGAAAAAATTTAGAACGAAGTTTTG
This sequence comes from Trichonephila inaurata madagascariensis, assembly GCA_019973955.1. Taxonomy (NCBI): domain Eukaryota; kingdom Metazoa; phylum Arthropoda; class Arachnida; order Araneae; family Nephilidae; genus Trichonephila; species Trichonephila inaurata. The sequence goes on along the minus strand of BMAV01024329.1, from coordinate 48,949 downwards.
ATTTCTCTTTTCACATGTTACATCTTCTTAAAATTTTATAAAGGTTTAGATGATATTTTTATTGATTCTCTAAATGCTCTTTCAGCAACGGAAGAAATTCGAGACAGTGGTAGCAACTGGAAATCGTGCATTGTTGGTGGAGAAGAGAGACGAATTGATATGAAAGTCATCGAACCATACAAAAAGGTGCTCTCCCATGGAGGTAAGCCTTTTTTGAAAGAAAAAAACATAATTTTCGCATGAAATCAACAAGCAATTTTGTTCTAACTTGTACACATTTTTTCTATTACCATTTTTTCAAATTTCATACTTTTTTATCCATTCACGTCAATTCTGAAAGAAGCTTTTAATATTAAGAAAAAAAATTAACACATATTAATACAATGAACATGTTAAAGTACTTCATTTCCCCATAATTGAGATAAATTATTCATCTGCTCTTTTTCCCCCTAATATGAGCCATTCATATATTATTTTATCTTATAATAAGTCTTTGAAACGTTTTGTATTATAAATGACACAACCGTGTGATATTCCTAAATTCTAAATGATACACAGAATCTACATTTAATTTACGTCAGAAAAAAAACCCACACATTAATAGCAAACTGAGAAGCATGAGAGAGATGAATACAGGATGTTGCCGTATTCAACTGATAAATTTTGAGGAGTGATAATAAACAGCATGGAGACGACAAACCAACATAGAACATGGGGTCGCAAACCACGTTCAGTTGGGGAAAATCGCGATAATAATAGGCGTCGGAAGGACGATGAGCCAGGCGAAAGGAGTGGCCAAACACACACATGCGGGGTTATACATATACTACCCGAATGCAACTATTTACTCAATGGTGCACACACAAAATACATTTGTTTTCTTTGAATTCATTGCTGCAGGATGTAACGGCCATTGCACACCAGAACGTGTGGTTCATCTCGATTGTGCACCTGCACATTTTTCGATTGCAGTGCGTTACCACCTGCATGTTTCATATCCCGAGAGGTGGATTGGACATGGCGGACCCATTGCTTGGCCTTCAAGCTCTCTGGACCTCAAGTCCTTGGATTTCTTTTTCTAGGGACACATGAAATCACTTGTGTATGAGACGCTGGTGGCTACAGTGGGTGATCTCATGACACGCGGACTGTCATCGCTTCAGCTGGCATCGCCAGCACACTGGATTTGTTTCAACGCATCCGACAATTCATCGTCCGTTGGTGTCGGCTGTACTATGACCTACGCAATTCAATTATGAACAATTCCTGTGACAATCACTTGACGTTGCATTTCTGACGTCGAGCTGTGATGCATTGTTCATGTTGTAAACTTGCTTTACGCGAAGGCTATTGGCTACGAGCCTCGTAATTCTGAACCTCGGTTAAGAGACGAGGACGACACGTGAGCTGGTACCCCATTCCCCAAACTCCCTCACTGTGCTGACGTGAGAACACAGACCCTCGATGGATTTAGCGAGCACCAGTTTCTCTACAATGTGGGTCTTCAGTGGCACTATGACGTGATCTTATGACCCTGCAACGCCGGCCACGATGACCACTCGAGTACTGTGACCACTCAAAAATGTGTAGCCTAATATTGATATAAAGCATAGCATTCTCTCCCTGTTAAATAAATCTTGTGAGTAACATCAGTCATTATAATAAAATCACAACAATTTAAGAAGGGGCATGTTTTATTTATACAGATGGTTTGTTATGGTGTCTACGGGATTTGAATTGTGTGTCCACGGGCTATTAACCCTCCAAATGGCCTGCACGTAAAATTCCGCCATTCCAGAGATGCTTTTTCTGCCTTCAAGCATGATTCCCGAAAGCGGTTGAGCCGTATTTTTAAGAATGTGGCTCAACCGCTTTTGAGAACCCCACCTGAAAGCAAAAAAATATGTGCGGTGCATTTTTGAAGCATCTCCAGAATGGCAAGACTTTAAGTGCAGACCACTTAGAGGGTTAATTACTTTAAAAAAACTAATTAATATAAAATTACTATTTAATTACTTTCAAAGACACACATTTAAAATATTTACAAATACAGTAGAATACTATATAACATTTTAGGTGTTATTTAACTTACATTATAAAGAGAGACCACACCCAGAACTGCCACACCGACCGTATCCCTTTTCTTTTAACTCTTTCTCTCTCTTATTCTTCCTCTCTCTGTTCCCGAACAAAAAACGTAACCTGCGTACGCAAGGGTACATGGCTTGTATCGCCATCTATTGGAGAGGATGTAACTCATTGACTGAGAGATATATCTATAAATTCCTCATTATTTAAAATCCCACATTTATTATAGAAATTTATATACCATAGTTTTTTAATAGAAACTCATTAACAATCTAAAAGATTAGCGACTCACATGAAATATATCTGCCGTTATACGAGCTGAAAAAAAAAATTTTTTTTTTTTAGAATGGTACTTTTTAAATTTTTTGCGTTTTTAATGAAACTTGCCTAATTTTTTTCAGGTTACATTGGATCTTCCAACCTTGCAATAATTGTTTTCAGCGCTTGTTATTTGCCAGATCGCAGCAGACTTGACTATGATTACGTTATGGACAATCTGTTTTTGTAAGTTGCTTGCATATATAGAGAAATATTGTCTCGATCTTTATCTGAATGAAAGCATTAATAACTAACATTAATTCTAAGATTAAACCAGCCCTGTCTCTTGGAAAAAATAACCTAAATAATTATTGAATAATTTTCAAAACTCTTGAATTTATGCAGTAGAAATCATAGTAAAGACAAAAAATTACAGAAATTTGATTTAAATCACAATATTTTCATCTGAGAATTGTATTTAGATATGTTTAACTTAATTAGTAGATTCTCCTTTCCAATTAGAGCTTTCACTGAGGCTTTACAACAAAAAAGTTGAAAAATAACATCCTAGCATAAAATATTAAAAATTTATTTTAATACATTAAAAATTTGACGACTGTCATCTAGATCATGATCTAGTTTGATTTGATTTTTTTGTTAATGTCACCCCATAAAGCATCACAGGACAATTGGCGATGAACCTCGTAGTTTTGAACGATGGTCAAGTAACGAGGATGACATCTAAAACTTCAGCCCTTTCTTCTAACTTCCACATCAGTCCAACGTAAGGACTTTGAGCCATTACAGAGTTAACGTGCATTAGTCCCTTTTTTAGTGGCCCGAAGACTCGAACTCATGACACGCCGGTCTCGAGTTCATGACCATTCAGCTCCTGCGGCTATGGCAGAGATGATAGTGAGAGTTATATCAAAGTTTCTCTATAAAGCTGCACGGCACGAGGGCTGTTGGTGACGGACCTCGTAATTTTGAACCATGGTCAAGTGACGAGGATGACACCTGAACTCGAACCCCTCTCCTAACTTCCACACTCATTTAACGTAAGGACTTTGAACCTAGACCGATTTAACGTGCAGTTGCCTTCTCTACACGGCGGATCTTTAGCGGCACCAGGCTCGAACTCATGACACGCCAACCATGAGTCTGTGACCTTGATTACTAGACGACTGCTACTATATGGCATAGATGGAATCTTAGTTTTTAGAGTTGTGTCCCGTTTTTTTCAACTGCGTCCTAAAGTCCAGAGCAGCTTAGGATTTCTGCTCTTGATTTCACACACCATACTTATCAACATCAGGCCGTCATGATCTGGGATGCCATTTCCTCTGATAGTGGGACCATTTTTCTAATTAATTGCGTCATACTTATAGCAATCCATTGCGTTTTATCCTTTCTTTTGTGCCCTTCTGGGCTTATTTTTCAAAAATATAATGTCTAGCACCACATATACGTCTTGCTATGCATTATCTTCAAGCTTGCTTTGCACTTTTTTTAGTTATTTGAGGAATTCCATCCCATAGAACATTTAAGTCTTTTCAGAATATTGTCGGTTTAGGTCGAAAGTTGGTAACAGTTTTACAAATATTACATTACAATATCCTCGTTATCAGTCTATGCCATCCAAAAAACAATTGGCATCCAAATTAGAATGCGCTGAGTGTCGATAAATCTATTAATTAAGCCTCGCTATTAATAAAGGGCTATTAATTTTTATTTATCGTTTACTCATGCTTGTTAGTGACGCAATTAAGCATTCAAGTCGTTTGGAAATACTCGTATATTGTTTGCTTTATGTGTAACTGAACCCGTGAGTGGAATAAAGTTTAGAGATTCTGTTTTGTGCAATAAAGTTACTGCTTAATTTCTTGTTTCTTCTACAATTTATTTTTTCCAGCTACGACAAAACAATTGAAACAAGCGATAGACCAATGCTTCTTATTCACTACTTCACTTTTTAACTATCAAACTCTGAAGTTAATCATCTAATTATGAGGGTTGTATACTAAGCAATGCCACATAGTCATAAATCAATTTTTGAAGAACTTACAAGTACAATTACATTGCATTCGCTCTACATAATCACCAGCAAAGCTTATAACATTTTGCTAAATGTCGGGAAGACGTTGAGACCATTGTCAAGGTGTTAATTGTTGATGCCAATGACGGAGCGCCCTACTGTGTGGCGTACAGATGAAATATCATGAAATCGGTGGCCTCGGAGAGGTTCCTTCAATTTCGGGAACAGATCGAAGTCTCAAAGACTCATGTCAGGTGAGTAGGGAGGGTGTTGCCAGATTTCCCACTGCCACCGTCGCAATAGGAGAGTGATATTGTTTGCGACATGACAACGAGCGTTGTCATGCAACATGATAGAGAGAGCGCTTAGCAATAAACGCGTAGACGTTTTCGCCGCATAGCCGTACGCAGATAGTAAATAGTAGTCTGCGTTGACAGTTTGTCGTTCAGGCACAACATGCGAAAGAATCACACCCTCCCAGTCGTATGCCATAATTAGCATAACCTGCATCCGACTGGATTCCTGTCGAAATTTATATGGCTGTGGCGAACCTCAGTAACGTCATTCATTTGACTGACGCTTTAATCCAGTCTCATAAACTCATGCCCACGTCTCATCAATGGCGACAATACGCTGCAGAAATACGTCTCCTTTATTGCGGTATCTCTCCAAATGGATACTAGCGAGTGGTAGTGCATACCGGTGCAATTTCTGTACGGTGAGTTGATGGGGAACTCAGCGGGTAGCAATTTTCCTCATGTACAGACATTTCTACATTATGTTTTACGCCCTCTGAGGATAATTCTCGGACAGTTCATTGACGATCTATGGAGAGGAGACCACTCGGAATGTCAGTCTGATTTTGAGGAATGGAGGGTCGTTCCAAATTCGCAGTCTTATTCCGACCCGAAATAAACGCTACTCTTTAACCCAATATGCAACCGTTCTATACGTGTCCTATTCACCACAAGTTTCTAGTAATCCTAGATAACATTCTGTTGCATTTTTGCGACGGGCAACCAAGATTTTAATCCACAACAGCTGATCCCCTTTTGAAAACCTGCTTTAGAGAGATGGAAACGAAAACTCTCTTCACTTAAACGATGCATAGAACCCGATGCCTTTCTAACTAGATCGATTGTTTTTTGCACTCTACACATCGACAACAGCGCCATTTCACCGCTCCCATATCCTAGTTACGCATGCCCACTCTTCTATGAGTTTCTAGGTTAAATTGCCCCTATTTAATTTACAGCCCTCGTATTTTACAATTACATCATTTATTTTCTAAGCATTTTTATCCCATCCATCAATTTTTATCGTGACTGGATATCTCCTTTATAATGTACCGATTTTTGAGTCATAGAGTGTACAAAAGCATGTTTTATCCTCCTCTCGATATACTTAATCTACCAAACAAATTCTTTATAATTCTAGCTGGGATTTATATATTTATTCAATTTCTCCAAATACTTTAAATTATAAGGGACAATAACGTAAAACATCGCACAAACAACTTTTCAATGTTGTTCTTTTAAAAAATATATTATTATTTGATTCAAAGATATTAATATACATTTAACGAATGCATTTACCCTTATTTTATAAAATGCCAACCTATTTCTATTTTCTAAAAATTAAAAAAAATATTCAGTTTTTAATTATTTATCATTAAAGATCATCATGTTTATCTTCATTCTTTGTAAAAAGGTTCTTCCTTTTTTATACAAGTTCAATTTTGAGCTAATGTGTTAAAAAAGTTTGACTTAAATTTTTCCAGGTACGTTTTGACTACATTATCTCAGCTTGTGGCTGAGGATTATGTATTGGTTTATCTACATGGCGCTACTTCAAGAAGCTGCATGCCGAGTTTTGGTTGGCTAAAACGCTGCTATCAGATGATTGATAGGAGGTAAGAAAAGTGACTTTTAAACTCGCAGAATTCGCTTAATTTATCGATAATATTCAATGTAATCGATAACTTACAATCCTTTTGCACCATCCTTTCAATAAATTTTATTTTTTTGTAAAATTACATAGACTGATTGACAATGGAGTTCGTGACAGAAAGAGTGATAATAAACTTATATATATATATATATATATATACAAGAAAAATTAATTTGGGAGCACTAATCATTAAATGAGGTAGTTAATTTGCTCAGGATAGATTCTAAAGATATGCAAGGATTAAAACCTAATATGTTTCTATGACATCAGTTAATCCTTTGATTACTATTAAATAACATTGCATCACATAAGTAATTCATAACATGACACAAACATCACATTTAATAAAAACAATACATGATTATATGTATGAAAAATCTTGCATTTCTCCGCCTGGTTAAGATTTTTTTTTTCAAATATTCTAAGATATATTGATAAACAATGGCATAACGTACACCCCAGCATTGCGGGGAGGCCCAGGATTCTAGGGGGACCAAAGCCTGACTGATGCTAAGTACGTACCCTTTGTAAGATCCGGCTTGGGGCCCAAAATCTGATTTTGCAGGGGGTCCTAATAGACTTCTTTAAGCCACTGTCGATAAACGTTTATTTTTACAATATACTTATGCTTTTGTAAGAGAATTCTTTTACTACTTTTATATGAAATATGAGTTAACATATCTCAAAACTTATTTTATTAAAATAAAACAACTTTAAGAATATTAATTAAAGTAATGGTGATAATTTCTTCTTTTTTTAGACTGAGGAAAAATCTTAAGGGTTTATACCTCGTGCATCCCACATTTTGGTTGAAAACAATTGTCATAATGACGAAACCCTTTATCAGGTAAGAATAAATATAAATTTTGCTTAATATTCAGTACTGATAATGTTAGATCATTTGTACCTAAGTAGATTTATTGATGCAAAAATGATTTACCTACCTAATTAACTGTTGTATCCAAGCAGACGAAACTTATGATTGATTGATGATTTTTGTCTTTTTAAAAGTGCGATATTTTATGCGCTGCAGAAAACCAAATCTCTTAAATTCAAAGTAAACAAACTGTAAACCATTTTTTACCATCTATTTTCTGATGAATACATAATGCAGATTCAAAGTAGAATTCAATTGTCCAAAATTCTTAATATTCTATCCGTATCATTAAACTCAAGTAAAAAAAAAGCAATATAAACTCTTGTAAATTTACACTATATCCTTAGAAGATAACATTGACTTTCATGGGATATTCAAAAGTGTAAATTTTTAGCTGGCTTTCTCAATCAGGACACGAAAATTAAGCTTGGAACTCTATTTGAACTCTGCGATATGATACTCTCAATTATAATCTCTATGAGTTATACTGTATAAAAGTATTCATGTCTCATTGTGCTGAAATTGGTAAAATGTTTCTGGATGGAAAAATTTACCTGGTTTTATTTACTAACAAATTGCAAAATGATGTCTTTTTAAAACTAACTAAGATAGCCTTTTTAATACCATATTGAAAAATTGAAGGCATATTACATTTTTTTTAGTTCTAAATTCAGTCGAAAGCTACGATTTGTCAACAATCTGCAAGAACTGGAGGAACTCATTCCTATGGATCACGTCTGCATTCCAGATAAAGTCAAGGAGTAAGTGATTCTCTTGCTTAAGGTATCCGACTACGTTCGGAACCGTGATTTTGCAAAAGCGTATAAATGGATAATATTTATGATATTTAGTGTCACTTAGATTAGAAAATGTATATAAAATTGTTTTAAGAATATTATTACAATAAAAAATTATTTAAGTTCAATATTTTGACAAAAAATGAACATAGAATGACCCATTTTCAAAATATTCTCCTTTTGTGAAATTTCTTCTGTTATAATAATATTTCGCCTGTATATAGCTCAGACTTCTGTACAGAGGCTCAACTAGAATTTTTGAAATATATAACTTAGAAGTGGGTTTATCCATGTTTTACGACAACAGAGGGAAGAAATTTTAAGGAAAAAACGCCGATAATTATTTCAATTGGTGGTAACTCTGAAAATGTGAATTTTTCAAAAGTCATAGTTGAACCTCTATACAGAGGTCTGAGATATATACAGGTAAAACATTATTACAATAGAAGCATTTTTCACAAAAGGAGAACATTTTGAAAAAAGGTTATTCTAAGTTAATTTTTTTTGCCGAAATATTGTATTTAAATATTTTTTTTTTGTCAAAATGTCCTTAAAACAATCTTATACATGTATTTTAATCTAAGTGACACTAAATATAATGAAAATTATCCATTTTTGCGCTTTTTTAAAATCACGGTTCCGAACGTAGTCGGATACCTTAATATACATAGAAAAGAGCTTAAAGATTCCCATTAGTCTAGAACAGGGGTCGGCAACTTTTTAGCTGTGCCAAACCAATCTACCAATATGATTCAGCGTGCCACACAGGATATTTTTGAAACAATTCGATTCAAGTGATAATACGTGCAGAGTTGGAGAATAACGATCAATAATGTAGATATTTACAGATTTATTATATATTAATTTTGCATCATTTAAAGATATTTCTTAACATAAAAATAAACAGCATAAAATATAGCTATTTCTTCAACAAAAATAAAAATAATTAAAATTGTACATATATTATGTATTTTTAAACATATTTATTAAAATAAGAAATATACACAACATTAAATATAAGTATTTCCCTTCATTATAGTTAAATAAAAATTTTAGTATGATCCTATAGTGCTTGCACCGCACTGCTTTCATGTCGCAAAATCATGAGTATAATTTGAGACTTTCAATTTGACACGTTTTTGAGCATTCAGTTATTAAACAATTTCTTTGCGGATTCTAAATATTTTTCATATGAGGAAAGATTTTTTATTTAGATATGCAGAACCACAAAAGCGGAAAGCAAAGCACATGCAATTTTCTCTCTTCAAAAAATTAAATCTCTCCAGCAATGACATTCAATAATTTACAAAATAGCTGTAAATTTATCTTTGGAGTTATCTTTCTGAGAGATTTTTTTCATAATTCCGCGTGTAAATGTCGATAATTCTGACGATGTTTGTCGAATAAGGTACATTACAAATTTATAAACTTCCATCCACACAAAAATTGATAAATTTGTTGAATAGTACATACTACTGAGAATTGTATCGCATGCCATAGGTTCCCGACCCCTGGTCTAGAATATAATTATTTATTATTTATACGAGCATGCATAAAGGAGATCAAAAGAACGCTTAGAAATTCCTCAAGAAAAGAAATACTTAAAATTTTTTAACAGATATACAGGTTCGATATGAATAGCCTTTGACACACGCACAAGCATACAAGCACATACATATATAATACATTCTGTTGGTGTAATCGTAACAAGAGACTAGAAACTGGATAGAAAAAGAAATTTATTAATGCATTTTAGACATATGAGAAATTTCGCAACAAGTATAAATCGAGAAAAGAGTCGAGAGAGTCTCCACATACACATATTCAAATAGGGAAATACAATGGGAGAAAACAGGGATATTTTCATAACATGGCTAAGTGAAGGGAAATAGTAGTTATTTTGATAAACTATACAGGTGATTTTAGGGGGAAACTTGGCGTAATTTGTAAGGAAAATACATACGTAAACTATTTAGTTATTATTTTTTCTAGAAATAGGAGATAAATCGAAACGCAATGTTTATTTCTTTTAACACTGAAATTGAAATGAGACTGAGGTTGTGAAAAATGATATTCGTAATTAAAACACAAAATATATATGTAAGATTAGAACTTAAATTAATAATAAGTTAGGTTGTGTTAATCAAAGAAAGTCAATTGATAAAAATGGAAAACTGTTTTATTTCCTACATCTGTCACTAATTTAGGGCAGAGAAGTAGAATTAAACTTGCTTTATAGGATCTCAATCTTCCTCTTCAGTAGAAAAATTATACATCATAGTACAAGAAAAAATTGAAGAAACTATATCATGATTGAAAAATACTTAGGTCTAAAATTTGCACGCGCAAGTGAACATTAATCTATTAAACTAATTAGCTAATATGAATGACTATTATATAAATGGAAATAGTAGAAAAAAGATACACTTAAGATGAGCAAACAGGAATTCAAGAATTTACCTAAAATTTCGTGTACATAAAGTAAAAATAAATAAATATGTGGAAGCAGATTAAACTATATAAGTTCATTTGTTTTGGTCTTGGAAGATAGTTTACCGGAAGCTATCTATATCTAAGGCACCATCTGTATAACAATTTTAGAGCTAATAAAAATTTAATCTACAACGAATGAGATAGTAAAAGTGAAGAATATAAATATATATTTATTGTCTATTATTCACTATATTTTTTTTATAAATATATACAGAGAAAGTTAACAGGATAACCATTTTTAATAGAGTATTTATAAAACTTTTTTATATGTTTTCTGCATACACCCACGCATACATATACACATATACGTAACAAGTATTCTAAGTGGTTACTAAATATATTTGGTCATTTTTTTCAAATTAAACTGTAGAGGTTGTTGAATCATATAATCAGTCTAAAAAAAGTTTCAATAAAATTATTGATCATGTTTTTTTTTTTTTTTTTATGTTTATTTTCACATTGCTACCTTTATAGCGAATTTTTTACGACATCCATTATGCGTTATGACTCTTTCAAGTAAAAGTTTACTAATTTAAATAGTTCAAAAAATTTAATTCTTTCTTGGAAAATATCATATGTTTGCCTTATTGTTTGATCATTGTTCTGGTTAATATAACAACTTTAACATTCTTATGAGCTTTAATATATTTTAAGAGAAAAAATATTACACGTATTGAAATAATTTAGGTCAATTTAAAAAAAAAATTTTTTTTTAATCGTGCAATAGATTTTAAGATACATTTTGCAAGGAATAAGAAAAACGGAATATATTTTTTTTTTTAATTTTAAATCTTTTGCCATCTTTCTGTTGACAATAACGCATTGATATTTATTACAATCATTAATCCCTTAACAATCTCGGGTAATAAGAAAACGGTACAAAAATGTCAATTTCTTTTCAAGAAAATTGCAGAAAAACATGTATAGTTCAAAAGAAATTTGCTGAAAATAAACCAACTATCTCCAATTACATTCAAATTGTCTGGTACTGCAATCAGATATGTAAAATAGGAAATAATTTTTTTCCAGGCATTAGAAATGGATTTTTTGGGTGGATTACCTTTAAACACTGTAGCCCAAAAATAACAGACACAAGAAATGGATGGCAAAATCTCATTTGTCATTTTGACATGAGTAAGAAGAAAAAATTTATATTGTAAAAGTGATGATAGTTTTACTTGTAATTATTGCACATTACTTCTCATGTTTTACCCAACGATGAATTTATTAATTTTTAGCACATTATACTTAATAATTTTGCTTTTAATAAATTAAACTCAAAATCATATAACCTATTTTTCTTATAAATGTGTTCAAATGTTTTACTTATCAGCATGCACTATGCATTTTTACTTTATCAAGCTAAAGTTCAAAAATATTTCATATTTATAAATTCTTTAATTGCATTAAAACTGCAATATTAATTAGTAATTAAATAGTCTATACATTTTTGTCGCATATCTCTCATTATTATAATAGAACATATCAATACTACTAAATTTTTCTGTATATTTATTATATACTACTAATTTGACATCGTCTATTATATATATATATAATACGTGTTCTTCATTAAAATACGAGCATTATTGAAGCAAAAGATAAAAAAAATTACTAAATGTTTATCCACACCTAAAGCAAATAAATCATTAAAACTACCAAATGTACAGAATTAACAAGGAACCTTATATTTTTCCCGTATTGTTTAATAATTCAGGAGTTTAAAAACTTTCACATCAGTTTTTCAACAATATTGCTCTGCTGAATTATTAATACATTGTTTTCATGATATATCTGAGAGAGACATGCACCAACCCTTTCCCACTACCATTTTTTATTTATTTGTTTGTAGTGTGACAAAGATTATTTAAAAAATCCTAAGTATTCCTTTTGCAAATATATATATATATATATGTATATATATATTCCTTTTTAACTCCTACAGGTTTTGTAACGAAATACTCTTTTGGTATTGTATCGCTTATACGAATCTCTCTATTTGTAAAACTATATTATAAAAAAAGTATGGAGAAAACATATTTCTCGGTTTGTGTTTTGAAATAATAGACATGAAAAAATTCGTATATATTAAAAATAATCAATTCATATATATTCAATCATTCGTATATATTAATCTAATCAATGTCATGTGTTTTTCTTTGCTTTTAATTTTCTTTCCAATTCAGAGTATTTTGTATATATTAAGTGTTTTATTTTTAGGTTTGATGAAACCAGAATTATTGTGGCTTAAGTGTCATCCATATCTAAAAATGTATGTATTTCTGAAATATTTGAAAACATTGGTCAATAATTTATCAAATCTAAGTATAAATTAGAAGTTCCTAAAGTTGTTTTTAATTACATAAATGGCAAGAATGAGAGATCCTAATAAATTAATAGTATTCTACAGGGTGAACACAAATGATGGACACGATTTTAAAAAGTCATATTTTCGAGAAACTACTTCATATATTACAGTAAGTGATATATGAATGTAAAGAGAAATATACCAAATTGTTTTCCACCACTAATCAATAGCACATTCAGGATTGCTATGGTTGAAATCCAAACATTGTGTCAATTCACGGCGTGCGAAACGCCATCTGTGTAATTAAGTGAATTAGGAGTGAATTGTTGTGTCTTCAAATAAGAATATGTTAACTGTGTTTGCGCCAGCCCAGCTGCGCATGCCCAGTAATTCTGATATGAATGTAAAAAGTGTTGTGAGTAAAAAATAAATGCCAGTCCACTAGAAACTGTGTCGTGATTGTGTCATGAGAATAATGAAGGAGTAATTAAGCTATCGACTAAAAGAGAACCATAAATATGGACAGTGTTTGCACCATAAATTGGTTGTTGTGCTAGAGACTCTGGAGTCAACTGCTTAAGTGTTGAAGTTGACCCAACACATTGTGACAATGAGAGAGAAGAGTTTTTGCGTATTAGAGTATGCACGGATTTTTTTTTTTTTTTTAGTTCTTTCGGTGCAACGTGCATTTAGAGATCACTACGGAAAAGAAGCACCGACCAACAAGAGCATTCTGCGATGGAATCATCAATTTAAGAAAACAGGTTTCGTGTGCAAAAAGAAAACCAGCGACTGGCCAGGCGTCTCGGAAGAAGCAGTGGAAAGGGTGAGGCAGAGTTTGGTTCGAAGTCCACAGAAACCGTCTAGAGTTGCCGCTTGTGAACTTCGAATGCCCCAGAAAACAAACGGAATCAAAAATTTTCCGAGAAAAATTAAATTTCAAGTCGCCTCATTTGCAACTGACACAACAAATATCAGAGGAGAACAAGTAAGCATTTGTGCAGCATTACGAACCATTGATAGAGTGAAGCTACAAAATGTATGAAGTGAGTTAATATTAATCTTGCACTGTTCAGCTACACGAGGGCTTTGCAAAATGTATAGAATGAACTGGATTACTGATTAGGCATATGCCGTGTGACAAGAGGATCCCACATCGAACATTAGTAACAGAAAGAAAAACTTAGTATATTTCTCTTTACATTCATGTATTACTCATTGTGATATGTGCATTAGTTCCAGTATAATACGGATTTTTAAAATCGAGTCCATTCCATCATTTGTACTCACTGCATAATTACTGCATTAAGGTATCCGACTACGTTCGGAACCGTGATTTTAAAAAAGTGCATAAATGGATAATTTTCATGATATTTAGTGTCACTTAGATTAGAATACATGTATAAAATTGTTTTAAAGACACATTATGATAAAAAAAAAACTTACTTAAATTCAATATTTTGGCAAAAAATTGACTTAGAATAACCTTTTTTCAAAATGTTCTCCTTTTATAAAAAATGCTTCTAAAATAATAAATTCTAAAATAATAATATTCCAGAGAGTCTGAATTATTTATTTTGAAAAATTCGCATTATATTCAGAGTTACAACCAATTGAAATAATTATCGGCGTTTTTTTCTTAAAATTTATCCCCTCTGTCGTCGTAAAACATGGATAAACCCACTTCCAAGTTATATATTTCAAAAATTCTACTTGAGCCTCTGTACGGAGATCTGAGCTATATACAGACAAAATATTATTAAAATAGAAGCATTTTTCACAAAAGGAGAATATTTTGAAAATGGATCATTCTATGTTCATTTTTTGTCAAAATATTGAACTTAAATAATTTTTTATTGTAATATTATACTTAAAACAATTTTATACACGTATTCTAATCTAAGTGACACTAAATATCATAAGAATTATCCATTTATACGCTTTTGCAAAATCACGGTTCCGAACGTAGTCGGATACCTTAAGATCATGGATTTAAGCTTTGAGTAAAAGTTTCAGAAGTTTGAATTCTTATTTTTCTAACATTTACATTCAAAACTTATTTTTATATTCCAATACATATTTCAATATTTTATAAAATTAGAATAAGATTTATACTTCATTGAAAGAAAATTTATTCAAAAATTATTTGATAATAATAAAAAATATAGATGTTTTAATAATCAATAGATAAATTACTTTGAGTTTTCTAGTGAAGAAAGTTTTAAAAAATTTTCGTGTCCTTGCATGCCAAAAAAAATGTTCATGAAATGTGACAGATAGACCTAACTTGGAATCAGTTTTTACCTAGCCGTATTACTATGAAAATGTCGTCCATTTAATTCTCTTTTGCTACTTGTTACTTTGAGTGTCGGCTCGGTGACATAGAGGTAGCATACCCGTTTCATAATTCTAAGGTTGAGGGTTCGATACCGGCTGGGGTTAATAGATTTTCTGGACGCGAAAATCGTAGACACGCATGTCATATGATTATGTGGCATGTAAAAGATCCCTTGAGTATCAATTTGGCTCTGATACTCTCTGTAAAATGAAATCATGGCAATATTTAGCATCCGACGAGAGAGTTTGAATTGAATGCATTGAAACGTCAAAATTTGGTAGCGGGAACCGCCACTTGATGGTGCCACCAATAAAATGATACCCCCTCTTGGGGAATTTCCGAGTCTGCGCGAATAGCTTAGCTGCTAAAATGCAGCTCATTTGAAACAAACAAACTTGTTACGATGGGTGATCAGAAAACGTTACATGTCGAATAAAGAAATATTTATTAATAATAGACAGAAAATACTAAAAGGAATTAAGAGGTATACGCGTATCCATCACACATTTCGACATAGCCACCAAGACAATTTAGGCATTTATCAGTACGTAGAACTAATTTGTTTAATCCTTCTTGGTAGAAATCAGGTCCCTGTCATTGAGCCAGGTCTCTGTGGATGTTTTCGCAGCACATCAAAAACGATATTCTGTACGCTACCATAGCTCAGTCCCAACTCTGACGAGATTTCACTCAGAGTTACCCGTCGATCATTTTGAATCATTTCTTCAATTCATGCCATTGTAATTTCTGTCGTTGAAGAGCTTGGCCAGCCGCTCTCTGCCACATATTGCGATTTTCGACATCCTGTCTGCCTGATTGAAAAGAGTGACACTATTTCAATGCATGTTGTCTTCTCATTCCTTCTTCACCAGAAACTTCCACGATTTGACTGTAAATGTCAGATGCAGTCACATTCTTTGCCCATAAAATTCGAATCATGACTCGCACTTCCAAACGAGATCAATTTTCTAAGCGTCTTGCCATTTCAATCGTCCTGAACACAGTCTGGGAACTTTCCCTACCTACCCGCAAACCAGCTGCAGGACAAGTAGCGCCATTTGTCTCCACTCTGGGGAAACAATATTTCTCCACAATATGTAGTTTTCAAATGCTGTGGCTTGTAACCTTTTTTTTTCTGATCATCCCGCATACTTTGAAGATTTGTCTGCTGTATTAATTCAGCACTCTGAAATTACACGAGAGCTATAGGTGACGAACCTCGTAACGTTAAACCTTGTTTAAATAACGAGGATGATATCTAATCTGACATACCATTCTCCAAAGTTCCCCACCACGTCACGTGTAGAGTAAGAAACCCAACAGATTTAACGGGCATCAATCTCTGTACAAGGTGGGTCTTTAGTGGCACCAAGACCCGACCGAAATAGCGTCGGCTGCGAGTTCACGATCACGACGACGTGGCTACCGTGGCCACGTTTCAATGCAAGCAGCAAACATTTTACAAATCCAATGCACAATAATATCAAAGCTTTTGGTGCATTTTTCACTAAGCATTCCAAGAAAGAAGCCAACTTTCGAAGTGATTTTTCTAATGCTTTATTACAAAAAAAAGGGGGGAGAGGGCAATAACCAATTATTTTTAAAAATCTGCTTAATTTAACTTCTACGTCAGTATTTTTTTTAAATTCTTGGTTATTTATTACAAAAAAAAGGAAAGATATCAATCAATCAATCAAAAATACTTTTTTATATGTATGTTAATTTTTAGTTTCTCGGAAGCTTTTAGGTAAGCTATTTTAAAAGAAAGTTCAAATTTAATGCTTCTCAAATTGTTACTCAGTCTGTTAGTTGCCGAATCAATTTACCAGCCTCAAATCAATTTAAAGCAGTGGGGAGTAGTTCGTTATTTTCTATTCTTTTATTTTAGACGCCAGGAACTGAATGGGTTTTTTTCCCTAATGGGCTGTATATTAGCAACTAAGATTTTGCAGACACAGCAAGTCCCCAAATGTGAAATCCATTTCAGTGGTTATACCATCTAGTGGCGGTTTTCGCTACCAATTTGGGCGCTTGAATTAATTTAATTCAAGCTCTCGTCGGATGCTACATATTGGCGTAATTTATAATTTTGCTGAGAGTACCAGAGCCAAATTGATACACAAGAGATCTTTTACATACCACATGTAAAAGACCTGTCGATAAGCAGGGACATCTTAAGGCATGGTCCAACTAGACCTAGGGCCTCGGTCGCAATGGGGGGCCTCGTCTCGCTCTTAACTCAGCTTTAATAAGATCATAATTCGAATAATTTCAACGATCAAATGTTATTTCCGGTTGTATTCTCCGAAAAGCTAGGAATTTCGGATGATATATAGGTCAACTGATTACTTGTGATGACCGTCGTCTACGTACAGGCTTAGACCTACCACCATACACCATCATTACCCAATCGGTCAAAAGTCAGAAGTCGGTCGAGCCGGTTTGTGCAATTGTAAGTCATGCACATTTATTTGTTTTGGGTTATTCTTTGCACTAGTATTTGACAACGTATGTTATGTACTGTCTACTCTTCTAAGGGTCATTAGGTGGGGTATACATTTGTGTAAGGAGCTGGGGCCTCAAGAAGTCTTAAGACGTCCCTGTCGATAGGCATGTTACATGCCTATCGACTCAAGCCGGGATCGAATCTACAACTTAAGGCTTACGAAACGAACACGCTACCACTAAACCACCGAATGTAACTTCTAATGAATATTTATACTATATACAAATCATATTATCAACATTTTTATTATAAGTTTTTTTTCTCATTTGATTTATATACAGTTACGTAGATCAAAGTACTTATTCTAAATATTTCCACGCAACTTGTCAGAGTTCAGAGTATTTCTACTTGTCGAAATCAGAAACATAGCATTTTTGCGCCGCTCACCAATCCACGCGGTTAACAATTACACATAAAATCTCAACAATATACTCATTAAATTTGTCGAAACTCAAAAACCTCCTATTGGTGTAGTTTGGAAAATTGGAGATTAGAGTGTCAGCTTAAGTGTTCATCCTCGTCACTTGACCGTAGTTCAAAATTATGAGGCTTGTCACCATTTGTCTTCGTTTACTTCGTACTATGACATTAATAAACAGTCAATTTATGAGTGAGTGAATTTGGGGTTTTTTGGCGCAAGAGCCAATTCTGGCTATACTGCGCCACAGTCAATTTATCAATTAAGATCAAACTTTAATTGCATTTTCTTTCTCTCTCTCTCTCTCTCTCACTAGTTTTAATATTAGAATTCAATTTGGGTCATTTCATAAATAAGACTAATATTTTGACGTTAAGTAATTATAGCGATAAGTTCTAAGCGTAGCTTAAAGAATAAGCATTTCTTATAGCTTCTATTAAATTAAAACATTTTTAATCCAATTTTAATACGTAGAATAATATCTTAATTAAAAATAGCTTTTTAGATTTTTTCCCCCCTTCATTTAAGGTATCCAACTACTTGCGACAACTTTTTTTTAAAAAAAACATGGAGATATGGGGATTTTTTGTGGTTTTTAGATTTATTTAGCACATTTTAAGAAAAATAGGCTAAAATTAATATGAGAAAAAGAAATAATTATGACTTAAATGAGAAAAAATTGGTAAACATTTACAAAAAATTACTAAACGGGGCCCATTCTGTTCAAAAAGTTTATGAACAAATTTTCAATTTTGATGTGTTGCTTTGTTATTCATTTTTGAAATGATCTTCAAGATATTTTAATTTTTACAAAAACTAGAGCACTTATCTTAGTTATTATATGAAGTTATTTAAAAAAAACATTGATTATATTCATATAACTATAATTTTTGTAATAAAACAGTGATTGATAAATGTGAAGTTTAAAACACTTATTATCAAACAGAACACACATAAAAAATACCGGGTAATTATTTTCAAAACTGTTTGAGCAATCGCTGTCACCGTTTGAGATTTTTGAAAAACAAAACACATTTCGAGTAAAACGTATTTTAAAGTATGACATCTTGCTTAAAGTAGTAGCATCTGCTTTTACTAAAACACTTGTAGTTTTTGCTCTAATAAGTGTAAAATAACAAACGGTATATTTTATAAAAGCTAATAAGATGCCCTATAAAATAAAATCATGAAAATAAATTGTCAATTTTTGGCAGAATTCACAATTTTAGGGTAGTCGGATACCTTAATAGTAGAATTGTTTATATAGATAGAAAGTTCACAGCTTTAAGCCATTCCCATCTGAAGTGAGGCAGGGGGAGATTGTCTAAATAAGGAAAAAATAAGCTTTTCCTTACATCAGTGTTTCTCAAACAGTGGGGCGCGCCCCCCTAAGGGGGCGTGATAATTCTACGAGGGAGGCATGAGCATATTGAAAAATCGAAAATAAAAGATTATTTAGAAATATTATTAATTTACTAGAAGTAAACAAACAAAATACATTCTGACATAAATAAAAAATAAAATTAACATTTGCACTCATATAATACACTTATAAATATGTATCAGTACTGCACAGTGTATTTATAATTAATTTAACAATACTAAATTAAGAACAAGTTCAATAATTACCAGTGCCCCATGGGCTTGTCATATATAAAATTATATACAAAAATTAACACTTATCTTAATAATTTGTTCGATTTATAAATAATCCCATAAATGCCGTTTAAAAGTTACGTGATTCGCTCCCTAATGCCACCGTTTTCCATGTAGGCGAGCGTATGTGATGTGTTGGGGGGAAGGAATAAGTAAGGAAAAATCCTCCGAAATAGGTAAATCCTTTGAAAATATTGTCATGGTTCTTTTATTGCATTCCAAAGCCTTCGGAATAATTTTATGGATAGCGGTGCACAGAAAAGATTGTACTTCGTAAAAACGTATATATACGTCGGGTGCAATTAATGCTTTGGCTGAGCAAGACGTTTATATACGCCGGTGGCACTTTAGAAAAAGACGTATTTGTAACTGTAGTGCCAAAGTATAGTATTATTGAATTCAACACATTGTTATTAGAATGGAGGGGGTTGAAAATTATGGTTGAATATTGGGTTGCAACTATTGAAAGTTTGAGAAGCACTGCCTTACATATAAGTAGAAAAATAATATTTTCATATTATTACATGATAAAGAAAATCCCATTTTCAGCAAGCTTCAGTTTATCTCGTGACTAAAAAACTATGCTAAAAGAAAATAATAATTTTCTCCTGGGAAACCGTTATTAAAATGTGTATCGTTTATGATATCATAGAGAGAACGCTTTATAATTATTTTTGTAGTTAAAATATTTTCTATTCCTAAATATTGAATTCATTGTAAAATGTTAAAGAGGATTGTTATTTCTATGAATTGTTCAATTTTTTTAGAATGAATGTGTTTTCTATCATAATTTTTGTAAAGAAAAATGTAAACTGTTTCAGATTTTCAAGAACATTTTTTTTCTTGCTGATATTAACCAAGGTGAGTTTCTTCATGAGTATCACCACAAAGAAAAAGAAAACTGAACTTTACAAGAAAGAAATTCATTCAGCAGAACCGTCTTAATTTTTTTGCAGTGTGATACTAATGTAATTTCGTTTTAAAAAAATTCTCTAACTTCTTCTCTGCGTTAACTTAAAAGGAGCTTTGAAATTATTACGAACTGAGTATACTGATTCCAAAAGAGACAGTAAAATATAAATTATGTACACACAAAGAAAATAAAACAAAAACAAAAAAATATTCAACGAATGCAAATGAAATAACTTCTTAGATTTGATAAAACCAAAAGTTGAAATTAATCATATTTATCACATGATGGGATTTCTTTTATACGTAAACAATTGTTTGATTTTTAGTTAATTAATAGTTGAACAGACTTCTTCATGAGTTTGATACTTCCTATAAAGATTGTTGACAAAATCTAACATTAAAATATTCACATTTCAGAAATGGCATTTTTTAAAGTTGGATGGAAAAGTTGTATTCCGAATATAAATTAGATGTTTTTAATAGTTTAAAAATATTTGTTTTAGAATTATGTGATGTGTGAAATCTGTTCATTCAAGTTTAAGAGAAATTCCACAAGCACATTATTTAATCACAGTTTAATTTTAATATACAAGTCTGAAAATGTGTTTCAGATATATATTCATACGTAAAAATATTTAAGAATTATACGGGAAGCATGAGATAAAGAATAAAATGAAATACGTTTTAGAAGACATAGTATTGGTCCGAGAAAAAAAGTGTAGTCAGATGCACTAGAAATAGACATATGTATAATATTATACATCGTTTTAATTTTAATTTCAGACAAATTTTATAAATACACACCGAAAAACTAAAAGACAGAAAATAATTACCGTTAAAATCCTTTTCCTTAGTTAAATTTACATCACAATACGCTTATCTATTTTTCTACAAGACAATTTTGTACTATGTACATTTTAAAATCCAACCTGCCAATTGATCGAGAAATTTATAGCACTTAAACTAAATGAGATTGAACGGTAACAAGTACGTTTCTCAGTGGCTTATTTCAGAATAAGAAGCCCGGACCAGCTTGAATTTTAAAAAAGCGAATTTAAAACCTGAATTGTTCAGTGCCGGCATACAGTAAAGAAAAATTATTAAATAAAAGAAAAAATCAATACATATATATTATGAAACTGCAATTATATTGATATAGATTTAAACAGGTGTAAGAAGTGTAAACACAGAAGCTTATTATCTTAAACGAATATCAGTCGTTACAATAGTTTTAAATCTCAGCTTAAGTTGACTAAGCATGCACTCTTTAATAGTGTTTAAAGCCTTTTATTTAAGCAAGCACAATTACATTTTGAATTAGATAGTTTTAATTAAAAGCTAATAATGTGAAATTGTATGATTTAAGACAACATGCATCGTGAACGTCTCGGAAGGACAAAATTATCCACTCTGACAATAAGAAACTCAAGTTGGTCGGTTCATTGAGTAAATTTAAGAAATTAACATATAAATTTCAAAATTCATATAATTTAACCCAGATAAAATTAACATACATTATGCGTTCAACTTAAATGAAACACTCAATGTGGTTGTAATTTTTAGTGGTTTGTAATATATTTCATTTCAATCTTTTCTGCAAAAAATTCTTGATAGTACTTTACAAGTTAAATGAAATTTTTCGCTTCTTTTTATATATTGTAAGAATAATTGTTTCACTGATCGTGTAGCGTGAAAGAAACTTATGTGTAGTCTATTATGGTTAGTCAGTCAATTTACAGTTATTTGTAAAATGTGTTACTCTGAAACTCTCTTGTTATTTACTAAACAACCTTTTTTCACCAAATTGTCCTTTTAAATTTTCTAAAATACATTTTACAATGGATTTGAACATATGATTTTCCAGAAATCTGAACTTTATTTCATTAGTTTTCATATGTATTCATTTTTCAAGAAGATTTTATTGCTATAATTCATGGAGGAAGCCTCTAAGAATGATTTCTAAAAATTCTTTAGCGATAAAAGTATTTTTTTTTTGTCGAAGAAGCTCTTCTTTGGTGTCTACGTTGTCAATTTTATATGAATTAAAATACTTTAAGGTTATTTAGAGTTTATTTTTGAGATATTGGACAGTCAAATAAGATAAGAAAAGTACTTTTTCATTTGCTTAAAAATAGAAATATGTTTTACTTAAGTTATAATAATTATTGTTTCTATAAACATGTATGTATAATAAATTAATGTGAATGTAATTTTATGTGAAGTACTTTTATCACATTCAGAAAATATGTTTCAGATATATAAATGTTTAGCTATAAAATGTATGTGAATATGCTATAAAAAATTTCTTTAGAATTTTTTTCGATGTTTATATATATATATAGTAATATGCATTTATTTTATATTTTGCTTTTGATAACAAAATAAGTTTAATATAAGATATTCATTACTTTGAAAAATGTATGAGAGATAAGAGAATGGAATATAAAAAAAACACTGAAATAATATACAATAATATAATCATTTTTAAAACTTTATTTAATCCTCCGACTAAGTGGTTTGATTTTTAGAGCAATTTATCTGAATACTTTTAGCAGTACTCAACCTAAGTATTTTCATGGCGATTCTTTTATGATTTGATATTTCCAAAAAGTATTACTTGCAAAATGTTTCACATAAACTATACGAAACTTGATAAGAAAGTGATTTATATTGATATATAATATCAAGAATAATACAATAGATTTAAAAAAAATGATTTTTTATTATATCTTTTTACAAATACTTTTTTATAGTTAAAGAACAATAGGTTTATGATTACTACACTTCATGACATTTACTACAGAATGCATTGGGCAAACAAATAAGTTACCCTAGGAAAAAGAGAGAGGAAATTGTGATGCTGTTTATTTAAATATAATTATGATATTTTTGGGAAATAATTCTAATAATTTTAGTACGAAGAAATAATTGCTACACGAGACACAATAAAAGCGCTTAAAAAATACATTAAAATTTTTCTGCTTGTGTATAATACTTCATTTTGTAATCTAGAAGTTGTCATATTCTTAATTGGAATGATGATCCATTATTGTTTCTGTCATGCGTATAAAATTCAAAACGCTCAAATATGACCCTTTGAACTATGATGTAAACCAAAATTTTTCCATAAGTTCTTTGGCTATGATTAAAAACATTAAAACGCAAATACATTGAAGAAAATCAAATGATGTCTGAATTAAATGTAGTCAAACATATTGCTTCTCAAAAATGCACGAAATTGGTATTTGGTTATTAATAGAAAATTGTTTACTAATATGCCGGTAGTATATTTTACCAGTGTAATTTTTCCATGCTATATATCACAATGTATTTATTTTTGCTTGTGCATTGCAGTTGCAATATTGTGTATAAACTGTTGATTATGCCATATAGTTCTACATGTGTGAAAATGTTTATAATCCTTATCTGTCATTACATAGCTTATGATAATGTAACCGGTTTCTGCAATGTGTTAAAGGAGTAAAATAAATTTTAAATTTCTAAAATTGTCTTTTTTATGCTTATATGAACAAAATACAAAAAAGAGACTATAATAACACTTTATAATACTCTATAATGATAGCATAACCCAGAGGTGGGGAATACATGGCTTTGAGGCCACATGTGACCGTCATAAAAGCTAATACGCATTAATTAATATTTAATTATATAGATTACAACAATTTTATAGATTTACAACATAGATTTTTATTGATTTACAAAGATTATAACGTACAGTGTTGATCTACCATAATACTGCAAGGTTCGTTGGCTATCACCAGGACATGATTTGATAAAAGTTTTAACTTCAAGAAAAGACAAATTTTAAACTTTTATCAAGAATAAGGAGAGCTATGTAATCTATCAGATGAAGCATTGTGCAGAAACATTGCATTTTTTGTCTGAAATCATGATAAAACAAAACAATTTAAATATCTACCTGCAAGGTAAAACGAAGTATATGCATGAAACGTGGTAAAAGATCCAAGGGCTTAGAAAAAATTAACATTTTTCAAATCCTTGCTTTTCTGTTGGAATATATGTTTAGAACACTTCCCAGAGCCAGCAGAAATGTGAACATAAAATATTCGATGAATATGTAATCGTCTTGGATTCTTTAACAGAAGATTTCAAATATTTTCAGATTTTGACGAGCACACTCCTGCTATGAACCTGGTATTTGAACCACATTTAGTAGATTACATCCACGGTTCCTACAGAACAACAAATGGAGTTACTTGAGTTGGGGTATGATAGTATCCTCAAAGCCCTTTTTGACGTTAAAAAGGATTCAATAGAAATCTGGAAAGATGCTGCTGGATATCAATGTCTATGAGAGAGTGTGCATGCTGTTTACTTTACTGCTTTGGAAGTACTTACTCCTATGAGTCAATATTTTCTCTCATGACAAAAATTAAAACTAGTTTAAGAACACAAATCACAGATACTCATTTAAAGAATCAATTAAAGCTTCACATTACAAAGAGCTTGATCCAAATATTCAATTATTCTCAAGAAAGAAACACAAATGCAAATATCCCCCTAACTTAAATTTTCCACCAGACTTTTAAATTTTAGGAATTGTTCAGTTACTTATAATTTAATACCATTATTTTTTCTATTGTATTTCTTTATAATGTTAAAACTATTTAAAAAATACTTCTGCCTTATTTTTATTTGAAGTCGCATTTAAATATGTAGTTGTTTACATTGAACTTTAAAAATCTAGATGAATATTTGTATATATACATATGTGTTTACATAAAATATGAACACAGTGAAATATAAAAAATTACAAAAGTACCTGTGAATTTAATAATTTTGTAAAAAAAAAAAAAAAAAAAAAAAAATGATGGTTTAGGTTATAACAAGTTTTTATTCTCATGTGAATACAAAAATATTTTACATTGTAACTTTTAATGTCAAATAATAAATAAGAATTTTATTTTTGTAATAATTCTATACGATGCACCAAATTGTTGAAACTTCAAAAACTATAATAATTTCATAAAATCACATTTATAGGTACATCAACCTGTGCGGTCTCTTTTATTCAATTCCTTCTATTAGCTCTCACTCTCTATATAGTTATATATTTATGTTGTTCAAATTTTCAATCGTTAATAAAATACTTTCTATTCATCCAATTAAGTTCAAATAATTTTTTTTAAACTTGTAGTGGATGACACTTGATGTTAATACAGTTTTTTAAATATTAATTCATTAATAAAATTTTATTTTTTCATTTTAAATTTGTGTGAGCGACTTCTCCCAGAAGTCGCTCCCTCACCGTCCTGCCTACCCTACCTAAAGGTGTGGAAGGAAACAATGCATGACCAGAAACATCCATAATAACTATTATTTATTATTATTCAAGCACACTAATCAACCACTAAGTGAAACCACAAGAGGAAGCCCTAAGAGTTATATAAAGAAAGCAATAACCCTAAGTGAATAAGCGCAAGTAAACAGTTCAACTTAACCTAATCAATCTTAGACTATATATTTCCAATCCACTAAATTAGTATAGTAGCAAACTCTGTTCTTAACTCACGTTGTGTAATTCAATTAAATCTCACCTTAGTAACGCTGCAACAGATTCTCCGCTCCTTCTTCCTTCTATTACCAAACTCTGACTTTATATACTCTAACTAATCTGCATATCAAGATTTCTTCTTGAGAGGGGTGGTTGTGAATTGAACGTGAATGCTAGCCCAAAGATTCCCCAAGAAGATTAGTATGAAGGATTAGTCACAAATTTATTCTGCGTTATTCCCGCCGTAGTTACAATTAGCTGCAACAGATGGCGCCAGTACGTTTTTCTAACAAAGTAGGAATTGACGTTAAAAAATTTTTTTCCATATAAATTGTTACTACCTAATTTACATGTGGTCTCTAATGGTAAAAAGGTTCCCCACCTCTGGAATAACGTATTAAGAAACTGATGTTAATGATTGCCCTAAATATTAGTATCTCATTGTATGTTTGATATTTTAAAATCTTTATGCAAACATAATACTTCTTAAAAGTTGCAGAAAAATTTGAGAAAAAAGTATCAATAATGTAAGAGATAGCAATGGATGTTTCAAGTAATTTAAACAAAATTTAGCACATTTATGGAAAAATGCAAAATATCTTAAAAGCTTCTTAGAAAATTATTTATTTCCAAAACATGCATACGAATAGAAATGATAAAGAACAACTTCAGTTTGAGATAGAGAAAAAATATTCAACAAAAAATATAATTCCATGAAGCTATGTATCTTTCTCGTACAAAACTACATTTATATGCATCGCTTTTGACTTTCTTAGTTGAATTTTTTAATTGAAGGCTATCATTCATAATTTCTATTAACTTTACTGATAGCAATTACTGAAGAAAATATATGTATTCAGCTTTATAACCTGTCTAGACTGCCACTGAGCCAACCTACAACACATATGATTGCTTGATGAGTTGTGAGTAACTAGTTAAATTTATTTCTTCCACTGCTTCTGTAATCCTTTGGCTCAATTCAATTACAGTTTCTATTGGTTTTAAAAAGTAGTTAGAAAGCATACATTTAATTCATTAAAGTATTGCAGAAATGTTTTCCATTTTATTTTTAAGTTTACTGTTTAATTTGAGCGAGATACTTAAGATTAATTTTTTTTTAAATGAAGTTATTTTGTTAAAAAAATTTTACAATAATTATTATGAATATAAAAGTAGCAAGTGTTGGACCATTTTAGAATTTAACAAAATGGATCATCTTTTGAAGAAATTTGCTAAGGTAGTATGTAATATTTTTTTTTATGGCCAGTCGAAGTTAAGGGACATTTTTTCTAAAACTAAGTTAATTTTAACTAAATCAGTAAAGTATTTTGCTCAATCTGTGGCTGAGATTAAAAGCATGGCTAAGTAAGATCCCGTTAGTGAAAAATATCACTGTAAAATTGTGAAATTTAGGGTTACATTACATGATGAGAGATATGATGGAGGATGTCAAAAGAGGTGTTTTTAAAACGATGTTTCGTAAATAAAAAAAAATTGGCTATGATTGCTGCAGATAGAAAAGAAAAAGTGTTGCCCTATTTTCTAATCTTAATTTAATGGGCCATCTTTTCAGAAATTTGCCAGGGGTTGTGTGTAATACTTTTCTTTTTATGGAGAGTCAATCAATTTCTCAAACCCCAAATCAAACAAACTACAATTATTATAACTAACCGGTTAATAGCATGGATATGTAGGATGACATTAGTGAAAAGCTCTATGAAAAATGGGAATTTTGGGGACATAGAACCTAATGATGTGATGAAAAGTGTAAGTCTTCCACATTTTCAAAAGTGTGCTAGTCGTCCCATAACCAAGTGATATGAATTTTTTATTTTTATTTTTATTTTTCACGGAACTGATATGGGGCCCCTCCTTTCACCCAGCGCCTTCTTGACACCCTTCATAGATTAGATGTATAAGATTAAGATTTAGGCATTTTTCCCAATGTATATATTGGGATTATTTCTTTAATTCCTACTTGATAAAGCCAATAGTGCACAAATTTTCACTCGAGAAAAATACTCCTAACACTTCTATGAAGGGTCCAAACAAAAGATAGTCTGAAGATGCTAAGTTCAGACTGTAAGGAGGATGTTCGAATATTGTCCAGTGGAGGCTCTTTGATTTTCTTTTGTTACGCCAGTTGTGAAGAGCCTTGGATTGTTCTGGATATGTAGAATATTGTGGATTGCAGTGGAACATCTTTTGGAGGTATATGCTACTTTATATTTCTCTAAAAGTTCCCAGGAGCATACTGCATAAATTGTACATCAGTCAAGAAGAAACTCGACTTACGCAATATTCAAAGGGAAAAAAAACATAAAGGGATCCAAAAGATATCAGTTTTTACTTTTAATGGCACAGTTTTACTTGCTTGCTTTATTCCATACTGGACCACTTTGTTTCAGGGATATAGTGATGCACCCAACTTTCCTCATAAATTAAAATTCTTGGTAAAAAATTCATCTCCTCCTGCTTCATAACAATTCAAATGCCTGACAATTTTCTATTCTTACCACCGTTTGATTTACTTTTATAATTCGAAGTGCCCACTTTGTCGTCATTGGACGAAATTACAACTTGTTTCGAAAATGAATTGCATACATCCTTTGTTCTTATTTTGTCACTAATTTAATTAACTATTATTTTTCAGTCATAAGTAAAATAATGAATTTTTCGAATTTCCCCTCCAGTTAGATTTGTTTTCCTTCGGTAATTATGAACCACATTTCTGAACTACTCCACAGCCATTTTTTCAAAACCTTGCGCCATTTTCATACTTGAGATCTAGATAAAAGAATCATTACCGAAATAACATTTAATCAATTTCAAATTTTCGTTCGGGAAAATGTAGTAATTATTCGCTGTGCAGCTGCAGGAAATAATTTGTAATTACTCACCGTGCTAGTGACTAAATAAATTAAAATATGAAAACTAAAACGATGCCAAGCGATAGTTTAGACATTAAATAACCTATAATAACAAAATGTGTTAAAATCATTTGATGATGTTTAAAAAGCCTCATATCATTTGTTGTTATTTAAAACGCCTCATATTTATATATTTGAGATTTAACATCGTAACTATTAAAGTCACAAAATTTTTTAAATCACAAATGCTTAGACTGAGAACTAAATCAGATTTACAGATGATGATAATACACAAATGCACACAAATATTTCTCACTTTAAATATGGCATGAGATTATATATTACAGTAGTGAAACCTAAAGCTTAGATATATATTGGTTAAATTTGGTAAAAAAAACATACCATGTGAAAGTTTTGACAAAAATGTTCAATTCTTTGGAGGGAAAATAAGCCTTTCGAATAATTTATAGGATTGCCAATTTAAAAAACACAGTTTTCTTTTGGAAGTACAAATTTTTGTCAGATATCTAGATCAATATTAAACCGAGACTCTTTCATTTGTATACTTTAAATTAAAAAATAAAGAATATCTTTACACTGACATACAAAGAAAATGTTATAATATATCTTGGCGACTAAAATTAAAGTCACAAACATGTTTTTCGCATCCAAATTGCCACCAATGAAATTTCGTAAAGAAGAACGAATAGCAGAATGTTAGCTTCCAGTTCAGAATAAATGGCATTTAGCTTTCGTTTTGTAGTATAACATGAAATTTACCGTTAAACCATCTGGGAGTTTTGCATGCAGTGTTGTGATTAATGTGTTAAAACACTAAGTTTTTGCCTGTTAGCACTGGCGATGACTTCTCATAAACGCTTAGATGATTCAATGAGATGGACAGCCGTTGGCAGGCTTGAAGCTAAGCAATCTCAAACGTAGGTGGCTCGATGATTACAAGTGGTACCGAAAAGGGTATGCAGGTTGTGTGTGTGTGTGATCAATTCCAAACAAGGGATGCTATCAACGTTAAGCCCGGAGACAAGGCGTCCCAAAAAGGACGACATCTGAAAATGAGACAAAATCTGTTTGTTTTTTCGATCACTATACTCTGGGGGTGCCGAAGCAAAAGACAGCTTAATCAAGACGACTGTTTTATCGAAATAAATACTCAAATTTCTCAAAAATCTGACTTTAAAGTATTATTTGAATAAAAATATTGAATAATTTTATAAACTGAGCTTAATAAAAGAATATTTCATTTAACAAATTGAGTGTTAAAAACATTCAAAATTAAAAATATTTCATTATTTGTTAAGTCTCGTGCATTGAAGGTGAAAGATTAAGGTAGAATAAAACGATGAAATATTGTTAATTTTACAAAAAAAAAAGTATATTTTGAGATATTTTCCACTGACAATAAATATTTGTAATATACAGGTTTTAATTTCTTTCTCATTCCTCATACACCAAATTTCACATTTAAAACAGTCGCATTACGATATTGGTAAGTTTAAAAAACTATAAAGCATTTACACAAAATTTGAAGATTAATACATTTTTTTTTTTTTAATTTTCAAGTGCGGTACGCAAGTAGAAAATAATTTTGATATCAAGGCATTTTTTTTTCTTTTTACTTAGAAAAGTGAAAAGCAACTTTGATAGGGAATAGAAATTGTAAAAGGAAAAAAAGTTTATTTTTCTGTCCATTCTACTGCACAGGATCGCTAATTGGCATTAAGCAAACGGAGGCATAGGTAGACAACGTGTACAAGGCATTTCACCCTGCTACTACGCCTGAGGAAAAAAAATTTAAGGCAAACAGTAAACAGACGTCTAGAAGAAAAGACCCTTAATTCCTGGAGTCTAGTGTCGTGTATCCCTCTGAGAACATCACACAGAATCCGTTTGTTGTGAAGTCGAACACACCATTCTTGGACACACAAAGAATAGAGACGTGTTCTTTTCACTGATGAGTCAAGATTCAGCACACAAATTGATTCTCGGCTTGTCTTCGTCTGGAGAGAACGTGTGAAACTTGCTATCATCCCTCCAACGTAAAGGAAATGGAACAGTTTCATGACAGAGAAATCCTTGTCTAAGAAGGAATCATGTTGGGCAGTCCTACATTACTGCGCGTCTTTAATACACAAAACGTCGCCGTACAACCATCCGCTAGCAGTGACAGGGAGCTATAGAGATAAGGTCTTTTAAAATCTATGTGAAACTTTTCTGGAGTGCTGCAGACTCTGATTTATTTATTAGAGAAAATAATACGATGCCACACAGAGCTCACATTGTTGATGATTTTCTATAAAAAAATATTCGCCACATGAATTGGTCTGCAAAGTCTCTAGAACTCAATCTTACTCAACCTGTTTGGGATGGTCTAGGAAGAGCCATTGCACGTCCTTATTCCCGTCCCAGGCGTTAAAGAAACCACTTCTGAAAGAATAGAATTTATTGCAAGAAGCATTTGTCGACACCTTCCTAAAGAGGGTTAGATATGAGGTTTGTATAACAGTGCAAGGTTGCCACACACAACATAAGACGAACCTTTCCCGAGATATAATGCAACATGATTTGTCCATTTTTTATCTAATCTGCAACTTAACCAACAATTTTCCCCTTTTCCATATTGTTCTGTTTCGATATGCTTTATCCCATTGTAATATATCTACCGGTTGATTCAATATTACCAATTTTAAAAGCATATAACTATGAATGTTACATTTTTATCGCTTTGCTGCCAGTTATATTTTAAGAATGAAACATTTAAATTACTAATATAACTATTTTTATTAGTGGGAGTAAATTATGGCTTTGAAATTAGATCCTCTAACCCAAAACAAAATTTTAAGGCTTTTGAAGGATGTTTGCTTAAATTTCGTTATAAATAAAGCATTTAAAAATAATAAAAGACATTTTGCTAATGGATTACAATTTAAACATCGAAAAGAAACAAAATTTGGTTCGCAATCAAATGCTCCAGGAAAAAATTGTGGATGAAAGAAATTCCCCTTAAAGAAAAAGAAAAAAAAAAAAGAAACTGAAAAGACTCATCGCTGTAGAAAATCCTTTGCCTCAAAGAACTTTAGGAAATAAACTACATATAACTATATTGACAATTTGTCATCAGGTAAAGAAAATTGGCAATAAAAAAATGAATAAGCCAGTCTGTCTTCAAGTTTCTGTTAAGACCATAGAAAAACGAAGAAAACTTTCTTTACCTCTGTATTTAACGTTTAAAGATAGATACAAAAAATGGATGACTTCGAATGAAGCACTGTTTCATCTGTCATCTACAACTGGCGAAACGAAGACTCCTTGCATTTCACGCGAAAAGCGTTGTAGAGACGCCACTGTTTTGCAAAATGCAAGCTGGCCGTCAGGTGTTATGGTATGGATGGGAATGTCCTCTCAAGGCTTAACAAAACCTTTTTTTGTAGAACCAAAGGCTAAAATTGATGCTAAATACTATATCAAAAAATAAAGTTTCGAAACACATGATCAAAAAAAGTAAACGTCTTTACCCTTAAGGGAACTTTGATTTTCACCAAGATTCTGCAACAAGTCATACTACAAAATCAACTATAAAATGGCCGAAAGATTAAAAAATAAATTTTCTGCCTCCTGAGAAATGGCTACCATCATCGCTTGACTGTGTTCTTTGCAATTATTTTCTTATGGGTATTCTTAAAAAAAAAACAGTTAAACAGACCTAAAGTAAGAACACTCCAAGGGTTTTAAAAAGCAATTAAAGCGGATAGTGGAAAAATACCTCCAAAAATGGTCAAAAAGCCCTTTTGCCTTGGCCGAAATGCTTACGCAAAGTGTACTATGCCAAAGAAAACCACATTGAAAATTTCATGTAAATAACTTAGATAAAAATTTGTGATACTCTAACATTGGTCATATTATTTTTGAGTCAACCGGTAAGTGCAGAATTTCGTTGCAATGAACTTAATATTTCTCCATTATTATAGATTTTGTGTTTGTAACCTCAAATTCGTGCGGCGCAGACACCAATGCATGTAAAGCTTAAGAATAATACTGTTCAATGCAGTCATTACAAAAAAAAAAAATTTTTTTTGTTCAATCCTGGATTTAAAGTTATGTCTTTTGCGCGCGTGAGCTAAATATAATAAAACAAAACGAACGAGTACTAAGAATGTGTGTGTGTGTGTGACAACTTCCATCAATCACCAGTGACAGCCCTAGAACTTCAGCGACTCTGACGTCACGCTCCAACCGACCAATCAGGAAGAGACTTTTCACTGTCTGCTTATTTAACTTGCAATGTAATTTGTTCGGGTGGAATCTTGCAAATTCAATTTTGAAGCTGATGTCTTCAACCGATTGAGCTGAAATTTTGTATACACGTTTAGTTTGGATGGCATTGCCTGTTTTGATCATTTATATTCCGATATTGCAATTAGTTAAAAATATATTAATTAAAAACCTTAAAACGCATAATTGTTTTTCCCCTGTTGGCTTTTTATTCTACCCAGCAGCTTATCGAATTAAGCTTAAAGAAGTTCCAATTTTTTGACGTTTTTAAAAAAGCCATTTAATTCTTTCTATCAAACTCAGACAAAAAAATAATTACATAATCGGAAAAATCATTTATTTCACCTCGATACGGTATAATTCTTTTTACAAAATAATGGCATTTTCTATTTTTTACGATTTTTCTAAAATGAGGCAAAATCGATACGTTTTATGAAAATGATTTCTAAATCGTTCCGTATGGTTTTTTTTTTCATATTGATAAACCGATATTCTGCACTAAAAAAAGTTCAGGCATTTCTCTTTTAGAATCAGTCATTTAAAAAATAAAATGCCGAAAACTTTTTTTTTACGATTTTTCAAAGAAATACTCAAATTTTTAATTAAACATTTAATAACTTCGTCATTTTTAAAGATAATAGTACGAAACTTTGTTTTCGTTTGTAGAATAGTAGTATCCAAATTCAGTACAAAGATTGAAAAAATTGGTTTAAAATTACGGGTTTTAAAAAAAAATTTGTGTTTTTCGTTTTCAATATAGTATTATATTAAAAGCAAAAAAAAAAGAGTTTTAATATTTTGATTAATTTTGCTTTGCCCAATGTTGTTTTGGTCTTTGCGTTTTTAACCCCCCCCCCCCCCCCATTATCCTCTTGTTGCGGCCTGAGTGAAATATATGTGTAATGACGTTAGAAGTTGATAGTAAAAAAAGTTTTAAAAGAAAAATTTATTTTATTCTTTTTAGCGCATTTAAATGAGCTCTTGTTTTTAAAGAAGTTTTTTTTACTTTTAATTCATTTCAAAGTGGTGTTTCCGATCCCAGTAAAATGAAATGCAGAGGGCGTAATAAGACAGGATCTGTTATCTGTATTAAAAGTAGAGCAAGAAAGTTCGTTATTTATTCAAAAATTCATGCAGTTACGATGTTAGACGAAAATAGCCTATAAGTTGGTTATTTCTGCGAAATCCTGTGTGGTGAGGTAATACGTAAGTGTAAAGTATGTGTAAGCCGTCATTTAAGTACTTTCAATCGTGAACAATTGAACTGGTCTTAACAGGTTAAAATATCACTACTGTGGTCAGAGTGCCAAAAAGCAATTAAAAACTGGCCGCTGAAGATAGAATTGCTTTGCAAAAGCAAGTCGGTGATCATTGAAGGAACTTCATTCCTCAAGAAGACCGATATGGAGGGCCTTAATGGCGGAAAGGAATAGACAATTCACTCATAATAAAATAGCTACTAACCTTGCAACCTCTACCAGTACAAATGTATCAGCCAGGTGATTAAATGAGTTTGGTTTGCATGTGTTACCGGCAAAGTATGAAATGCCGGCATTCTATAGAATGCCGGACGTTTACAGGCAAAGTATGAAATAAGAGAATTATTTCATACTTTGCCTAGGCATTGTATAGAATGACTAAAGCTGTTTAGGCAAAGTATGAAATAAGGTCATAATAAGGTTACTATATCAATGACGTACATTTCTAAATAATACAAATGTTATTCTGACAAAATAATGTGTGTGTGAGTGCCATTAAAAAAATATTCAAAATACATAAAGGAAAAAGAAAGTTGTACCAAACAAAATTTTTTTATATGTCTTTCTTTTATTAAGAAAAACAAAATTTTTAAATAAAAAAATAAGCACTTAAAATTAATCTACTTATTGCAACATGGTAGGCTTGAATGGCATTTTGAATTATATTTCATTACATTTTTCCCGCAAAGACCATTCTTATTTTGCTACTTTGTTTTACACATACATTTGACGAATCCTTCTCCGCTTCCATTGGAATGAGCAATTTCAACTGACAGATGAAGAATTTCATGGTCAGAGGAATATCTTTAATTCTAAGCAAGTTCTTAGGGTACAAATAAATTGTGATTTCTCATATACTTCTTTTAAAATTCCTTCAGAAGTTCCAAGTCGATAGAAACCATTTTTCCCACTCGTTACAAGTACCAATATATCGCTACATTTAGAAAAAAATCATAAATTTCACAAAAATGCCTCTTTTTAAATAATTCTTCTGTTTTTTCTGCCAAGGTTCACAAAGTGGATGTACTGTTCAATTTCATGATGTGTCCCGTTTTTGTATTTGGTTGAAAGATCTTTCAGAATTCTATCACGTCCTCCGTGTGCAATAGCCAAATGAGCTTCATGAAGTACTTAAAATAACTCAAAATCCGTGATGTAATACTGTATAGAAGTACTTCCCCACCTTTATATCCCAGTGGACCGGTTACCGTTTGATAACTTTATTGCGGCGCAGGGAGGGTGAGACGCTGTTCATATTTTTAATTGTTTTGATTTAATAATTTAATTATATTTAAACATGCCTTCAGAATAAAATTTAGTTACTCCAAAAAATGAATATATAAAGTGATTTTAGATGAAATATAAAGTGACTTCCATGGAAAGTCAAACTAACACTAAAGAAATACACCTCAGTAAATAAAAATGGAAATAATTTAATACTCTTTGAGTGGCTCGATACCATTTGATCCAGCGACAAGTGGTTCGGAACCATTCTATACAGCACTGACGCCTTCTTACAAAAACATCACATCATAGCTATTCAGCAACCAATAAGCCCTGGATTCCTTTTTAGTAGTCCTTTTGACTTTTCGTATATCAGTTATTCACTTCTTGTACGTAGTTTTAATTAAAAAAAAAAAACTTTTTTTTGCAGCCTTAACTCAAGTTTTGGGAAGCTCGTCGTCGAATAATTGTTTCATGCCTATAGATCGGAGTCGGCAATATTTTAGCTGTGGCGTGTCAAAAATCAATCTACCAATTATGATTCAGCATGCCACACACAGTAGAATATTTTTGAAACAATTCTATTTCTCTGCGATAACGTATGCAGAGTTAGAGAATAGAGTTAAATTATACAGATTTACAGCTTTATAACGCATTCATTTTACATCATTTAAAAATATTTCCTAACATAAAATTAAACAGCATAAAATATAACAATTTCTTTAACAAAATAATAATAATAAACCCCTCAAAATTGTACATATATTATGTTTTTTAAACATATTTATTAAAATAAGAAATAGAAAAAGTAAAATATAAGTATTTCCCCTGATTACAGTTAAATAAAATTTTTAATGTGAACCTAGTGCAGATTCGCTCTACTTTCATATCACAAAAAATTAAGGTTATAACGGGTACTCAAAAATAACACCGGCGGCTAGCTCAAATAATTTTAATTGGTTATACTTTCTAATTGAGCACACAGTTACAAATACATAAAATAAAACCCAGTTAATCTTTATACAAATACTAGGGGGTTGGCGAGGGCGGACATTGGCATGTCCTTTCTTCGCCGAGGTGGCAGGCTGACTCTCGCACGTCCTTCCTTCACCGAGGTAGCAGTCAGACTCGTTACTTGTTCATACGGCCAGGAGAGGGCGCTCTATTACCATTCGTTACAAGGTACTATTTCTGAACATTCAGTTATTAAACAATTTCTTTGTGGACTCGAAAAATTTTTCGTGTGATGAAAGATATTTTACTTACAAGGAGAGGGCACGACGAAGGAAATTCATTTAGGGTCGAGACTTGGTGTAATAGTAGTACTCCCTTCGGGTGTTCACCCCTCAATGTAATTCCGCCGAATGGTTAGTCAATTCGGAGAAAAAAGCCTTCGAAATTCGTACTTAGCTTTTATACAATTAAGTTTTACTTTCCTCCAACGAATTTTTAGCCTGATTGGTGAATCATCTACTTATTATGCTCGAGGTTAGGGTTCGATTCCACACGATAAACTTTTTTTCTTTAATTCTTTGATTATTTTTTAAAATTAAACAAATTTATTTATGAAAGATTTATTAAAAATTAAATTATATTTTATGTAATTATTTTGTATTTTATAAAGTAAAAAAATTACTGTAATTATTTATATAAACATTTATATTAAATTTTATAAATTTATTTTATATTAATAAACAATATTTATAATAAAATATATAATAAATATTAAATGATATTTTATATAAAAATTAGTTACAAATAGTTTTATAATGTGAAATGCAATATACTATAAATAAAATATTATATATAATATAAAATAATTTATAAAATATATTATTATTAAATAAATTATTTTATAATTCATATAATAAAAATGTCTTTTTTATATATTATGAATTTAATTATTTTATAATTTTATAAAATATTTAAAAAGTCCTTTTCAAATAAATTTATTTAACTTTAATAAATTTATTTAAATAATTTTAATAAGTTTATTTAAATAATTTTAATAAATTTATTTAACTAATTTTAATAAAAATTAATAATTATTTCAATAATAAATAATAATTTTAATAATAAATTAATAGAAAATTTTAACAATAAATGAATAATAATTTTAATATTAAATAATTAATAATTTTAATAGTAAATTAATAATAATTTTAATAATAAATTAATAATAATTTTAAAAATAAATTAATATTTCTTATTAATAATAATTCTTAATAATAATAAATTTATTAATTATAATGAATAGTAATTAATTAATTAATTTTAATTATTAATAATTTTTATTAATAATTATTTTAAATATTTTTAATTATTAATAATTTTAAATATTTTAATTAGTAATAATTTTTAAAAATTTTAATTAGTAATAATTTTTAAAAATTTTAATTAATAATAATTTAAAATAGTTTTAATTTATAATAATTTTAAATATTTTTAATTAATAATAATTTTAAATATCTTTACTTAATAATAATTTTAAATATTTTTAATTAATAATAATTTTTAATATTTTTAATTAATAATAATTTTAAATAATTTTACTAATAAATAATTTTGGTAATAAATTAATTTAATTTTTTTTTACTTTATAAAATACAAAATAATTACATAAAATATCATTTAATATTTAATAAACCTTTCACATAAATAGATTTATTTAATTTTAAAAAATAATTAAATGAATTGAAGAAAAAAAGCTTATTGAGTGAAATCGAACCCTAACCTCGGGCATAATAAGCAGACGATTCACCAATCAGGCTACGAACTCGTTAGAGAAAAGTAAAACTTAATTGTATAAAAGCTAAGCACGAATTTCGAAGGCTATTTTCTCAGAATTGACTGACCATTCGACGGAATTACATTGAGGGGTGAACACCTTAAAGGAGTACTATTATTACACCAAGTCTCTCGATCTCAAATGAATTTCCTTAGTCGTGCCCTCCTCTTGTTAGATATGTAGAACTAAAAGCGGAAAAGCTGAATACATATGCAATTTTCTCTCTTCAAACAATTAAATATCTCCAGCTATGGCATTCAATAATTTACAAAAAAGCTGTAAATTTACCTTTAGAGTTACCTTTCAAATTTTTTCGTAATTCCTTAATTGACCAAATTCTGGAGATGTTTGTCAAATAAAATCTATTACAAATTTATGAAGTTCATTCAGAAATTGACAAATTTGTCGAATAGTGCTGAATGCCACTGATAATTGTACCATGGGCCCAGAGTTGCCAGAAACTAATGCAGCAAAGTAGCACGAAGAGAGAGAAAAAGTAGCAAAAAGTAGCGAATCGATTTTCACTTGCAATTCATAAATATATATATATATATTTTTAATTTAGTAAAACTGTTTTAAAAAATACTTCAATATGTTTTAATTATTTTTTATTCGTTTAAAATACATTCAAATTTTTCATGTTAAGTATCGGGATCTGCTGTGTCTTTTTTATAAATTTCTGAATTATATTAAAGCATTTGTGGAGAGTGAATGAAATCAACGCAGCAACTCCCTCATCTTCCAAAGTCATTTTAATTCTGAGAATTGACTCAAACAATTCGAGGCACATTCGATTCCTTAATTTTGTCTTAGTTGAAGCACTCTGGAAAATGCCTTTTCCACAGTGGTATTACTTATAGTAAAGCTTTAAAGCAAATACAGCTAAATCTCTTAGAAATGGATTTCCAACTACGTCTTTTATATTAAGAATGTGACGCCCCAAAATATATAATTCTCCAAGATGTAAAAGCTCAGATTCAGATAGACAAACATCTTTCAACTGTATGTTTAAAATTTGTCTCCATTGATTCTCCAGAACATAAAATATAGATTGGTCTGCTAATTCTAAAGGCAAGTAAAAAAAAAGAAAAGAAGGACGATTTGAGTTTTAGAAAATATCAAGGGAAAATTCTTTCTTTTTTAAAGTTCTGTAATTTGAAGGGATTCGGTTTAAAAGTTGCTCACATGAAATCTTGAGAAAATTATGACATCTTTGATAGCTATCTTTAGTAGATCCTGTAGAAATTATTTTACTTTTGCTTGTCAGTTTATTCAAAAAAATATCCATCAACTACTTTAATAGACAAATAAATGTCAGGGTGGGCATTAAGTCGATCGCGATCGGCCTATGGACTGCCAAGACATTTTGGGGTGACCGCCTTCACATAAAACCCAAGACTCGCATACTTAAAGAAATATATTTGTGGAACACCGACGCCAGCTAGACTGGAGAATCGGCTGTTCACAATGCATGCGACTATGTATAGACGACATATACCTATACTATTATTGGAAGCGCACGATGATGCCTAACACATTCTCTCACATTAGTTGCGACTTACGGGCAATAAACGTTGATCAGCTTTTCCCGTGATAGCACGGGATTGGTTAGAGAAAACATCACCCCACACCTCACGCTTCAGCGGGATTGGATTCTTGTGTTGATGTTACGTCCCTGCGATGCCTCTGCACACAGCAGCGAACGTGTTAAGCACATCGGTTACAGATTCATCGGTTTACGTATGTTCACTGCATTGAAAATGTCCACACTCCACGATCCAGCAATCGCTCATAGTTATTCAAACAATCAACTTGAAGATTTTATGTTACTTGTGTTTTTTTGTAGTAAAAATAGTAATCTGTCATATTTTAAAAGAGGCGTATAATGTCGACAACAAGTGTCAGTTTTTCTTTACAATGGTGAATGCAAAATGTGTGTAACATATAAGTCATGCAAGTGTGGCACTTCCAAAAAAGGAAACTTTGAAAGGTATTTCAAAAGTAAGCATAAAAGTTTTGATACAGATTTTCCATTAAAAAGCGAATTGTGTTAACAAAAATTAAAAGAATTTAAGTCACAATTAATCGGACAACAATCATGTTTTATTAGAACCAATACTATATCTAAAGTTGTAATAGTTGCATATCTTTTCATGTGAGTTGTATTTTAGCAAAACGTAATAATCCTTTGGCAAATGAAGAAATGATAAAAAGACATTTCTGGATCCAGCGATTCGTTAATTATAATTTATTCAAGAAAAAAAATGAAATTATTTCCACAGTTAAAGACGGGCAATTGCCTTTCAATTAACTTTCGAGTAGAACTGCCACGCGCCATATAGAAATGATGAATTCTGATCTGGCTGAGATTAGCTGACCGAAGATACACGGAGAAAAAAGACTTACTCAAAAATGAACTCGTGTACTTTCTCAATTTAAAATGAGTATATTCGTGTCAGATTTGAACGCAGGCCTTTCTTGAATTTGATACAGTACATGTACTCAAAACCCCTAAAAACACTCTCAGAAAAATTAAAAAGATATTCAGGATTACAGAAGCTGTTTTAATATTCTGGCTAGATATTTTAAAAATTGGGGATCAACAGCAAACTTAGTTCTCTTAAATGTACCGAACTATGTTTCGTATCTACCACGCTACACGCGGAGGAACACATGAGTATTAAAATGAGTATAGATTCTTTGTTGTTATTTCTGATTTTTTCTTGTTTGTAAATCGAAAAGTACGTGACTTGTTTTTAATATAAGTTTAATATGCTGGTATAATTATTAAATACACTCTCTATATGATTGACAGCCAATTTAGCTATGTGATAAATGTTTACTTTACATTGGCAGATTATTTAAAAAAGACTAGTGTTATTAATTTAATGCAATTTACTTGATTCATATAAGTCACACAATTGTTTGATTTATTCAGATCAAAACTAAACAACTGTAAGCAACATTCTTATAAAACCCATCCTGGGTCCAAGTGTAGAATTGAGAGGGGGGAGCTTGGCAAAGTTAATTTTGTAGCATCCAAAATTGGCGATAATTGGCCTAATTTAGCGATAGGTGTTACGAAAAATTATGAAGTGGATTTTTCCAATGAAAATAAATAAATGTTAATGAGAAATAAAAAAATTAGTACAAGTTACCAGTAATGCATTTGTATTAAGTTGTTTGGCGATCAATTCCGGTCGCCAAATCTAAAGGGCCACAATTTTACACTTTAACCCAAAATTGGAAAAACTTTTATCTATGTCATTACACATAGCCAACTAGTAAAACCCCATTTTTGCTTCTGCTTTGAAAGGTGGTCATCCAATAATCATTATGTCACATGAAGTTTGCAGTAGTAGTAGTATTGTTTTGCAGTAGAATATGCTTGTGTGAATTGTAGCACTAACATGTTTGAATATGGTTTTATGGACTAAACATAGTATTAAGTTTTTAATCAACTAACACTGTTAGTAGAAGGTGCCTTGAATGTGGGAATAAATACAATTTTAGACAACCCACATTGAATCCAAATCAATACTTAAAAGATTCAGGATTTATTTAAATTTAACTACATTTTCAAAACCCACAGAAATTACTTTATTTTTTCGTGCATTTATTTATAGGCAAATAATTGAAGTATTCCTTTTCTAGTTTGGAATAATTTTAGTTTTATTTTCATACTGAACTCTAAAATGGCTAGCATGTTGTGAGCGACTGTCTTGAAAAAGGCAAGTTTACAAAATAAGTGTTTTTGTTGACAATTGTTAATCTTTTGTGGAGATCAATTTTTTGAAACTTTTAAAGTACTTTTTTAGCTTATTAATTAAGTTATAGAAAATGTTTTAAAAGTTCCCATACCGAAATTATTTAAGAGTTTCAGCAATTTCAATACACTTATTTTATGATTCTTTTCAATTTCCAATACTGAAAGAATCAAAATTAACGGAACAGAAATTACAAAATGAGTAAAATTAGTTAGTAAAATTGAGCATATATAACATATTTCAAGAATGAATTTTACTTTTCTGTATTAGACATTAAGTATAAAAATTAAATCTACTTAACTACTAATATTTAATGGATATTTTGTCTTATTAATAATTGATGTGTATTGTTTAAATTAGATTTATCACTGTACTTACACATTATCACAGCCTTTTGGTAACATAATATGAAACAAAACACATGAAATTGCCAATTCAGCGCACACAACACATGCGAAATTGGTATTGCCAACTTGGCGAGTTATCTTGAACGTTGGCAGTTGTTACCATAATATGTAAGTACCGATTTATCTTATAACATAGTGCAGAAAGGCAGTGGCATAACAGAGAGCATTTGGGCCCCCCTGCTAAGTCAGGTTTTGGGTCTCCAAGTTGGATTTTACAAAAGGTAGGTACTTGGCGACTGTCAGGCTTTTTGCGCCCCCTAGGACCCAATGCACCCTGCAATATGGGGGTGTATGTTATGCCACTGCAGAAAGAACTTTGCTCTGATTGAAAACTACTGTGATATTTCTAAAAAATCTTATTAATCTGATATTTTTTATAATAAACTTACAAGTTCAGTCAAACTAAGTTTTAATTCACAACATATTGTTACGAATTTTGTGTAAATAGTGTAAATAATTTGTATTTGAGTGTTTAATGCATTTATATTACTCTATGTTATGTTTATTTCATGTTAAAATTGTACTATTCACAAGCAATGCCGACCCTTACGTTATAATGGCGATCCAATGAGAACTTGGCGAAATCTTGGCGGTAGAGCCAAGTTGGCATCATTTGTGGCGACCAAGTTGGCGGCCAATTTGGCGACTTTGGCGACCAATTTGGCGATTTTGGCGTCATTGGCGACCATGTTGGCGAGTTCGAAACCCTCGGGAATCTTCTAGAA
The DNA here is from genome assembly GCA_019973955.1 of Trichonephila inaurata madagascariensis. Taxonomy (NCBI): domain Eukaryota; kingdom Metazoa; phylum Arthropoda; class Arachnida; order Araneae; family Nephilidae; genus Trichonephila; species Trichonephila inaurata. Next base: position 5,447 of record BMAV01024329.1, on the reverse strand, counting down.
AGTAGTAGATCTCTCCACTAGTGTCACGTTCAATGACACGAGCTGTTATATTTCTGGAAGTTTCTGTCGCGCCTATAAATGAGATGCTCGCCGGGACGGCGAGGAGTCTGGATTAAACCAGCGAGTAGTGAGGATTGTATTGACTAGCGATTAGCTCGGCTGTGCTTGTGAATAATCTTTACTTGCGTGTATTTTTAAACACTGGTTATTGTGTTTGTTTGCTGTTGAAGGTGTGAAGACCTTCGGATATTTACTCTGTGAATATTACTGCTGAATCCTGTATTTAAAGGATTGGATTTTTGTTAATAAATTCGTATCGCTCTTGTGAAGAACTGTTTATTTTCTTTGTGATTGTTCTGCATAAAATCCACGAACCCTCGGATCTACGTAACAATATTGATCTTCTGGTTTATAACACACCTTTAATGTGACCATAGTGTTTTGTTTATTTAGATGAAAATAAATGAGATATATATCAGATTTTTGATATTTAATCTGATTAAGTATATTTTACGCTTTTATTTATTTTATCAGTGATTACATACATGTGGTCACTTCAGGGAACACGGTATCATATGTGAGATTACGTTTTTCCCTTTCTGAGTCCTGTGATCATACTGGTGTTATCTGGATTTGGAATGATTATAAACCATGAATTTTGAAATGGAGTTAGGCTTAACAGCAAAAATCAACTAGTTCTGAACAGATTAAAGGAAGAGAAAATTTAGGTACTTACATATTATCGCAACAATGCCAACGTTCAAAATAGTTGGCAACCCTGTTTTTCCATATGTTGTTCATGCTCAATTGACATGACCATGTGCTTCATTTCATACAATTTCACCAAAACAGTTGCGATAATATGCAAGTACCAAAAATTAATCCAGCTTTGGTACAAAAACTTCTGTATGCAGGTATGTTATACATGAACAGAAACTCGCAAGAAATCTGCCATAATATGTAAGTACCGATTTATCTTATAACATAGTACAGAAAGGCAGTGGTGTAACGGAGGACATTTGGGCCCCTAAGTTGGATTTTACAAAGTACTTGGCGACTGTCTGGCTTTGGGCTCCCTAGGACCCAGGACACCTTGCAATATGGGGGTGTATGTTACGCCACTGCAGAAAGTCTATGCTTTCATGACCATAAAACTTTGCTTTGATTGAAAACTATTGTGAAATTTCTAAAAAATCTTATTAATCTGGTATTTTTTATAATAAACTTACAAGCTCAGTCAATGTAAGTTTTAATTCACAACATATTGATCTTCTGGTTTATAACACATCTTTAATGTGACCATAGTGTTTTTATTTGGATGAAAATAAATGAGATATATATCTGATTTTTGATGTTTAACCTGTTTAAGTATATTTTACTCTCTTTTATTTATTTATCCGTGATTCCATTTTTGTGGTCACTTCAGGGAACACGGTATCATATGTAAGATTACGTTTTTCCCTTTCTGAGTCCTGTGATCATACTGGTGTTCCTTGTATTTTATTACAGCAAAGATTTTATAAGAATTTACATACAGGAAGCACCATAATAATAAAACAAATAATTATTTTATAGATATTAATTTTTTTCAGATAGACCAAGATTTCTGTGTTTTTATTTCTACTGCATTAGTTGGAAAAATATACTTATTGACATAAATACTTTTTTTAACAGATTAAAGCATAGATGAAAAAAGTTTCTTTTTAGATAATGGGATGTGTTGAAAACTAATTTGTAAAGCTGGCCCTTGATTGTTTCAGTGGGAAAAAAAGTGAAAGACTTGTATCTCAGAAAATTATCATAATATTTATTCATATTCAATTATACTTATCCGCTATTAATATCAAGTTTCTTCGGAATTACAAGAGCAGAAAAACAAGATAGGTAATAGAAAGTATCCTTAAAAGACTTTTTTTTTACATTACAGGTTGGAGGGGAAAGGAGACAGCTCGTTTTTGAGTATTGAAATTAATGTTCTAATTTGATATCGGTACACTACATACCAAGTGTTGTTGTTGACAATTGTCAAGTTAGGCGATAACATTACAATATGGTTACCAATACCTTTAAATTTGATTTTGTGGTTGCCATCCATTGTTTTTTTTTCTTTTATTATATTTTTTAATTTTATTCTCTTTTATAATTTTATTTTATTATAGTATATTAAAATGAATTTTTTACTGATTTATATTTATGGCAGTATCCTTATTAATTTCATACAATTTTAAGTAGATTTTTTCACAAACAAACATTTCCATGCTTCCCGTTTTCTAGATTGCAGTTTTAGTTTTCTGTCATTTATTCATAAATGGACATTTCAAATATTATTGGTGTTTACTAAATCTTTTATTAAAAGAACATTAGGGCCCCGCTTTCAATTTTTATGGACAAAAAGGATTACTAAATTTGCACTTTGTTTTCTAATCTTGTAACCCCCCGTTATTTAGACTCTTCCATATTAACAGTAAAGAGACTTTCGCGCCCTCTGGCGAACAGAACAATCTTCAGTGATGGCCAAGTTTCGGAACTGTAAGGATGTTTGAGCAAGCGCTCCGATCCCTTTCAAAATATAATTCATTTAATTCATAATAAAAGAGGAGCTTATAAATAAAAGAATAAAAAATGTATCTATAAGCTAGTGAGAGTGGAAAAAACTCACACACACAAATAGTGCTTCTAAAACACTATAAGCTGCTTTCTTAGATTACCAATATAAGGGTAAACACAAAGTTGTTTTATTTTTTCACGTCCCAAAAAATGTTGATGAAATAATGCACTCTTTGTCACACAAATTCATTTATTTATAATTTTATTTTAATAAAACTTTTCTGTAACTATTTGACAATTTTTATATAAGGTTTTTTAAAACATAAACCTAGTTTATGTATATGAGTGGGTGAGTAGGAGCCGTACAAACAACAAAGGACAAGTAAAAAGAAAGTTTAAGCTTTCAGTATTCAAAATGAGTGCCAAGATAGGTATCTAAAAAAAAAACATCTGTAACCCCCCGTTATTTAGACTCATCCATATCAACAGTAAAGAGACTTTCGCGCCCTCTAGCGAACAGAACAATCTTCAGTGATGGCCAAGTTTCGGAACTGTAAGGACGTAATGAGCATGCGCTCCGATCCCTTTCAATTCTATGTCAACTGTTAGTTCTCTAGTTATGTATGTAAATGTGTTTGTTTTGTCTAATAAACGTGTTTTAATAACTAGTGGACTTAGTAAAGAACCCCTTCCCCGTCTGTCCCTTATCATTTGGCGCCCACCACGTCATAATTTGACGCCCAACGTGATTAGTTGCAGAAAGAAATTTGGCCATTGCTCGGTATTAATTTTCAGGTTAACAGCACTAATGTTGTTCAACTTATATAGTTTAATTATTCAGTTCTCACCCGTAGAACAGGTAAAGCTTTTTATCTTGAATTTTCTTTAAAGTATTATACTTTTAATACTCATTTCATTATTGCATGCCCAAGTGCAAATTGGATTTAATATCCGAAAGAATTTATTAGTTGAATTCTTAATTCTTTTTGTCTCATTGTTCAGTATTAGAAAACATTTCTGTACATTCCTATGCAAATTATATAAACTGTTCTCATTGAATTAAGAAATCTTTTTCTTATTTTAAGAAATGTCATTTGCTAAACAGTAGTATAATATACAGTTTACATTATATTCTATGTTCTTTAAATATATGCTGACTTGTTTTAAGCTAATGCGTATAACGTTGTTTACTTAGAAGCGAAAGTGAGAACTCAAAATAATATATACATATGTATTGTCTTTTTTTTTAATGATTATAATCTTTGTTCAAAAGCATTAATGCTCTGAAACTTCTTTTGTTTTGTTATGTGCTATTTTTGATAAAATCATTTATGTGTATAATTTTTGGTAGAAAAATGTGTATTACTTAACGAGATTTCCCTCAGTTACATAAAATATTTAGTGGTTTAAAAGAAAAAAGAATATTTATCCATTTCCTTTATCTTGCTAGAATTAATTTAAAAGCTATGATTCATTTTTGAAACTGATGAGATATTTTATGCAGCGTAAGCGAAAAGACAGTTCAAGGTTGTACGAAACGTTCAACAAATAAACCTGAGTTCTATGCATTTTTTTTTTTTATGGTATAAAGTGTAATAACTTATTTTTCTTTTTGAATATTAATAAGAAATTTTGTTTTGGCTAAGTAGAACTTTTATTTATGCATATATGATTTTTTATTTTACTTGTGGTATGATATAATTCAAATGTGTTTTCTGATCATTTTGACGATTTTTTTTTTATCTGAAAGTTTGATTGTAATTTTACTTTAATTGTGTATTAAAAGTGAAAAGAACGAACATTTATATGTTGTAATTCATGAAAACTTTTTCGAATCGCATATTGTAACAAATTAAGATATTATTTTATGTGGTATAATGCTGTATTATTAATTAAATATAATAACATTTGGTTAAATTTAATTTAAAGTATAAAGAATAAATTTGTAATCAATTTCAAGTGACATTTCACGATGGCCTATTTAGCAAAAGGTCGCAGGCAGGACCTCCTTGAATTGGCGGAAACGCTAGACATATCAATACCAGACAATTTCAAAGTTCTTGACATAAAAGACGCGATCTTAAAAAGTGAAGGTTATGATGTAGATTTTACAAAAGAATGTTTAAATCGTATTATTAGTGATAGAAAAGAGCTCGAATTGCGAGCTGAAAGAGATAAGGAAAATCAACGAATATTTGAATTGCAAAAACTTCAAATTACAACTGATACTTCTAAAACTACAAACTCTGCGCTGGTGTCTTCTTCTGCAGACTCCAATATGCCAAAGTTAGAACTCCATAAGCTACTTCCGATTTTTGATCCAAAAACAACTGATGTAACAATCTTTCTAGACCTCTTCGAAAGGTGTGACGTCTCTCGCGTCTTTCTGATTAACATAACTCCTATGTTCTTTGACGGCCACGATTAATGGCAAAACCTTTCCAACCCAATACCAAGAAGAGAAACGGATCGAATATGTAAATGAGATATACTATAAAAGGATAGCGCGGCAAACATAGATATAGCAATAGCAAAAAGCAGGCATAGAGTAGCGTAGCAGGCTCAGAGATTGTAGTGTGGAATCATTCTGATCAATAGCGTGACAAAGCTTAGTGTGAAATCTTGCGGACCAAGAATAGGCAGTCAAGAATTAGCTGCATTGCGGATCAAGAATCTTCAAATATAAAGTTATAGATTATATTCTCTAGGTCAAGGGACCAGACTGGAAAAGGTAATATTAGATATAAGTAATTAGATAACAGGATTATTTAGGATAATTGAGATAGAAGATCTAATTGCGTGATCTGACTTAAATACGTGATTTAATTTGGGCTCGACTCTCACTTTAATTAATAATTGTCAAAATTAGAATTTAAGGATTATAAGTTACTCTTAATAAA
>BMAV01024328.1:0-17047 GCA_019973955.1 Trichonephila inaurata madagascariensis | reverse complement strand
ACAGATCCGGACTAGGGAAGGGCAACCGCAGAAAAAATAAACTTTTAAATATTCAAATTAAGAATATTTTTAAAAATTTAAAAAGGGGGATCCAGAATAGTGATAAGAAAAGAGAGGTAAAAACCGCTTGGACCCCAATTTTGATGCTAATGGTAGAAACTGGAAATTTAAGGTTGAGAGACCAAATAAATAAAATGATTTTAGAGAATAGCCGTCAAAGAATAGGGGGTTGAGGGGAATAGATTTCGAATAGTGATCAGAATTCAACAAAGGGTTCCCAAATTTTCGAAATGAGCGAAAGATAATTTTTTAGGGGACCGTAGAAATAGAGGTTCGGGAAAATTTCATGAGGCGATAGGATAAAAGGGGTTTAAAATTGAAAAATTTAAAAGATAAACCCCAAAAGTATCGACAAGAGAAAAAATTGCTTTCCCCGATATGAAAATATCACCCCAAACCCCCAGTTCCTATTTTTTAAATAACACTTTTTTGAAAGGCAGGGACACCGGAGCAGAAAATCATTTTTTGGGAAAGGGTATATCGAAAATTTTTTTTATAAGCAAATTAAAAACGCGACCCCGGAAAACAGCACAGGGTGCGAAATGAAAAACATGGGGATTGTAGAATTGAATATTCGCATTAGACAATTAAAAGAAATTGGGTCTTTCATGTGTTGACGGTTTAAAACCCATGTATTCTCGGTATTGTTTTTTAAAATGGGTCCAAAAGATAGTTTTGATTTTGACAAAATCGTTGAAAATTCAAGATTCGCGGTTGAAGATAAAAAGGTGAAAAAGGGAATTTGGAGGATGGGTCGGGAAAGGAAGTTAAATATTGTGGCAATTTTTTATCAAAAAATCAGTGGAAAGTATATGAAAAAAAAGAATTGTGCCATAACGTTTAGTACTTACTTGGGGAAATTAAAACAGAAAAAAAAAATGACCCAGAATTTTTGGGGCATATCTATAGATATTTAAAAAACCCAAGATAACTGGTTAATGCAACGATATGTGAGAATTGGTACCACGACTTCCGCAATTGAAGGATTGTTATTTTATGCGAAACACGCAACGTCATTAGGTGAAAGGGTGTATACTTTCCCAAAAATTTTTAAAAGGAATGAAATAATGAGAGAATTTCATGACAACCCAAATAGCTGGACACTAAATTTAAAAAGGGTTCTTTAAAAATTCCCGGGACGTTTGTTTTTTCCCCCGTACATGAGAAAAATTTATTGATCAAAAATTCTCTACATGCCATATGTGCCAAGTTAATAACTATAAAACGGGGTTTTACCAGCGGGGTCGTTTAAACCCCCTTAATTAAAAATTACCCAAAAAATGAGATAGTGACGTTAAAATTTTGTTGGGCCCCGACCTATATCGAAAAAGACGTAATCGCTATATTTTTTAGTAAAAACCCGATCATTTCACCCGGGCTGAAATTATCCTTTAAAAAAGCCTCGTCTTTTAAAGGGGATATTTTTTTTGATAACTTTAAATCGCGTTTTGGAGCCCCAAATAAAAATTAATAAGTAAAAATGGTCCCCAATTTATACCCAAAATTTTTGGGAACTTTAAGGGAAAAGGGGAAGGGGCATAAGGCATGTGAAGATTTGTTGCATAAAAGACCACAAGCAAACGGATTTAAAAAGAGTTAATCAGTTTGGTTAAAAAATGATTGCAAATTATTTTAAAATGATCAACACGATATTTGGGGACAACCTTAGGGTTTGCTTACGCTTTTTGGGCCGGCGGTAAAATTTTGAAAAAAAAGGGGGAAAATCACCTGCTGAATTTTTTTTGGGTCAAAAAATTGATTACCCCATTTCAAAATTAGTTATGATTTCGGAGGGTTAAATTCAAAGTTCAAAATATTAAAAAAATATTGGGGAAGTTAGATTTTGCGACAAAACCTTTCCGGATGACAATGTCTAGTGGGGACCCCTAAGTTTGAGGTGGGAAAATTATCTAAATGATAGACATTATTTTAATTCTTTAACCAACTTTTAAAGAACCCCCAAAAATACTTAATTCAAATTAAAAACCCTTTTTTTTAAAGTGAGAGTTAACCCCCAAATTTAAAACCCCAAACCCCAAGCCAGATCGCGAAACCCAGATCATTAATCTTAATTATAATAATTTCCCCTGCCCAAATCAAACTTCCTATACAAAATATTCCCTTTTTTGTAGAGTCACCCTTCCCTAGGTAGAAATAATTCCTATTATGTTATAATTATAGGTGAAAGCCCTTCGGGTTTTTTTTATCTTTTTTATTTATTTATTGCTATAAAACGTATCCTTCTTCTTGAACTGTGGGACGCCCCAACCTTTGTTCCGAACGATTCCACACTAAGTTATCTCTAGGTTTTGCCGTTTTCTCATAAAATTTTTCTACCCTTTTTTAAAGTATATCTCATTTACATATTCGATCCTTTTCTCTTTTTTAGGGGAAAGGGTTTTTCCCATTAATCTTGGCCGTCAAAGAACTTAGGAGTTATTTTTGGAAGAAGGACGCGAAAACGCCCAAACAAAGACGAAACAAAAACGGGAAAAGGTGGGAAAGATATTAAAATAGACAAAACGAGATATACAAATTAAGGAAAAAGGATTGGGTCTTATTAGAAACACACCCCTTTAAGTTCAGCAGCTAATAAAATCTGCGCAAAATTTTAAAACAAAAATTTAGGGCCCCTATAGGTATTGGGAAGGGAAAGAAATAACAATAATATTGTAAAAAAGGGAAAAAAAAAGATTAAGGGTTTAACGTTGATCAAATAAGAATATATCGTCATAGGAAAGGGACGAGGTCGAGTTGGGAACAGGTAACCCAGATAATCAGATCACGCCCGGAAACGGGGTACTTCGGAAAATGTACATCAAAGATTAAATGAGTCACACTATGGGAAAGAAAGATCTGCGGTGAAACTTAAGTTAGAGACAAAAGGGATTAATCGCCAATCAAAAACAATATAAAAATACAATGGACCGATGCCGGTCACTGGTCAGTTTGCTTCCTAGTTCATTTACGAACAACAGGAAAAAAAAAAATAAAACTGAAAAGGGGAAAAAAAATCGGGGGCAAGTGGACCACAGAGAAAGTGGCAAAAAAAGGGACATAAAAAATTTTAACAAAGACCACCGCCCCCAAAAGTACATTTTATATAAGTAAAAAAAAAAGAACAAGAGGGGAGACAACTGAAATTCAAGAGGGAAAAACTACAAATTAAGGCCACGCATGAAAAAAGGATCAAAAACCAAACCGGGCCCAAAGGAAGCAAGACAAAAAGAAGAGCGGAAAAGGGAGATTAAAAACCCCTAAAAGCAATCATCTAAAGAATTCCAATGCACCCAAAGGAATAAAAAAGGGGAAAAGAAAAGTGGTAGCACCCCCATTGGAAGTTCTTTTGGGGACAAATAAAAATCAGGTTGTTTTTTGTTTCATTTTTTTTTCCCAAAAATTTGGGCGGAAGAATTTTGCAAAAAAAAGTCTCGGGCGGTGTTTAAAAGTTATAAGCCAAGCAAAAGTTGACACTACAAAAAGAGTGTATATTTATTTTTGAACTTTTGACTTGTTAAAAATTTTTTTTTCTTTTGGAGAAAAAAATTGTAATTCACATTTGTTTGCTTTTGATGTATGACTTGTTTAGATGCAAATTCCTTTGGTTATTTGTTTTAATGGTTTATTGAAAAATGTTTTAATTATATAAAAAGTTATATATATATATATGTTGTTGTATTGTTCCTTTTTGAGGCATCTGGTTCAGGGGAAAGTATTGGGGAGTCAGGGCACTAACTTTAAAATTTCCACTGCCGGGTCATTGGGGGTTTTGTGAAACCAGATGTGGGGGTGGAAAAAGAAAATTTTTGGGATTTACAAATAATATATAAAATTTAAAATTTTGAAACTTATTGGTATTATGTAAAAAACTTTTGGGCAAAGTAATTCAGAGAGTTTTCCCTTTCAGGGGGACGAAACCCCGAAAAAAAATAACAATGATATGAACCCCAAAACGGAAAAAATTTGGGCAGAAATTCCAGCTCCATATGAAATGATGATACGGATGCAAAGTTTGGGTCCGCAGGGAAAAATTCTAGAAAATTTAAGTTGTATAGTTACTTTAAGAGTATATATGTAAAAGTGAGAGGAACCATAATTAAACAGCAATTATTAATGTTGGCCTAGTTAATGGAATAAAATTTTTGTCGAGTCAATTTTTTTCAAACTTTTCCCAACCCCAAAACCAAGAAGAGAAACAAAGAATATGCAAATGGGATATACTTTTTAAAAAGGGTAGAAGGGTTTTGGGGAGATAGAACGGCAAACCTAGAGATAACTTAGTGCGGGAAATTTTTCGGGAAAAAAATTTAGACCCCTACAGCTCTGGAAGAAGGATACGCTCATCGTCGGGATTAAGAAAAACCTGAGTATTTTCCCTACAAATAACATAATAGGAATATCTTCCCAAACCCAGGGGAAGGGGAAGGGGGACTTATAAAAAAGGGAATATTTTTTTTATAGGAAGTTAGATTAGACAAAATTAAAAAAAATATAATTGTTTAAATGGGTCTAGTTGTGCGGTTTACTTAAAAACCAAATTTAATTTGGGGGCTTATTCTCATTAAAAAAATTTTTTATTTAGAATTAAGTAATTTAAGTTACTCTTAATAAAAGTTGTGTTAAAAATCACAAAAAATGTCTCATCTTTTAATCCCCCCACCTCTAGCTTACGCGGATCCCGTAAGACATAGCCATCGCAGGATTTTAAAAACTCAACCTTTTTTTTTTCTTTGATAATTTGAAAAATCCAATAAAAGGGAAATAAAATGTTTCAAAAAGTAGAATGCTTGACCATAATAAAAAGGGCACAAAAACCCAGATTACACTAAAAAAAATTTTTAACATTAAAGGAATAAATTTATATCAAAGCTGGCCCTATTTTTTCAAGTTAAGTAGTTTTATTTTTTCCTTTGAAGACACAAAAAATCATGGGAGAACAGTGTTTCTCTGGGGGGCGCCCCCCCTTGGGGGGGCATAACCCCAAAGGGGGGGCGAGCCTTGAAAATCCCCGGGGAAAATTAAAAAAAATTATTAAAAAAATTTTCAATTTACTAAAAAAAAAAGAAAAAAAAAAATATATTCTCATGTATACATTAAAAATACACATTCACTCCCAATATACTATATGATATACTTTTTCTTATAAATGTTTGGTTTTGGTTTAATATATTTGATACCTTTTTGTATCAATATTACGTTAAAAACAAGTTTAATAATTACTAGTAATTTTTTTCATGGGCTTATGATGTACAAAATTTAATACTTATCTTGAAAATTTTTAGGGTTAAAATTTCGTATTGAGCTTTAGCATCAAAGTACATTATTACTGCTTTTTAATACTTTGTTATTGTAGGGGGGAGGGGAGAAAAAATTATGATTGTTGGGTCGCGAATTTTGGGTTTTAAGCCCCGATGTAGAATTTTTTGTCAAATATTTTTTAAATTATTATATTGAAATTAAAGGGGGATATATAAAAAACAAAATACTATTTTTGGAAATTTTGTCAGAGCAAATTTAAATTTAAATTTAAAAAGATATTCAACTGAAAAATTTAAATTAAAACACGGTCCAAAATAAATAGTCGTTTTTCTAAGGTCTTATTAACATACTAGACACTTAAATTTTGAATTAACTTTTTTTTCGGGACAAAAATGATAACCTTCCCATCTGCTAAAAACCGTTCTGCTTTTAAACTATTTTCCCTCTAAAATATCATCGTAAGTTTGTTTTCCATATATCTTGAAGAGTGGATTTAAAAAGAATACGAAAAAGGGTCAGAATATTCGTAAAAATGGGGTTCTATGTAATTTTAAAAAGGGGGAGTACTTATAATACCGTCGGTAGATAGAGGGTTAAATGCATTGAAACATAATTCGATTCATTACGTTTTCTGGTCCGTGAGGTCAAAAAATTTGGGGCCACGATTAGAGATCGCACAGAGGCCCCGTTATTTTTTATATTCCCCTTCATTTACATTTATAAACCATAATGAGTCATACAAAAACAGCAATCAAAACCACTATGTCGTTTATAGGGTAAAAATGCAACCTTTTCATAGAAAATATTTTGGAACAAAGGTGGTCGTGCGAAACTCAGTCACACAAAGTACCTTGAGATTTTAAGAAAACGTTTGCCGTTTCCAAAAAAGAGAGAGATATGTGACATATACATTTTAGTTTACATGAAGACTGTAGTATAGGAGAATACTGATAAGGTCATTTGTAACAAGTAAACAGTTTTCACAGAATTAAAGATTTCGTGAGCCTGGGGTGACTTTGTGCCCCACGCGATCACTTCCGGGTGAAATTGCAATTCTTACATTTGTTAATATTATAATAAATTTACTTATTAAAATGCTAAAATGCTGAATTGAATTTAGCAAACTAGTTTGTGACGGGCTCATCACGATTTCTACTAAAACTCCTCTTGGGTTTCTTTGGGGCCAGAATGGCAATTCTTTCCAATCAACTCGAGAAGAGAGACGTGATATTCAAATTAAGAATCTTATGAATAGTAGAAGTTTAGCGTACGCAGGGGGGCTATGGGAAGTGAATATACGAGGTCTATGTGTACAAGTGTTTAAGCTTAAGTGAGAGGAAATCCCGCATACAAGATTTAATCTATCCGTGATAGTGTGTTCAAATTAAAGGTGGATACTGTTCCACAAGAATAACCACCACATCAGTTAGGATTCAAGCGAATTGCTGCTTACCCAAGTTAGAACGGTAAGACCATTTAATTAAACTACTAGGAACTGTGTATTTATTGAGATTAGGATTAGTTGGTAAAGTTAGACACAGTGGTCAGTTACGCGATTATTTGGTAATACGTATTGTGTGTCTCCTCACCCCAGATTCACTTGGTTTGAATATTAAATATATTATTGTATATTTTTTAAGTTAAGATCTTAATAAAGAGAGATATTAAGATTATGGCAACGTCTGGATCTTCATTCATTCCCACATCTCTAGGTCGCGAGGATAATGTAGAAGTTGGGCAACCCATACGGGATCTTGCCTTACAAGTTCAACGGAATACAATATACTATTTTTTATTAAGAAAAATCTCTATATCTTGAAAAAAAAATGAAGATAATCTTCAGCCCATTACAAAGAGTATTTTTATCGAACTACAATGCTTCACTCATGTACACTGCAGTCCATTGAAATTGCAACACCATGAAGGAGAGATACGCGACTCGTTTCTGTGTGTGTATGCGTGCATGAAAATAAGGAGTCCTTTTCTTTTTTTTAAAACAAAAGAAAGTTATGAAGATGATTTTGTATTTAGAACCCGCATTCCAATGTAGGTTGCTTGCGAGAAAGTAGTACTATTTCCCATATAAGAAAGAGAGACGTCTATCCGCACATGTCAGAATTCAATAGCAGCAAGATCATGACCTTTTGAATGTCAGATTTGTCGTTCAGTTGAAAATGTCGATATTATATTTCAGAGGGAATCCCCCCATGACTGTCATGCGAATATGAATTTGATGGTTTCAGGAGGAAAATATGGAATGTCATGCAGGATCGTACACCTACATTAGGAATCTAGAATCCTGAAGTGAGCTTGCAGCACGACCAGGTTGATGACGTCCAAAACAGCGCGCGCGATTGTCTGCACTGTTATCATTATTGTGGATTTCCCTTGACACTCTAGCATAGAGATAGTCGGCAGCAGTGGTGCAACGTTCCAAGAACCAAACTAGATACAGGAGTAACACCGCGGTTTTTCAGATGAGTCTCGGTTCTTGGCAGGTACAGCAAGATGATTGGATGCATTCGATCTGGAGGCATCGAGAAGAACCTATTCTGCCTGCTTGCATTGGATTTCGTCAAACGAACTTTGGCCTTTGGTGGAGTTATAGACAGCCATTGTGAACACAACATGTGAACTTCATCACCATGTTGTCAGTTTAATGATCAACCAGTTACATTTCTCAGAATTTAAAGCTTCCGGTGTAGTGCCTGTTTGAGGACTCGGAAATGTCATCTTTCAACAATATAAAGCAAAGATCGCATGCTGCTCTTGTATCCTAGCCTTTTCTCAACACAGAGAGGGTGCTCTCGAGATAGCATCGCCTCCAGCACGTGGAATACGTGTCCTGAGAGGTGTCTGAACAGCACGTATTCCAGATCTCTTCAACATTGAAAGCATCTGATCATTGGTTGCTGAGAGATGGATTGCAAGCCTTCTACGGCCATTGCAATTACTTCAATAATTGAAGCGCGGCAGAGACTTGAAGCAGCATGGAAAGACTTGACCGTATCTGTCATCCAAGCCTATTTCGACTCGATGTTACAACCGCTTAAACAGCCAGTGAGGGCAGCAATGGCCTAATCTTATGTGACGTCATAGTCACACACGTTAAGAACTATCTAGTGTCTCCAGCTAATCAGTTCACACGCTCCGGTGTTGCCAAGTTTTGTTCTTTGCAAAAACTTTCTCAAAAACTTTCTACATTGTATACAAAATGCATTTTATTTAAAAGTATAAACGTAAAATATGATTCTTTTTAAATTTAAAAAAATCTTTTTGAAGAGAATTTTTTTCCCTAACATCTAAACATTTTTACCCAAATATGAAATTTGAAATTTGATCTGAGTTTTACTAATAGAACAACAAGTACAATTAGTTTAATGTTTGTTTTGAATTTAATGGAGAACACGTGTTTGTCTTTATCATGTGACGTCATGAATTGAGCCCATTGTGCGTACTTATTTGGGTCTCTATAATTCCCATTTGTCTACAAACTTAATGCTATTTCTTTCCCCTGCTGTGTGCTTTCTGCATGGTATACGGATTTAGTATTTCCTATTTTTTCTTCCTTTCTGCTGTTACACTTGCATGGTCAGCATTCGGAAAAACATTGGATACTTAGTTCATAGCTGATAATGTGGGAAAGCTAATTCAAATATATTATGCCGTAACTTTGCTACTGCTAGTTTTAACAAGTTTTATTAATTATTTGGAAGGATATAGATCAAAAGAAATGATATCTCTGAATTCAAGCTTTAACTTTCTTAAATAAAGATATTTTAAGAGAACACGATTAAGAGACATTTAAATTGTTTACTTTTTTTTCTGAATTATAGATCACTTTCTTCAAAGAAGGATATATTAGATACATATCTATTCTCTCCTTTTTTTTGCAGAGAATGTTGTTAACTTGAGAATTAGTTTAAGGTATCCGACTACGTTCGGAACTGTGATATTGTAAAAGCGTATAAATGGATAATTTTCATGATATTTAGTGTCACTTAGATTAGAATACACGTATACAATTGTTTTAAGGACATTTTGACAAAACAAATTATTTAAATACAATATTTTGGCAAAAAATTAACTTAGAATAATCTTTTTTCAAAATGTTCTCCTTTTGTGAAAAATGCTTCCATCATAATAATATTTTGCCTGTATATAGCTCAGATATCTGTACAGAGGCTCAATTAGAATTTTCGAAATATATAACTTAGAAGTGGGTTTATTCATATTTTACAACAGAGGGGAGCAATTTTAAGGAAAAAAAAACGCCAATAATTATTTTAATTGTGACTGGAAAACTCTGAAAATCTGAATTTTTCAAAAAATTCTAGTTGAGCCTCTGTAGAGAGAGGTCTGAGCTTATATACAGGCAAAATATAATTATAATAGAAGCATTTTTCACAAAAAGAGAAAATTTTGACAAAAGATTATTCTGAAGTTAATTTTTTGGGCTTTTCAAAATATTGTATTTTAAATAAATTTTTTGTCAAAACGTTCTTAAAAAGAATTTGTGCATGTATTCTAACTTCAGAGTGACACTAAATACCATGAAAATTATCCATTTATGCGCTTTTTTAAAATCACGGTTTCGAACGTAGTCGGATACCTTAAGTAATATTTAATATCTGAATGTTATAAAGTAATTAGTAATGTAAGTTTTTAGTAATAATAATTTTCTAAAATATTTTGTTTATTGGAAACTTTGTTTTAAAAAGCATTTTTTCCTCCACTTATGAAAGATGATATAATTCACAAATTTGTGCATTAGTTTTCTAAAAAAATTAATGAGTCATATTTTGTTTTGAATACCTTGAATGTGTGATAATTCGAGAAATATTTCCCTATATAGTATATAGAAAATTTATCCTTTCTATTCCTATTATTAGTTCACAATCTCCTATATGTACATATCTTGTTCAAATTTTCAATCGTTAATAAAATGTATTTGAAAGCGCTCAACTGGAGCTGAAATTTTATATACACGATTATTTTGGATGACAATTACGGTAATTTAATTATAATTAATAAAAAATTAATTGATTAAAAACTAATTATTCAAAGAATTCATGATGCACGTTGGCATAATTTGGGCGAATTAACGACCATTTTTGCGACTTGTGTCAAAACTTTAAAAGTTTTTTTCTCACCTTTTAAAGCATTCATTGCACTGAAATTTTTTATACACGATTGTTTTGTATGACAATACGATACTTTAATGAGATATTTATTAAAAATTAATTGCCACTTAATACTCTGATTCTCTGTCATATATATATTTATATTAATTGTAATTATTTGATAAAAGGCAATTAAAATAAAATTTTCCTTCATTGAACTAAGTAGGAATTGACTTAATTTTTTTTTATGTTTCTTGTTTTTTTTTATGTGAATTATAGTTTTAATTGATTAATGCGTTTAAAATGTCTTTTGAAAAAATATCTGTAAGACACAAAGAACGAAAAAATCAAAAATAGCGGCTTAATACGCTCTATTTTTTAATTTAACATGAAAACTCAGCGACTTTTATATTAAGTAAGCGAATGCATAGTACATACATCGGAGAAATATATTTTACACAAAAAGAAATGATTCTCCTATTCACTTGTAAAATTTATATTCTTTTCATTGAAATGCAAATAGAGAAAATAATACCCGAATACATATGAAAATCCAGGACAGAAAGCTCAATCTCATTTTTGTATTATATATGAAGATAGTTAGAGAACAAGGAGGGGGGGGAAGAGGCATTACGTTTGGTATCAAATTGTATGTTTTCGTTCAGGGCCATGTATATTATGTCTGGAACATGCTTTTCTAAGAAACGGCAAGACTATTTTTAAAAATTGCGGTATATATGCTTACGTTTTTCGTAAATACATATCCTTTTGAAAAATATAAATACTTTTGAAAAATGTTACGAAATAAGTTTCCTTTCTCTAAAAAAAAAAAAATATAGGCTATGTACAATTCCCCAAACAAGTATCTTCTTTTGTTACTCTTGTATCGTCTTTTGTACATTCATGAAGAAATACAAAACAGTTTTGTTAATTTCACAAAGTCGACAGACTTTTGTGTGGCATCTATCCCCCCAGTTTTTGGAAACATTGATATGTGGTATGTTTAATTAACATCGCACCAGAGGTGCACCAATAACTGGCCATTAAAATTGCTATACCAAGAAGGCGAATTACCAATTGCCAGGTCATGAAATTTAAAAGGTAGGAAGAAGGGGCTATGATATGTAAATGATTGTATTTTTCAGCAATATTCAGACAAAGTAGGCGCCGGTAACACACCTATAAAGCGCGTTTAAATGAGGAAACTGTTCAGCTGGTTTCTCTTACACAAATTGCATTTGAACGTTGTCGCCTGGTGAAAAGGTGTTGTGATGCCTCGCATAAAAAGCAGAAATGCGTACCAGCACGCTTAGGACTTTGATAAAAGTCGAATTGTAGCGTATTGGGATTGCAGTTTATCGTATTGCAGCAATGCTGCTCGCGTCGGCGAGATCCATTGACTGTTAGCAGAATGTGGAATCGATGGTTTCAGAACGATAATACGGAACGCAGTGCTGGATCTCAATGGCTCTCTATCACTAGCAACCGAGAAGACAGGCATGTTAACCGCATGGCCTTAATGGATCGTGCAGCCACGTCATAAGCACTGAGTCAAGAATCGGAGTCGCCTGCAAGACAACAAAATGTCTGCACGAACAGTCTGCTGACGTTTGCTGGTATAAACTCAGTTTGGAGACCATTTCTGGGGCTATACTCTTGACGCTGCATCACAGACAGGAGAGTCTTCAATGGTGTAATCAACGATGAACCTGGAAGGACGAATGGCGAGACGTCATTTTTTCAGATGAATCCAGGTTCTGCTTACAGGCATCCAGATGGCTTCAAGCATCCATGCTTGCGCAAAATGTGGTGAAACGGCAAATTGGCAGCGTGCATTCATCTTCGTCATACTGGCACACATCACGGCGTGAAGGTATGGGGTGCTATTGGATACTAATGTCTCTTCGGTCAAATCTCTGTTCGCATTGGCGGTACTTTGAACAATGCACGTTTCTTTCTGGTAAAACATGACCCATGGCTCTACACTTTATTCGAGCCTTATGAAACCCTACGTTTCAGTAGGATAATGCACAACTGCATGTTACTGGTATTGTACGGACTATTCCTTTGATACGAAAAAATGTTCGGTTGTTTCTGTCTGCACGTTCACCAGATCTTCACCAATAGAAAACGTCTGTCCATTGTTACCGAGCTGATTTTCTGGTCACTTACGGCAGTCACTACGGTTGATGAGCTGTGGCATCGTTTTGTTGCTTCAAGGCATCTATACCTGCACATGCCATTCAATCTCTGTTTGACTCAATACCCGGGCGTATAAGTGCTGTTATTACTGTTAAAGGTATTGTTCTGAGTAATTGATATTCAGGATCTATGCACCCAAATTTCTAAAAATTTAATCACTTGCTATTTCCAGTATATATTTGTCCAACAAATATCATTTTGTTATCTGCATTTCTTCTTGGTATAGCAATTTTAATGGCCAGTAGTGATGCATTGAAATCCATTGACTTACTTTAGACTCTCCACCTACCAAGAATTATCAAAATATTTTTTAAAAATATTGTAGCAAAAAATATTTCAATTTCGGTTGCCATGGACACGATCTACTACTCGGAATCAATACGCTCCTGGCTGCGGGGTGACTTCCCCAAAAAAATTCTTTTGTTTTTGGTAATATCTTTTAATTTTTGTGTCCCGCGTACTTATTTTTTATTAATTGTAATTTTTCTTTCTCTCGGGCTTTTATTATTATTTGCACTCTGTATTTATAAAATTAACGGTAATTATAGTTCTGGAATTTCGGATGGCAATATATAAAGAAAGCTGTGCCATTCAGTCTTCGTAGAATAAAAGTCTTGAGTTGAGTCTAGCAAGAGTTGTTGTCATTTTACTTGTTTCGAATTGCCATATTAATTTAATCTACGCGACAATATTATTTATATCTACAGCCCGATGGGAAAATTTCTGTTATAATAAGTCCATGGATAAAACGCCACATAAAGACTTCAACCTCTGCATTTATCGGACCAACGGTATCTTCTATATAATACTCCATGTTGACTTTTGCTGAAAAAGGTTTTAGGTGTTGTATACCCTTTCCTCGATAATTTAAGGGGGTTCACCCATGTAATGGGTTCAAAAAATCTATTTTTTCTTCAATTGCTTCATTAACATGTTTAGAATACGGTGGTAAAGTGATTTTTTAAAATTTATAGGGTAGACTCAGCACATATATACGCACCAATTGAACTACGATCATTCCAAAATTTAAAATATTTCTATTTTTTTATAACAAAAACATAACAAAAAACCCCCAAAGTAGAAGCTTTTTCCTTAGAGGTCTACCAAAAATCCTATTTTTGATATTTTCAATTGAGTATAGTTCATTTGTATATGTACCCCTTTTGGGTGCCCTTTTCCTAGATTATCAGCGCGTGAGCTAGAGGTGTAGGAATAAACGAAGAACCAGAAGCTGCCATATAATCTTATACTACTTTATTAAGATCTTAACTTAAGCCAATAACAGATTAGGTAATAATATGATACGAGAGAATCTACGGTGGCTAAAACACACAATATATATAATACCGGAAATAACGTAACCCGACCACTATCAATAACCAACTCGCCTAAGCTCAATTTCAAATGTAAACACAGATCCGAATAGCTAATATGGTAACTCCTACCTTAATGTCCGACGAAACAGCAATCTATCTGACTTAGCTGAAGTTGCGGGTTCAGTGGCGTGCAGTTGTATGCCCTGACTAAAGGCTCTCTGTCACGGGTAACCTCTGCTGACTGTCACTTAACTTCGAAATACTCTTCACACTTGCAACACTGACTATCAGAACATTCCCCAAAGGCCACCCCGCTTACTCTAAACTCTCTGTTATTTAAAAAGCTTCCTAATTTGCCTCTTTCATTCACGTTTTACTTCTCGGGTTGGTTGAAAAGAATTGCCATTTATTCTGGCCTCAAAGAACCCAAAAGGACATAAAGCACGAAAAAACGCGTGAGCCCGCCTGGCTACCCCTGCGCATTTAAGCTTATATATTAAAACGCCGTTAATTTTTTTTAGCTTCAGATAAATCAATCAGTCGGAATCGTGGAGTAAGTGAGCGTCCATTTTTTCGAGGCGGATGTGTGCAGAGCGATATAACTCACGTTCTATTGGATATTTTAGGGTAAAAATTTATATGCATACTCTTAAAATACATATAAATAAATGATAAAAAATTTAAAGTTCTATCTTTTTACTGGTCGTCAAAAAAATAATTCCCTAAGAATGCTTAAAAGACAGGACGTCCCATGGGTGGAACCCCCATAACCTGAAAAAGTATTGAAGTATCCACAGATTGCTTGAAAGAAAAATTCAGGGTATCATTAAACACCTAAGATGAACGTTCAACTAGCTATAGCTGTTATGAGTGTGAGAACGACCCTTCAAAGAGGAAGAAAGTAATGAAAATTACCTCTTTTCTTTTACTTACGTCTACATCAGGGGTAACTTGTTTTGACTTGTGTGCGGGCCACGTTGTGGAAACTGACCTTTTTAAAATGAATGCATTCAACATAAAAAACAACAAATAGAATATTGGCAGTTTTATACAATTTATTTATTGTACTAATTTCATATCATCTGTAGCTAAAAGCACATTTAATTTTAGTATTCGGTTTAATAAACAAATGTACCCTATCGGTAATTTCTTCCCTACAATTATTTGAAATAAGGAGATAGCTTGTTGAAATTCTCATCACAACCTGTCGTTAGCGAACTTGCATCTGTATTTACTCTTGTTGATCTTCACGAAAGAAAAAACTTCGCTCACAAATACAAGTTGATTAACCCTCTGACAGGAACTTCCGTCTCTCAGACGCAGATGATTTGCTTTGATGCCTGTAGATAACGCTGTGGTGTGATTTTGGGGGTGGGCGACCTTGACATCTTTTAGTTGACTCTTCTACCTAGTGAGAAGACTTACGTGGTGGTATATATGATTTTTCCAACTCACGATCCAAAAGGGATTTTTCTTTTCTATCATCGTCTATCACACAGATATTCCTATAGTTTTTTCGTTTTTGGTACTATTATTTTTAATTACTTTTACATGAATATAAATAATTTTTAATCAGTTTTTATAAAAATACTAGTCACAATTCTAGTGATAAAAATATATCGTTGCGCTTCATTTAACCCCACACATCTTATTTAAGCTATACTTAATTTCATGAGCTATAAAGATAATTAAAACAGTCCGGCAGCAGTGCATCTCAAACTTTCAATTTACGCGACCCACGCTATTCAATCATCATTTTCATCGCGCCCTCCATACAACAACAATGTATTGAATTCAATAATACTATACTTTGACACTAAAGCTGCATTACGACTTTTAACTTAATCCCATCGACGTATATAAACATCTTGCTCACCCAAAAAACATTAAATTTTTCTGGACGTATATATGTCTTTCCGAAGTACGATCTTTCTGTGCAGTGCTATCCATAAAATTTTCCGAAGGTTTTGGGAATGAAAAAAAAGAACCTTGAGAGTGTTTGAGAAGGATGTACTTTTTTTAAGGGATTTGTTATTTATTTCTTTTTCCTCCCTAAAAAAAAACATCAAAATACGCTCGTCTAGGGAAAACGGTGGCATTGGGGACGAATCGCGTAACTTTAAGGGCTTTTAAAGGGTTTAATTAAAAACCCCTACAAATTATCAAGATAAGTGTTAATACAAGCCCAAAATTGATAACATCAAATTTGTTCTTTAAATTAGTATTGAAAATTATTTTTGAAATATACACATTGTACAGTACTGATACATATATAAGTGTAAATGTGTATTTTATATTTCATTATATGAGAAAGTATTTTGTTTGTTTACTTTGAGTAAACTAATAATTATTTAAACAACCTTTTGTTTTCGACTTTTCAATATGCTCGCGCCCCCTTCGTAGAGTTATTACGCCCCTCAAGGGGGGCGCGCCCCACAGTTTGAGAAACACTGCCTTAAGGTAATAAAATTCAAAAATATTTACGTACCCGTCTTCTAGTCGAATGTTTCTCAGTGTGGCAAAAAAAAAAAAAAAAAATTGTTCCCGCCAGAGGGCTAAAATATAAAGAATAATTTCCCCAGCTAATATCTTCGTTCATGGAAATTTTTCAGCTGACAAACATTTGCAAAATTCAGTGTCATAGCATTAAATATGTTCTTCAATCTGTGATCAATCTGTTCACAAGCCGTAGCTCCTCATGTGCTGTATTGGAGCAGGAATGGGAAAAAAAAGAAAAAATTAATTTTGGGTCAATTTTTAAACCTTCTTGGGACCTCTACAAATGATCTCTTAGTAGAAATACTTTCAAATATTTTATTTTTCTAATAATGAAAAATAAAAAAACGAATCTTTCATCCCGTAGGGGAAAGAAATCTCGGCTCAAAACTTATTTTTTGATTATCTTCGCTAGCCTCTAGTAACCACCTCTGGTCTACATAAAAAGTTACAATTCATTGATTGTAAGAAGAAAAGAAAAATAACTGTTCATTTGTGTGTAACAGTAGTTTTTTTTCAAAAAATAAAAATAAAAGGGTATTTACATTATTTTATTCTTATCTATCATTCACAATTCCTACCCCCCTTCAA
>BMAV01024327.1:0-12317 GCA_019973955.1 Trichonephila inaurata madagascariensis | reverse complement strand
AATTTAAAGTTTGGTATATATTTTCCCCTTCGTCAGAGGGGAAATTTTGGGGGGAAGACAGAAGAAATGCCAGAAGACATTTCTTCTGACCAATGAAACTAGTGGGTTTTAAGACCCAATAAGACGTAAGGATCAAGAATCCGTTTTTTGGAAAGGTGATCCGTTTTATGAGTAAGGATGACCCATTATTGAATAACGATCATCGGTTTTAACGAAAGTACAAAAAAGTACGTTTGGTTTAAAAAAAAGGTTCAAACAAATACCCCAGGAAACTCCGTAGGCGAAGGTCGATTTTTTTCCACTGTAGTGGCGTCACTCACGAAAAAGAAAAAGGTTCCGAACAGGGGGGAGGGTATAGCACGTGGAAGAGCATTCAATCGATCGAGAGGTCCCCGGTTCTCCCGGGTGCTCCCTTCTTCGGGGGAGGAGGAAAAATTTTTTTTTTGAAATTGAAAAATGATCAAAAAATGACCCCGTCCGTTCTACATTTTTTTATCAAAGCATTTTTTTCCTTTCCTACGAAACGCAAAGAAAAGGTTTGTTGGGGAGGGTATAGCTCGGGTAGAGAAACGACTGCAGATCGAGGGTCCTTGGTTAAAACCCCGGGGTGTTCCCCTTTCTGGGGTAAGTAAAATAAATTTTTTTTTGTGGATTTCAAAGGGGGAAACATCTGTTCTGTTCTGCTTTTTCTAATCAATGCTTTTTAAAATTTTCCCTACGGCAAAAGTAAAAGTTTTTTTGACGCGGGTGTATAGCTAGTGGTAAGGCATTTGACTGAAATCGAGAGGTTCCCCGGCAAATCCGCGTGCCCCCTTCTTCGGGGAAGGGAAATTTTTTTCTGAAATTTCGAAGATGGGAATGATCCCCGTTCTTATATTTCTGACAAACCCTTTCGCATCTGACGGTGTGGGACGCATCGTAAAAAATTTCCCTCTCCTATTTCTTATAAGCCCACAAAAAAGTATAACTTCAAAATACAATGAGTTAAATAAAAAAAAAATATATATATATATTATAATAATATATAACAATTAAATTAAATTCAAATTTAAACGTAACGTAAAATACTCACACACACACAAAAATACAATTCGCACTGAAATGAATCTACTTGCTATACAGGAAACTAAGTTTGTCTTTAATTGGCAAATACAAACTTTAGAAATAGGTCCCCTGTAGTTACCTCTTGACGTACGTATATCAACTATTCTGACGTTTCTCTTAGGGCCTGGATAGACTTAATAATCCTACCCAATGACCAATTACAGGTTGGGTGTTGAGGGTCTGGAAGAATATTGGATTGCTTAAACACTCATTTTTTTGCTTTTTGTAAAAGACTCAAAAGCTTTGTTGACCCTATTGTTTAAGCAAACATTTGAGTTCTATGCCATTTCTTAAGAAGGTTGTCCCCTTTATCAGTTATGTCAGGTTCAGAGATGGTATTTATGGGTTTTCCTTTTAGGAAATGGCCTGGAGATAATACTTGCAAATCGTCTATATCAGATGGCAATGGAGTGAGAGGTTGTAAATTGAGGATGCCCTCAATTTGAACTATTCAAGCGATAAATTCTTCCAGCGTTAGTTTTGTGGGGACTACCACTGTTCTCAAATGATATTTATAGGATTTTACTCCCGCCTCCAAAAGGCCACCAAATTGGATGTCCTAGGTGGGGGAAAATTTTATTGATGCCCTGGGGTATACGGTTTTCAAGGGTTTAATCTTTGGTGACAAGTCTGTATAGATGGTTAAGTTCTGCTGGATCTCTAGTGAAATTCGTAGCATTATTGCAAAAAGAATTAATTTTTTTCCCACGAGGGAAAAAAATAGTTTCAAATTGGCAATCAAAGCGTTTACAGTCAAATCTGAAACAAAATTTAGGTGAGCCGCATTAGTTTCAATACAGACAAATATGACCACATAAATTTTCTTAAATGTACCCTTTCTCTGTACCTTATATTTGATTAGAAAGGGGGGCATAAATCTACTGATTTTTGAAAGCAGAGCTTGGCGTTACTCTTTTAGAGCTAGACCCCATGACGGGTTGGGATAACTGGGTTATTCTGAAACATTTACAACAATGAATGACTCTTCTGTTTGGGTTTTTACCAAAAAAAATGCCAATTTTAAAGACAGTATTTAATTAGCTTGTTGACCAGATGAAAAACACGTTTGTGAAAAACTGAAATATAATTTGACTAACTTTTTGTCCGAGGGAGAATTATGGGGGGTTTTGGTTTTATTAGAAAAAATTCGATCCCGACCCCAAACAAATTTCTCATCAATAAAGGGTTTGAAATTTTGTTTTAAATTTACTGGGAAACTAAAAATTCCCATTTCAAGGAACAACGCGAAAAATATCCTGCTTGAAAATGTTTAAAAATAAATATCTCTGCCAAACCATATTCCTCAATGGTAAGGGCAAGGGTTTATTTTAAACCAGTTTTACAATTTTTAATAAACCTGAAAATAAAGGCTAAAATTCTAATTAATTTATGAAAATTATTTGTACGATCAAGAAAATTATCAATAAAAATAGTCTATATTTAACTCCAAAGTCACTTTAGACATAGATTTAAATTCGTTCGTATAACACTGGTCAGTCACAGTACTGGGAACTCGTAATCTACAACCATATTCTGCAATTCAGGGCCCTTCCACTACAAATCGCTAGTTGCAAGTTCCTTTACATCCAGTGAACGAGAAATGACATCGGCTGGATTGCCCTCTGATGAGATATATTTCCACTGGAAAGCTTTGGATAACTGCTGGATTTGGGACACTTTCCTACCGACTAAGGTTTTGAGTAAGTTTGGGGGGGGGATATTAATCCACGTGAGTCGGATTGTAGAATCTGTTCACACATCCAAGGACTCTATCTGCATTTTTAGAGCTGATATGACCTTGGTAGTAAGCTTCGAGAGAAGAAAACATGAACTTAGTTCGAGTATCTGTATCGTCATGATCTTGCTCGGAGCAACATGTGATTTACTGCACAAGAGTTGGAAATTTGATTCCTTGGCGATGGATACTGTTTGCATATAAATAACTGCACCCTACGCGCTTTAGAAGAAGCTTCTGCAAAGCCGTGAAGCACTACACTGATGGCACTGATCTTTAGAAAACATCTGGGTATTTTGATTACTACCCTTTACTGCGAAACATCTGGAGGAAGTATTTCATACAAGTTTAGATTATCAGCCAGAGCTGTTGCATAAAAATTTTAAATTTGGAAATAACAGGACCTAGAATCCGATTGGGTCGTAAATGCGTGCGATCTGGGACAAGACGTCGTCTGGTATAGCTTCAATTAAGACAGACGTTGGCTTTGTAAGCAAAGGTACCACTTACACTTTTCCAAATCATGCCCAGAGTCTTTACCTGGATTTCTGTCAACTGGAAATTCTTCCTGCGCAGTGGTTGGAGAATGTTTCGTGCACCACTTATGCAGCGTCATTCCTCCTCTTTGAAGAGTCTGTTTTAATTCTAACTGAAGTGACTCAAATTCCGTTAATTCAGAAGAACCCGAGAGGCAATCATCCATCTAAAAATGCTGAAGCAGAACCCTTGAAGCCTATGGAAAGTTATTTTCCTCATCTAAAACGAGTTGCTGCAAAACCTTGGTTGTCGAGTACGGAGTGCTTGCTGTTGCGTAAGTGTGTGTGTGTGTGATCGTTCGTAATTCATATATTTTAGTAGGAGATGTTTTACAACTTTTCCAGAAGATTTTTTTAAGCCCAGTCTGAGATTCATTTAACTCAATCATTCTAAACATCTGGTTCATGCCCGGGGTGAAGACGTAAACATTTCGAAAAATTCACATAATTCGGTTGAAAACTACATGTTAAAAGCAAAAAATATGCTAAAAAATTTGATGAATATAAAAAAATTTTTTAAAAGAAGCAAACTGAGGCAAACCAAAGAATGAAAAATTACGAGTAAATCTAAAGTATTTACGAAATATTTATTTTAAAGTTCAGAAAATTTGTGCGTTATGGTATACTTAATATTAATTAAATTGTAAACATAATATGTTAATAACAGTCATGCAATCGTTTGACGACGCATTTATATAATTATAAAATTATAATGGTCATTGTTGCGAATGTCAAGAATTTTATGTAAATTTTTAAAATTTAGACATCAAGATATTGATGTAGAAAAAATAAAAAACCTCAAATTACATGAAAATGCGTCTGCAATAAAATGATCTTTAAAAAAAAAATCGGTATTTCACTTACTAGGGGAGAGGCGGGAGTAGAGGGAGCTGGGGCCCAAAAGAGAGTGACCCGCGGTTTTGATGGATGCGGATTTATATTTTAAATTTTTCAGGAAAAAAATATAAAAATTACAAATTCAAAAATAAGTCTCGTAATTATCCATACATTTTTATAACAACGAATTGTGGAATTTTCTACCAATACATTGTAATGTTTGACTATATCTAAGGTAATCAACCCTACTTTAGATAGATTTGTAATACTTTTTCGTAACCGTATTCCTTTTAAAATCCGTGCAGCTAACATACACTTTTTGTACTCTTAAATATTTATATAAACTATAACAGATAATTTTAATTTATGCAACTTGTGAAATGATCATATTTAACCATTTCCGTCCAAACAGTTTACATGAAAAAGAAAGTTTGGACTCCCTCATTCATTAGGGAATTGTATAAGATTCCAACATTAAGTTTTATTTTTCATCGAATAGAGTCGAGTGGTAGTGTATCGTGCTTCTACACCACAAGGTCAAGTCCTATTAACGGGCTGGGCAAGGTCCACTCTGTCTTTCATCCCCCTGCAGTGGATCGATAAATGAGTACCAAGCTTGCTTCGGGTCTTAAACACTGGATGTCTCATTTCAGACAGACCACCTAATCGGGACATCTGCTCATGCATCCCAGCGCCCAAGGGTCACGTATAATGGCATGGGCATAGTAGTTCCTGGACCTCATGCGCTGCTGTGCCACTGAGTTTGAGTTTTAAGTTTGAGGATTGCCTCATTTTGGGGATACCTCTTAGATAAACATTTATTTCCAATCATTTGTAAATTAAACATTTTTCTTTCAATTAAGTTTATTTTGGAAGGAACTTTGATTTTTCAAATGTATTTGCTTAATAACATGTTTATTTGAGTATTATATTAAAATTTTGTTCTATCCAAAATTATATGTTTTTTGCTCCTCTAAAAGCTTTTTGGATTTTAGAACTGATCTTACAATCCATGTGAGTTTTATAGTAGTATATTTAAAAATGATAAAGACATTTTTATAACTGCGTGATTTTTTATGTCTCGTTTATAAATATAAAAAATTGTTTTCAGCTACAGTTTTTAAAATGTACTGAAATAAGTGGAGGAATAGGACTTTTACATATTATGAATAGTTTTGACTGCAGTAAAAGATATATTTACATTTCAATTTCCTTACAAATTGAATAGAAGTTGTAAGCAATTTTGCAAATATTTTGATATTGAATATAAACTCATGGGCTGTTTAAGTGAAATGTTTTATTTTAATACCACTAAAATAAGGCTCATTTGCAGTTATATGTGATCAGCTTCAGTGATATTTAAATTTTCAAAAATACTCTACACGTACGAAAACATTCTTCCAAAACCATACACCATATATCATACTATATGTCTTCTATAAAAATATCATTTATAGGATTAAAATTTCTATAAATTTAAAGTGTTGTAATCCACCTTTATGTCATTTTAAATTTAAAACATAATTGAATAGAGGAAGATCAATTTAATTTCATAAATCTAATCATCGTATGTAATGATCTTTTGCTCTTTTTTTTTCTCAATACTTTTTTTAAAAAAACATTAAGATATGCTATATTTTCTTAGTCTCAATTCAACAATAAATACAGGATGCTTTTTCCTGACTGTATTTCGTAATACCAAAATAACTTTATTTAGCAGAAAAAAAAGTAATTTCTAAGAATGACAGAAACAAATTTTGTTTTGTTTAAAATAAAGAAACATTTTTCAACTTTAAACACATCATTACTTTCAGGATTTTTTTTATTTTTCATTTTCTTGTGATTTTACCGTGACTGAACAGATTGGGAGAACAACCAAACAAGTCCCACTTTTTCTGCTCAAGGCAACATTACTGCTGTGAAGGGGTGATATGCCGATTTTAAATTAACTAAGTCCGAGCTGTGTGTGTGAGAGTAATAAAATCGTTCCCACTGCACCTCCCGCGAAATAAAAGGGGGAATGAATGAAACCGTTTGCACTTTCGAAGAAGTTTGCAAAAAAGCAGTAAACGTTTTCGAAATGATTTTTCAGGACAGACAGAGACACTTGGAGGGTTAAGGAATAAACACTATTAGTTTCAACTCCAGCGTTGAATACGACACGCAGTTTAGTTGTCATGTTGTTCAGTCGTAAAATGCCGTGATAAGGTAGATAACATCTTGTCTCTGACTTGGAAGCTTCATTCATTTCCTTCATGTGATGCAAAGATTCATATTCATTTAGAAAATCTGAGTAAAGCGCCTTCATAGTAGGGTCACGTGTTGGAACTGATGCATGTAAATTAATAATAAATTTGATTTTACGTTACAAAGACTATGATTCTCATAAAAATGCTCACAAAAATTTTCAAAAAAGCGATTCATTGATACTCGTTCAGTTGATACGGGCGTTCAATTTATGATAGATTATGGTTTAGAGATGGTTTGAGAACGTCTGTTGCTGAGCACAAAAATATTTTATAAAATATTTACCGATTTTTAATATAGAAGACACATTAAATCATGCTACAATTACCGACCAAGTTTAAATAAGAAAAATATACGAAATTTATCAAAATATAATGGTATTGTATACCCAGAAATTCCAGGACATCTTTCTACTTTGGTTTTGATATCAGAAAGACTCATTTCGCCAGGAATACCTTTCACGCAAATTAGGTATTGAGACATGGGCTCGGTCAATTTGAAATAATAGGGTAAATAATCAATGTTCCAACGTCACCAAAGAAGTTTCACTTCTATCGCGTGGCGTTCCACGCAACCATTTTTTTTTGTCACCATATCATTTTCTAATATATCAGAAAGTTCGGGCAAAAAATATCCTTGATACTGAATTTTAAGATAAGCACTGTAGCTAAAATATTAACATTCAATTTTGATTTCTCACTAGTCACTTCACAAAAATCATTATCAACCGAAAAAAACTCTTTCAACTATTGCATTAGTTCCATAGGGCAGCACAACGTAAATTCAACAAAAATAATTACATTTTCATATGAAATGTGTTCATTTTTTAAATGGTTTAAGTAATTTCACCCATATTTTACCCATTTCTCAGCATGTTCATTTTCCAATTGTTCTAATTTATTAGAACTTAAATTTACATACAGTCTTCTTTCTACTTCAAACAGACAATTTTCATGAATTTTGATATCAGGCATTTCTTTCGATGAAAATTCAGCGTAATTTTCTATATGTGGTCACTTTACTTGAGACGAAGTGAAAAAATACCATTGAAAACTGTTGCTTCCTGTGATATTTGTTTCAGATCAATCTTCGACATTTTGGAAACATGTTTGGTTCATCTCTGAACACAGAAATTAACAGATCAAATCTTAAATATTGCAAAGGAGGACAAAAAGAGGACAGTTTTCAAGGAAAGACAGAACCTTTAAAAGGAGGACGATTGGTCACCTTATTAATAGACCTTTTCAGACGTACCTCAAAATTTTGCAGATCATCCTCCAACGAATTCCGAACTACCTCGACTTCAGCGTATTCCGTTTCATTCGTGATCTTGTAACATTCGTTCTTTAATAGTTCGTATTTGTCTGTAATTTTAACACAACATCCAGTTTAGCTTGAAGTTTAGGTCCCGATAGGTCCGTTTGTTTCTGTAAAGCGTTTACCATTTTCGTAAGCTGATATTTGATATTACCGCGTTTGCGGTTTAATGTAGTAATTCCTGTTTCGCTAAATGTCATGATCCAGCCTGAGTGATTAACGGCAAAATCTACAAACCAAAGAAACTGCGGATGAACTAATTGTTGATCAAAAGTACTTCCACCTCCAAATGACCAAATTGTTGGACACCGTAATAGGCTGGTTCAAAGTAAAACGCGGACAGTTTGTCTAATAGCTTTATTGCGAAAGTGCGTAATGCATTTTATACTCTTTCTCCCAGAGATTACAAGGGTTGCCCATTTGGGGAGAGTTCCGTCGCCAAAGGTTATAAAGACACAATACGGAGCAAATTGATTTTCATTTAATAATCCTAAACAATTTTTTAATGCAAAAAGTAGACTCATGTGATGACAAAGTTTTAAGGAGAAAATAAGTATGTTTTCAACACAACTGACACAATATTCAGTTATTTCTTAGAAGGAACCATCATCACGTATTTAAGAGAATATATTTTGAAGACTTCGATTCTCTCATATACTTCTCTAACAGCAATTTGTGTATGAATAGTTCGTCGACAAACTTTGGATTCGATTTTCCTTCAAGTCATTTTACGTCATTTCATTGGACAATTGAATGAACGCAAGCGTGAACCTTGTCAGCCTTCTGTGATTTTTCTAGAAACTTCGTATTTTTCGTGTAATAACATGATTTAACAAATTGCATGAACTTGAATACTGGGGAAGTGGAAAAAACTTGATGCATAAAATATGTTTGATACATGTTAAGAAAATATGATAGATGGAAAATATTGCACATATATACAGTCGGACCTCTGGATAAAGAAGTCGCTAAATCCCGAAAAAAAGTTCATTATATGGAAAATTCGTTATATAGAGGTTCATCGGTCAATTTTCCTTATGAACCACATAAAACAAGTATGAAATAAATAAACAACATATATTAAAAAAAGTAATTATTCACACATTTTTGTAAATTAATATACATTTATTTAAAATACCTTACCTATAAAAAAATGAAAGAAAAACTGAAAGTTTATGTGTGTGTGTGAATGGCTTTATCCACTTCTTGAAGAATTAAATTTTTTTCTGTGATGCTCAAGCACTTACGTTTTGATATTTTCGAGCTACAAGAAACAAAATTACCAGTGCGACTGATCAATACTACAAATGAACGGAAAGTAGTTCTAGGATATGAGATTCCACTGAGGGTGAAATGAGATTTCGAAGATGTTTCCAGTGAACTGGACAATGGGGGTTAAAGGTTGTACTTCTTGGATGAAATGGCCAGAATTATATTGCCCTCGGCGAGTAAGGCATCGAATAAAGCCAGTTCAAGATTTATGGCCACCATAAAACATCCTAAAAGAGAGAATAACTCGAAATGTCCAGAAATACTTCAAAAATAAAGAGAAAAAAATTGAATCACAAGAGAAAAAGTTCGTTATATAGAAAATGCACTTCGCTATAGAGAGGTTATTTTACGAAGAAAATCGTGAAATTTTCTTAGTTCCAGGAAACAAATCGCTACATAGAAAAAAATTGCAATATAGAGGTTCATTATATGGAGGTTCGACTGTATATGAATATTAAATTTCAATGGATTGTTTGAATAATATGTTAAAAATAAATTTTAAGAAAATTAACATGTTTTGTCCTCTGAATCTATCACATACTTTAAAATATATCACATTACTGATTCAAAAAATATTATGTATGATTATTAAAATACATTTAATTAACTAAAATAAGTAGTAAAACTTTGTTCAAAACGAAAAAGTATATTTAAATATTAATTATTTTTTAAATTAACTTTGGGAATATGGATGATTTTTTATATCATTTACTTAAAAAAGGAAAATTTTAAATTATGAAGAATTGAGTTAAAAATTTTTATTAGATATTAATTTGAAATTTTAAACTTCTTAAAATTTTACTTTGAACCCGATAAACTTCATAAAAATTTTGTATATTCAATTAATTTTATTAAAATTTACTTCTCAATTCCATAAATTTCCTTGCAATCTATTTTTTTCCAAAATCAAATTAATTTCAATGCAATTGCCACATATTTTGGTCTTTTTAAAGTACATGTAATTTATTTTAGCAAGTAATCAAATACTACATATCTCATTTTATTTTTAATGTAGAAATTCAATTGCTTTTATTGGATTTCTTAAAAAAATAATTCTGAATTGATTGTTTAATTATTTTTACACAGATGAATATCTCTTTATCTTATCAAACAAATGAATTTCATTAATTCCCATTTAAAACAACATAAAATATAAAGATTTAATTTATTTAGTTTTGTTTAATTGTTGCAGAAGTTGAATCAATAACAAATCTTTTTTGTTTGTATGGTTCCACGCTATTTAAGCAAGGAAAAAGTTAAATTACTACATTTAAACGAAAACAGAAAAAATCATTTTCCCCTAATCATATAAATCAAATGAAATATGTATAGTACTACATTTTTTTTTCATTTTATTAAAAAAACTTTCTATTTGTTCATTTATTGTGATTTTCATTATTTAGTTAAGACAATATAAGCTATTTTAACAATCATCAAATAAAAATTTTACAAAATGGTAAAAATATTTTCTTATTTTTTTTTTCAGAATGCTGAAAAATTTGGAAAAATTTTTTTTGATTTAGGTACTTACCTTGCACGATGCTTTTGGGGTTTAAATTTCATGGAATTATTTGCATTTTTTATTAAATGAAAACTGTCAAAACCTTCCCAACAAAAAGGGGAAATTTATTTTTTAATATGATAACGGTAATTTGCTGCTTAATTATTTAGAATTATTGCGAAGCAAACTTATTGATCCGAAATAATTATGTAATTTTCTAAAAAACAAAATACTTATTGCAAAACAAAGAGAAGTTTTTACATAAGTTTTCAATTTTTCTACTGTTATATACAAACTATTATTACAAAAATTATATATATATATATATATTATATATATATATATAATTTTGACAATCAACCAATTCACATAGCATACCAAATTTGATTGTCATCTCTCTAGGTATCTCTTTGCTGGCTAGTTTAGAAGATAGTTCAAAAGATGCGTTTATGTATATTCAGGTATTTTAACTGGATGAAGGATAGCTTTCCATTAATTTCAAGACTCTTGATTCTCTTGGAAAAAGCTCTGTTAATAAAATATTTTGTTAAATTCCTTTTTGAAAAATACTTTTCTTACGTAATTGTTTTAGAATTTTTCTGCTTTAAGATTTTGGGAGAATTTTTTGCAGTAGTTGACAGTAGTTTTATCATACTTTCTGTGAGTTTTTATATACTTTGAATTATTGTTTATTTTATTTGGTTTTTCCTACCGAGTTGCGAAGGGGGAAGGTTGGCGTCTTCAAACTAGTTTAACCACACTTATTCGGTCCTAAATCCAAAATTGCTTTCTGACTCACTAGGTTCTTTTTTGTAGTTCCTTTTTTTTTTATTTATCTATGAATTAGTTTTTTATGTTTAGCTTTTATATTTTTATTAATTTATTTCTTGTCATGTTCATTATCTATTATTTATTGCTTTTGATATTATATATATATATATATATATATATATATTATTGAAATTTTATTTATATAGTTACGTATAACATTTTACGTCTTACTATAACACAATGCAATTTTTTTGAAGAATGAGTGACTCCACCCCCTCAAAATAGAAATACCTAACCTTTTTTTTTTCTCTTAAAAAAATGTTAGATATTATCTTACAGACATTAGGATTACAAATATTTTGATATATCAGTAAGA
Organism: Trichonephila inaurata madagascariensis; assembly: GCA_019973955.1. Lineage (NCBI taxonomy): Eukaryota > Metazoa > Arthropoda > Arachnida > Araneae > Nephilidae > Trichonephila > Trichonephila inaurata. Next base: position 621 of record BMAV01024327.1, on the reverse strand, counting down.
AAATGGATCAGTCGAAATTACAATATTGTTTAAAATTCGATCAAAAAGTTTTTGTCATATTTTTTTTTTATATATTTTCAGTGTTTAAAATTTGATCATATTAGACTTGATAAAAATTTTAACTTCCAGATATAAGTCCCTTTTTACATTCATATTTTCCCGCCTCTGTCCAATTCCAGCAAGTGAACTGAACTATTGCAGATTTTAAGGTGAAGTTATATGTGATATGAGGAATTGATCATACCAACAATTGACATTATTTAAGCGGAAATAAATCTGTAATGAAAAATTAGATTATCATTTTGTTAGAATTTATTGAAGAAAATATTGTTTCTTAAGCAAATGAAAAAAAAATATGTATAATTACAAGTATTTCTTGTACGGATGTTGTTTTTATTTCGTTATGCTTATGATGCCTAGTATACATTCACACTTACATTTTTTAGTATTTATTTTTGATTAATTGGAACTATAATTAGTAGCTTAATTTCTGTTAAATATAACCGTTTTCTTATTATAATTTATCTTATTTGTATTTTTTGAACAGTTATGGTGCTAAATAAATTTCATCATTGAATTTTTTTAAATTTTTAAAATAATAAAAAGGAAGTTAAAAAAAGT
>BMAV01024326.1:0-28634 GCA_019973955.1 Trichonephila inaurata madagascariensis | reverse complement strand
TAAATCGCATATTTCCACTTTTTTTTTTTTTTATGCTTCTTGAAGCTTTTTTGTTCGTGGAATTTATTGAAGGACTCGCAGTTTTGGAATATTGCAAGTTATCTGCTTTTTAAAATTTGTATTCAATTAAAAATACATATTATGAATTTCTTTTACAATATAATTGTTTTTATATTTATTTATAACAATTATCTTTGGTACTCGCGTTTGATTTCAACCTGATGGCGACATATGAAATGAAGCTCCTGGTTGCGAATTCATAGCGTAAGGCACATAATAAATCTGGGTTACAACTTAAAGTTATTTATTGAGTCGTTGATTGTTGCGATAGTACGCAAGTATCTTATTTTTTTTATTAACGTTTGTAATATTTATGAAAAAGGTATTTATAATTATTAGTGTTATTATTTATAATTACACGCATGGACAAAAAATTTAGCGCACCAAGAAGGACTCGTTACAATGAAACGAAATTTTACATACGTAATGACTATTTTAATGTAAGTAAATGATTAGAAAATCAAAGAAGAAGCATCCTTTCAGAGAAAAACGCAAAAGAACGGAGGATTTAATACCCTGTTGAACCCCCCTCTCTAGTGCGAATGCACGGTACGATACGATCAGGCATTAAGGCATACAAGTTCTGCATGATGTTTTGAGACATTTCGTTCCATTTTTTTTTGCTGTAACCTTGCCTCTAGTTCGTTCAAACTCGTGACATGCCAACTCGTTGTCCCAAACGATCCCAGAAATGCTCGATTGGAGACAAATCTCGGGAACGAGGGAGGCCAAGGAAGGGTAGTAACAGTGCGAGACAGTCTTGTGACATCCTTGCCGTGTGAGGCCGAGCATTGTCTTGTTGAAAAATGGCTCCTGAGAGCCGTTGCATGAGTGGAAACACATGCGGTTGCAGGATGTCATGGATATACCGCTGGGCTGTCATGGTCCCACGGATCATTACTAGGGGTGACCGTGTATTGTAGTCAATGGCACCCCATACCATCACACCAGTTGTAGAAGCGGTTTGTCACTGTAAAGAAAAGGAAGGATTGAGGCGTTCACCACGGGGGCCACACGAACACGATTGTCATCACTGCTGAGATTGAATCTGGATTTGTCACTAAAGCCGACCTGGTTCCATTCCACTGCAGTACAGTTTTCTCGTGCACGGTACAACTCCAAACGGTGGCGTCGATGGGTGAGCGACAAGGGCAGTACACGTAATGGGCTCCGCGATCCCAAATGTCCTTCAGCCAGGCGCCTTCGTATGGTTCGAGAAGACACAGGGGCCCCTACTGAAGGTGTTACCTGTGCCTGGATGGCGGTCGATGAAGCAGTTGGCTGTACGCATGCATTTCTTATGATGTGGTGGTCTTCTCAACGACTGGTCTATTGTGAGCGTCCCGAGCCTGGTCTTCGTGTAAATGACATCTCTCGGATCCATTGTTCCCAACACCTCCTCATAACACAATCAGAGCGACATAATTGATGAGCTACTCGACTAGCCGATCTCCCAGCTTCCATCATGCCGATGATTCTCCCCTTCTAAAACTGCGACAGCTGCTCATATTGTCTTCGAAAACGGCGTAATAACTTGTCTATCTCAGTTCTTCCTTTCTAATTGATTCAGCACACTCAAACAAGCTTTGGTTACCTGTTTTATACTCCACGGAGAACGACGTTCAACGCCCTCTACCGGCTATACGTAATGCGCAATCACGCTGCATTTCTAATTACTTGCATATCTTCCCGGCATGTTCCTTCATGCCAAGTTTCATTACAATCCCGCAAATATTTCTTGGTGCGCTAATTCTTTTGTCCATGAGTGTGTATTATATGAGCATTATTATATGTAATAATTATTATAAAAAAATTACTTGAATATCATACATCATAATTACTTTTATATAAATTATATATAATATATTACATAAAAATTATATATAATATATTATATTGATATTCATTATTGATTAATATTGTTTATTTTTAATCTATTCCTATATTCTTCATTTGGAATATATTTCAAAACAGTTCCTTACAATTATTTTCCTGACGATTTGTTACCGCTAGGCAGCTATTTTGATTCCATGTAACTCGACAACAAGCGCTACTTTGAGTGATTCCTTAAGAGACCCATAGCAGGAATCCTAACTCTAAAACGATGAAATCGTCCCTTCTGGAAGGGGGCATGGGACGTGTCCATAAAACGGCGAAGTATTAATGCAGTATTAGTCGTAACGATCGAAAGTAAATAGTTCCTTCATAAAAGCTTCTGCTTGCCGCGTAGTACTCTATGTCAAATTAGTTCCTTAATGCATTATAAACATTTATTTGCCCCTTTAAGTCCTGGAGTTAGCCTCACCTACGAGCATGCGAAAATATCATAAGGCATTCGAGGCAATTGGGGGTTTTAATCCCTTATCTAGGATATATAACGTATTTTTTTTGAGTTGGAGCCCTTTTGGATGCCCCCCAACGGGGAACTTTGGGGGGTTTTAAGAGATAGAGGTTTTCCCCTATTCAAAAGGAAGCTCTCTCTTTGGCTAACGGCAAGTTATTTTTGAGATATTAACGTCGATGCCCCTTTCAAAAAAGGGTCCTTTGGCGCGGACCAGAATTTTCCATGGGTAAATTTTTGGGGGCAACCTGGGACCTCCAAACACCACAAAAACAAAGGGGGGGACGTTTCATCTGAAATTTTAAAGGGCATGTGCCCTGGGGGTCCTATGGCGGGGCTCAATCGTGAAAAGAAACCCGTCCAAATTATCCCAAATTTTACGCCCCGATGGAGGGGGAAATTTGTCCAAGGGTTGATACCGGGAAAAAAATTTTAAAAAAGATGAAATTTTTTTTTACTTTATAACCTGCAAAAAAAAAATTTTGCAGGAAAAAAAAAGTAAAATGGGGGATTTTAACAAAACGGGAGGGAGTCGAAAGGGGTAAAATTCCACCCCAAAACCTAAAGGGGAAGACCGTTCCACCTCCACTGTTGCGGCAACAAGGGGTTTTAATAGTTTTTCACCCCGGGGTTTTTGCCAAAAACTGCATATTCCCCTTCGCCATGGACCAGTCACTGCAGGGTGGATTTTGAACTTTTGTGCGAGAGATTTTTTGGTCCTGGGGTGCCTTTCCCCATCGGGGGATAAGCAAAAACCCTTTAAAGGGGGGGAAGGCACAATGTTTGTGTGTTTAGTACCTTTGTAGCATAAGGGTTCTCTAAATAGCCGTCTAGCCGAAAGTTCTTTCGTGAAGTTGATGGAAGGGAAGAATTGGGGATGTCCCGAACAACATCTGGGGATTCACCGCAAAATTAGGATTCAACTGAGCCAAATTGGGTTGTAACCTGGGCGTGTTTTCCCAAACGTGGGGCCCCCCAGGGGGGGCGTGATAACTTACGAGGGGGCGCGAGCATTTGAAAAGTCAAAAAAAAAAGTTTTTTAAAAAATTATTGTTTACTGTAAGTAAACAAAAAAAAAAAATTTTCTGGTATAATAAAATATAAAATAAACATTTCCCCCCTTAAAACTTATAAATGATTTACGGTACAATGCATATTTTATTATTTAAATTTTAAAAAACAAAAAAGGGGGGGGAAAAATTTTATTTTTTGACCCCTTTGGGTTTTTTAAAAATTTTTGTAATTTTGATGGTTTTAAAACGGTTTTTCCCCCCAAAAAGGGGACCCTTTCAATTAATTTTCCCGAAAAGGGGTTTTTTTGGGTTTTTTGGGGGAAAAAAGGAAAAAAAAAGAAATATTCTAAAAGGGAAATTTTTCAAACATTAATTTTTTTTTTCCCCAATTTAATATGGGAAATAAAAAAAATAAAATTAAACATATAAAAATTAATGCTTTGGTAATTTATTTTTTTTTAAATTATTTAAAGGGATTTTTTTTAAAAAAAAGTTTTTAATTAATTAATAATTTTATTTATAGGGGGGGTTTAAATTTATATTAATATTTCACTTATTAAATTTAAAAAAATTTTTTTTTTTCTTATAAAAATAATTATAGCCCCCAAATAATGTTTTTAATTATTTAAAATAAAAAAATTTTATTAAAATTAATTAAATAAAAAGGTTTTTTAAAATTTTTTTATTGGAAAATTTTAAAAAAAATTAAGATAATTTAAAAAAAAATTAATTTAATACCTTAAAATTAAAAAATTAAATTTTTACAGCCCGGTTATGCAATTCCCAAAAAAAGAATTTTGTTACATTTTATCAATTATTATATTAAAACCAAAGTTTGCATATTCTCTTTAACTATATTTAAAAAAAATAAATAAAACTTTCCAAAAGGTAACAAAAATTTTAGAAAGTAGCATATAGTTTTCCCCAAAATTTTTATATTATAAATCCTTTTTTAATGGTGCTTTCAGAACTCAATCAAAAAATCATTTAAAAACTTTTTTTTTTTTTTGTGAACATTTACGTATGTCGTTTTTAAAAACGAAGTATTTGGAAAAAAATTTAAATTTTTTGCAACAACGCTCCCCCTCATTATAATGGATTTAAAACCATGGGCGAAATATTGGTTTAAAAAAATTTGGGGGGTTGGCGCCCAATTTTTTAAAACTTGGCTATCATAGGGTTTTGGGAAGTTACTGAAGAAATACATTCATATCACGATCTATAACGTAAATGGATCTTTCGGGAACTTCACCCAATGGCAGGAATCACACGTTGCCCCCTAAAACCGTACCTTTGGCTTTTTAAAGGGAGTTGCTCGATCGAGAGATTGTTTGCGAATATTTACGTAATTGTTTTTTTGAACCGGAGTCGTGTCTGAGCCCGAAAAAGGCGAAAAACCTTTCCGGGATTTTTTTTACATACCTTACTGTTGTATCCCGCTTTTATGGATTTTTACCTGCACTAATTTTCATCGTTTTTAAAGGGAATTTTGTTTTGCTCTTTGGGATTAAAGGGCCCAAAAACCCAGAACCTCTATCTGTAACAATATGATGGGGAACATAAATAACTTTTTTCCTTTTTTAAAAGTGCTTCTTCTCAAACTTTCGTTTTTTGGGACAAATTTTCAATTTTTATTTTTCCCCTCCCCCCCCCATAAATAAAAGGGTTTTAAATTTAATTTAAAATGTACTTTGGGGCCAAAACCCAAAATATCCCCCTTAATTTAAACCCCAAAAATTCCCGCAACTTAATTTTTTTCCCTTTATTTTAAGAAAAGTATTTTTAAAATAAGTTTTTTTGTGGGATAAGTATTATGTTTTAATAAAAATTTTTTTAAATTTGGGAACGAATCACAAAAAAATTTTTAATTATATTTACATATTTTTTTCCCCGTTCACCCCATTTTCCATCCCTTCTCCCCCTTAAAATTTTAATTGGGTTGCTCTGAAGACAAAAAAAGATCTTCTTTAAAATTTACAAAAAAAAAATTATTAAATTTGAATATTAAATTTCCTTTTTTAAAAGCCCTTTGGGAGTCACTAATAATTATTAATATTTTTTTAATTCAGTATTAAAATTATCAAAGTCATTTGAATTACAAAAAATCTTTTATTTATATTAGTGTAAATATGTATTTATATTATATATCGGTGTATGAAAAAACCAGTGCTTACTGTTCTACTTTCATATCGAAAAAAATAAAGGGGTTATAATGTGCGACTTTCATTATAACCCCGCCTCTGAGCACTAGTTGTTAAACAATTTCTTTGGGCCCTCTAAATGTTTTCACACACACACAACATACATGAGGAAAATTTTTACGGGGGGTTATGTAAAACCCCAAAAGCAAAAGGGGGTACATGACATTTTCTTTTGTAAACAATTAAATTTTAGAATGACAAATAATTTACAAAATAACTGTAAATTTTTTCCCAAAAGGATTATTTTCTTTTTTTCCGTGATTCCGAAAATTTCCCATAAATTTTTGAAGATGTTTGTAAAATAGGTCCATTACAAATTTATCAACTTCAACCCACTAAAAAATTGACTTTTTTGGGGTCCCGAGGGTGCCACGGGGGTTGTATTAGGCACATATCCCGTTTGTCCCCATAGGTTTTTGCTGCCCCCTCCCAAAAAACTTAGTTTTAAAGTTTTGCTAGTGCCGTAGTGAAAAACTATTTACTAGATGTCAGCCACAAACAAAAGGGAAAAAAAAACCTATTGAACTAAAATTTTAAAAAATTTCCCCAAAGCGATTCTGATTTTTTTGAACCCCTTTTTTAAAATTTAAAAAAAAAAAAATTGTGTTTAAAATTTTTTTTCCTTTTGGTTACATACCTTTAGAAATCTTTTCCCCAAACAAAATTTTTAAACAGGGGAAACAGTTGGGCTGATTGGGGATTAGATAAAGGGGGGAGGGAATATTTTTAAATTAAAACCATCCCGTTTTGGGGAAAAAAATTTCTATAATTGGGGAAATTAAAAAAAACAACATGTTAAATTGCTTAACCTTTTGGAAACCATTTTGTGACTGTATAAAAAATGAAACAAAAAAAAGTGGGAAAAAAGATACACAGAAAAATAAAAATAATGATAAAAAAATCGTAATGTGGATTAAAATTTTAAACCCGGACTGAGTTTTAAGTTAAATATTTTAAATTTGGGAAATTATATTTGACTACGTTGGGAACCGTGATTTTGCATAAGGAAAATGGAAAATATTTATGATATTTTAGTGTCACTTAGATTAAAAATATAATATAAAATTGTTTTAAAATTTATTACAATAAAAAAATTTAAAATACAAATATTTTGACAAAAAAAGAAAGAAAAAAGGCCCCAAAAAAATTCTCCTTTTTTCAAAAATTTTTTTTATGATAATATTTTTCCCCGTATATTTTAGCCCCCGACAGAGGCCCCAAATAGAATTTTGAAAAAATACCTTAAATTTGGGTTTTATATCCATGTTTTTTACAAAAGAAAAGGAGAAATTTTAAGAAAAAAACGCCGATAATTATTTCAGTAATTGTAACCCCTGAAAAAAAATGTGAATTTTTTAGAAATCGGGTTTAGACTCTTAAAAAGTTCTTACTTGAAATAAGCAAAAAATTTTTATTTTACAAGCATTTTTTTTTTTTAAAAAAGGAAAAATTTTGAAAAAAGAATTCTAAGTTAATTTTTTTCCAAAATATTGTATTTAAATAATTTTTTGTTTGTCAAAAAATTCGTTAAAACAAATTATATGCATTTTGTTCTAATCAAGTGTCATAAATATCATGAAAATTTTCCATTTTTTGCCTTTTTTAAAAAACAACTTTCCCAACGTATTCCCGGGTACCTTAAGTTGCTGAAAACATTCAACTTCGGAAAAAGACCCTTTTATCAATAGCAAAATTTTTTTCCCTAAGGGTTTTGTTCAACCAAACGTTCCCCGAACCATTTTTAGTTATTTTTTTAATTAAATCTACATCAAATTTTTAAACCCCCTCGTGGTGGGTTTAAACGGGGACCCCAAAAAAAATTTTGGTAAAATTTTTAAAAAGGTTTTGGGGGTCAAAGTAAGAAAAATGTGGAAAAGGGTTGGGTTTTTTCCCCCGGTTGTTTGAAGCATTTTCTTTGTAAAGGGAGATTTGAAAAAAAGAAGGGGGTTAACCCTGTCTTTGTGGGGATTCTTTTTGATTTTTTTTGAAAATATAATAAAAAAAGGCCATTTTAAAGGAAAAAAAGGGGTCGGGGGGTTTTTTTTCGATGATTTAAGCGGGAAAGAGAAAAAAAAAAGGATTACGACCTGCCGCAAAAAAACTTATTTTCTCCGACTTTTTTTTTTTTAAAAATTTTGCTCTCTTTTTTAAAAAAAAAGGTTTATAAATTTCGAGGGCACTTGTCCGGGGGAAAAATTTCCTGATCAAATTTAAAAATTTTGTTCTTTTCCCTGTTTTTAAAACGTTTTTTAACTTGCAATTTTAAAATGTTTGGGGTGGAATCTTGCAACTAATTTTTTAAGCTGATGTCTTCCCCGATTGGGGCTTGAAAAATTTTTTTAAAACAATTTTTTTAGTTTGGGTGACAATACATTTTTTGACTATTTTACCCGATATGCCAAATTTAAATTAAAAAAAAATATTTAAAAAAAGTAATTTGTTCGGGGAAATCTTGCAACCCCAATTTTGAAGGTTTATGTCTTAACCCATTGAACTGAAATTTTTTTATAATTTATTGGGTTTTGGGTGACAATGGATGTTTTGATTTTTTTTTATATTCCGATATCACAATTAGTTAAAAAAAATTTAAACAAACAATTCTTTCCCATGTTGCCCCAAACACACCCCTTCCCAAGAGCCCTCGTAGCCCCAGTGGTTGGGGAAACTGATTTCAAGTGAATTGCTCCCGGGGTTTAATTTGGAAGTCGCAGTTTTTAAATTTTCTTTTTAAAACACTTTTTAAATTTTCCCCTCGAAAATTAAATTTTTTGGGTCTTTTAAAATCCCATGTTCTTTCCCCGTTTTACAAACTTTTTTTTTAACTTGCAATGTAAAAAAGTTTGGGGGGGAATCTTGCCCCCGGGGTTTTTAAGCTGATGTCTTCAACTTTTAACTGAAATTTTGTATACACGTTTAATTTTGGGGTGACAATACATGTTTTTACCATTTATACTTGGGTATCGCGATCCCGGGGTTTTACGAAAAAACGAATTAAAAATGTTTTTGGGTTTTTATTGAAAAATAAAATTTCCATTCATTTTTCTAAGTTTTAAATTTTTTTCTCTGCGAAATTTAAAATATTTTTTTAAAATTTTTTTTTTGGGGGCTTTACATTTGTCAAACCCCAAAACATCCAAGCCCCCAAAAACAAAAAAAACACATGCTACTTTTCAGCCCAAATAGTTTAAATTAAAAAAAAAGGGGTTTTTTTTTGATCCCGCTTATTCAGGAAAAAGTGAAGTGAATAGTTGTAGCTTTTTTTTATTTTTGCCCCTCTATATTTTTATCTCATTAAATACAACAATTTCCTATCGGTGGAAAAAGGGGGCCCATCAAAACAATAACCCGGGAAAATGTTTAAAAAAGTTTTAAAACTTGGTTAAATAAAAAAACTTTTAAAAAAAGGGTTTTGGAAAAATATATACAAAACCAAATTTTCGGTAATTAAACATTGCTAAATGACGATTTCAAAAAAAATAATTCATTTTTTAAAAGAAAAGTTGGTAAAGTTTAATAAAAGTATGTTTCTTTTTATTCATTTGAATGTTTCTGTGAAATGACTGACATTGTACTGTTTTTTTTGCTCTTTGAAACAACATTAATAAATAAATAAATGTAAAACCAAGGTATTCACATAAATTTGGCAAAAAATTGTTAATATTTTGTGACTTTTGTGGTTTATTCAAACATTTCTTAATACCAGGTTTATTAAAACAGAGTTAATAAAAAAATACAAAATTATATAAGGAACAATGACTTTCTAGGTATGAGGTCTATTAAAAAAAAAAGAGTTTCAAAATATTTTCGGTCATGAATTTGTCACTTACACTAAAGGGGTTTTTACGATTCCATGCATACATTTAATAACGCGACAAAAAAGCTAAATTGTCTAGGGATTGTGCGCCGAAACAATATCATTTAATAAGGGATAAAATGTCCCTGTGGCTATCGATGGTCCTAAAAGGACCATCCTTTATATAAATGGTTTGTTACCGACAGTTGGTTTGGACACTGGGAAAGTTGTTGATACTGAAAATTTTTGTCCGGGAAAATTTATGTAATTTTAACAGCAATTACATATGATGAGTGTTCGGGAAATTCATTTAAATAGTAGGGGAAAGGAAATTGAAGGTGTACTTCTTTTATTTTGTATCTTCCATCGCTCCGACATTACACAATTTTGATATACACAATATTTGGACCTATAGGGACTCCTAAACTAAAAACAGTTTTAGAAACTAAACCTCAGATATATTTAATATTGAAAAATTAGAATGTGTTGGTCTTTGTGTGTTGAAAATGATGGGGGCATGACTTAAAGCGTTAAAAACAAAATTAAAGACAAAAAAATTGAGGACAAAAATCTCTAAATGCCATAATGGCGACAGATCAGAAATAGACAAATTCAAAGATACTATGTTTTTGGGTATTCAAAACAACTTAAAAATTTTTTGGGCAACTATTTGGAGCTATATATTTTTGATAAAATGTTCACAGATTTGAAACTACAACTTTTTTCCCCATGGGAAGTGACTTGTGGTGTAGTATAATATTCCATACTGAAAGGTTAAATATAAGCATAAAAACGACTTACCTTTTAATTAGAAATAGCATAAAAAAAAATTTAAGGGGGTCTAATCTTGAACTTTTGTCTAGATGGTTGATAAACCTCAAAATATTAGTGAAAACGGAAATAGTATTTGGTTATAATTCCAAAACTGTATTTGTCAATTACTTCAAAAACTATAATTTAAAGAAGCTATATTTTTTAAATTTAAAGGGTTCAGTACCAAATTAAAAGTTTTGATGTTTAAAAATTAAACCCCATTTTCAAATGTCGAGCATTCGAAGTAGATTTTGCGTGTTTTTGGGGAAAACAGAATAGGGAGTTTACAATGAACCAAAAAACTAGTTTAAAAAAAACAATTAAAATGTAACAAGAAGATTTTGCAGATGACACCACAATCCCAAATTACAGTTCTGGGATGCTTGTTTAAAATAAAATTTTACTTTAAATTTTTTTTTCAAAAGTGCAAATTTCAACACAAAAAGGGGAAAATTTTGCCCTTTTTTTTATTTCCCTTTAAACTTTCATGTGTTAACACTATACAAATAAATATTTTAATGAGAGATTTTTGTCAAAAATTATTCAAAAATATTTATGGATTAAAATTACAAAATTTTCACTGTTTTAAAAATTTTGACGTGTTACTCCACATATGAATTTTTTTTAAAAACTAATAAAAATTTTGAAAAATGCTCCCATTAAATTAATAAAACAATACAATGAATGCACACACAAAAATTCATGACTGTACACCATGCCAATTTTTAAAAATGTTCTTAAAATTGGTCATTTTACATTACGGAGATAGGAAAATGCTGCTGAAGTGACCCCTTAAAATATATTAATTAAAACCCTCTACCCTAATGGCTTTTTATTCTGCCAGCATCTTAGCGGTTTAAACCCCTCAAGCGGTCTGCACGTAAAATTCCGCCATTCAGAGATGCTTTTCTGCCTTCAAGCAAGATTCCAAAAGCGGCCGAGCCGCATTCTTAAAATACGCTCAACCACTTTTGAAAACCCCCACCTGAAAACAAAAATATGTGGGGTTGCATTTTTGAAGCATCTCCAGAATGGCAAGACTTTAAGTGCAGACCGCTTAGGGGTTAAGCTTGAAGAAGTTCCGATTTTTCGACCTTTTTTAAAAAGCCGTCTTATTCTTTCTATCAAACTGAGACAAAAAAATAATTACATAATTGGAAAGATCATTATTTCGTTTCTATACGGTGTAATTCTTAAAAAAATAATGATATTTTCTATTTTTTATGATTTTTTTCTAAAATGGATTTTCATGAAAATGATTTCTTAATCGTTCCATATGATTTTTTTTTTTCGTTTTAATGAATCGATATTCTGCACTCAAAAAGTTCAGACTTTTCTCTTTTAGCATCAGTCGTTTAAAAATAAAATACCATAAAACTTTTTTTCAACGATTTTTCAAAAAATACTCAAATTTTTAATAAAATATTTAAAAACTTCGTTATTTTTAAAGATAATCGCACGAAACACATTTTTATCGTTTGTAGAATAGTATTATCCAAATTCTGCCCAAATATTTAAAAAATTGGTTTAAAATTACGGTTTTAAAAAAAAATTGTGTTTTTCGTTTTAATATAGCATTATTAAAAACAAAAAAAAAGACTTTTAATTTTTTGATTAATTTTGCTTTGTCCAATGTTGTTTTGGTCTTACAGTGTTTATCCCCGTCTCCCATTATCCTCTTGTTGCGGCTCGAGTGAAATATTTGTGATAATATTTTTAAAATGTACGCGTGACCCGACGGGAAAAAAGATTGAGTGCCCCTGAGCTAGCCTGTTCAAAATTAACCGGCAAACGACATTGCAACAATGATACATTGAATGAGATGAATAGACTTAGAAACCTGTCCAGCAATAACTAAAAAGTTAAAAATAAATCAAAAGTAAAACAAAAAAAACTTTTTAAAAACAAACTTTTATTTAAATGCTCTAAAAAGAATAAAATAAACTTTTCATTTAAAAATTTTTTTGCTATCAACTTATAACGTCATTACACAATTTATGATATAAAAGCTTGTCGCGCGAGATTTTCCTGCGTAAATAAACAAGCAAATTAAATAGCTTGATCTGATTGATTTTAATTTTTAAAGTTTTCAAACTAAGTAAATAAGTGTACGTAAATCTCGTGACAAGCTTTTATATCATAAATTATGTAATGACGTTATTTGTTGATAGCAAAAAGTTTAAAGAAAAGTTTATTTTATTCTTTTTAACATTTAAATAAAGCTTGTTTTTAAATTTTTACTTTAATTTATTAGCTTTGTAGACATACATTCTTAGAAGCTGGAATGAACTGGGGCTATATATGCCCGGGATGGCGAACAGTGACACGCGTGCCATTGATGGCCCAAAACAATATCTTGGGCACGCCACCGATCGAAACGGTTTGCCTTTTTTTTTAAATAACAAAATTTACAATTAAGTATTACCAACAAACGCGTGAGTGATCGGCTGTGGGGCGGGGGAGCCATTCGTTCGCATTCTACCATCTTACAGTCCTAATAATTTAAATTACTTGTGTATTGCAACAATTTTTCAACAACAGGAATCACACTACTGTTACTTTGTAATTTGAGTTAAAATATAACTATAAAACGTTTACAACTATTCTTTTTAAAATTTTTTCGTTTTAAAAAAAAGATTTTAGGTGACGTATTTTTTTTAGTATTTTAATAACCCAAAAACCAAAATTATTTGACGGCACTTCTATCTTCATTAAACACTTCTTTTAAAAATGGCACGTTGATCCAAAAAAAGGTTCGCCACCCTGATATAGGTTTTTAACAATTTTGAGGGCCCCATTTTTTTTATAGGGAAACACCTGAGCTCTGACGTTTAAAATTGGGGCCTTTTTAATTTTGCCGAGCATCCTAAAATTTGGCACTTAAGGGTTTTTTGAGATGCCGCATAACCCAGGGGCCCAGTGGTCAGTGGAAACACACCGCGTTTCCCCACACCACGGGTCAGGTTCTTTTAAACTGGGCAATGTTGAAACCTTTCACCCCCTACGGTAAGTGGATAAATGGATTTTTATTTTGCTTGGGGGACTTTAAACCCCGGGGATTCGCTACGGGGCCCAAACCCCCTGATCGGGGACACCTGCTCACCCTCGGGCCCCTATGGTCACGTATCGGGAGGGGAAGTATTCCTTGGCCCTCATGAGCTTTTTCCGTTTGGGTTTGATTTATAAACAAAACGACATGGATGCTGTAAATTTTTCTGCATCATGAAAATCTACCGATTTGGGAGGGGAAGGGTCAGATCCGCAACCTTGGGTACAAAAGGGAGGAAAAAAACCAAATACGCCACCCAACCCGGGGTTATGAAAAAATAAATCATGTGTAAAAAATTTTTTTTTTGGTTTTGTTAAAATTAATAGAAAGTCCTTTTAAAGTGAAAAAAAAAAAAAATATCATTCCCTCTGAAACAACATAATATGGAGTTGTCTATGGGAGAAATAATTTGCTCTCTTATACGTACCCACTTCAAGGGGCAAGAAACAACACCTGGGGCTGGCATCAATTCCCCCAAACTTCCCCAAATGGCTCTTAGTCACAATTAATTTTTTAACCTTTTTTTATTTACAAAAGACGCGTACAAAACCCATAGTTTTATGCAACTCGGGTGGGGGGTTTTGTAACGAACTCTAGACCCCTTTTTTACTCGGGGTTTTGGCAACGCGGACTGATCCGGGGGTGCGCGAATCCAAGTCGGGGATGGGCGACGAGAGCAAATTTGGGTCTCCATCCGGGGGGATAAATTTTCCCATTTCCTTTCGACAAAAAAGATTGTATTTATTTGGGTCCATCAGGCAGGGAAAAGGGGAAATTTCCAAGCCCGGGGAATAAAAAATTTTTTTTAAAAATTGTAAAAAAAGGGGTACTTTTTTCTGTGGACTGACCAAATGTTGCGAAAAAAATAAACTTCAAAAAACCAACCCCCACCGGGGTCATAACTTAGATGTAGGAAATTACAATTTTTTGGTTTATTTGATTTTTAAATCTAATTAATGCCTTTAAAAGGGGGAAAATTTTTTGGTATTTTCCATCATGAAATTATTTCACTTAGACAACGATTCAAGTGTGAAAATTGTTCCAGTAGATCAAGTCTTACTGAATTCGTCACTGCTTAAAATATGGTCGGAAATTCTACAGTTGAATTTGTGTATTGTATATATAGAAATTGACCAATTCATTGCTTCCTCGTATGAAGAAAATAGTGACAATATTAGTGACTTCAATTTATCAATAAAGCTGCTGATTAAAAAAGATTCATTCGAATATTTCGGAACTGGACTTTACCCGTGTGTTTTTAGGCAAACTCTTTTCCCAATATTAAGCAATTAATGATTATAATTACACTTTTAGTAATTGAACATTATATATTTTTAGACATTAATGACTTTAAGTCATCATCTATATGTTCTTAGAAAAGCCTTCTGGTTAGGGTGTGGCTTTTAACATTATCTATTTACATCATTGTGAAACACAAGTTAAAATATTTGGCACAGAAATTTTAGAAAACACAGTTGTTTTAGTGATTTTAAATAATTTACGAGTCTTATGTACAGTCTTTTCTTAGCACAGTGTTTAAGATGTATTGACCTGAAACTATATAAAATCTATATTACTGATGAAATTTTTTGAACTTTTGAGTGTCCCAAATAATTTGAGTTAGACTTGAGTTGGCATGTTAGATTTTATAACACAAAAAGACAGGATATTTAAAATCTTTAGTATATTTATATTAACAGGCATATCAAATAATAAACTATACTAACTGTTTTTTATTATTAATTTTGTTTTATTAATTGGGGAATACACATGAAGCTCTTATAAATGCATTCATATCTTTTAAACATGCGAAGTTTGGCAGTTTTTTTCGGGAGGGTGTCATTTAGTAACATTTATGTTGCATTATATCTGAATCTTCTTGCAATCTCACATTTCACGACTGAAATAGTTTATACCGATATGCTAAGCGTTGACGCCATATTTATTACATAATGGATTTTATGATTTATTTGTCCAGATAAAGCAAAGGAGCTGAACACTCACATATGTGTCCCGATTCTAGAAATAATTGTACTGCTTGTTGTTACAGTGGAAATAGATTTAACCAGGTAAGAGTCAATAGAATGGTGATAAGGATAAGTTTAGGAGGGTGAGATAAGGGGAATTTTATGATGGAAGGATTTGTATTGGTATTGCACTAAAGTACCTTCTCATCTTAGTTAAATTTTATTTTCCTCCTTTTAAATGGACACTTCATTTTTCTTTATTTGGAACAAGTATGCAGAGTGGCCCCGTATCTCTTAATATGCCCAACCAATGACAGTTCAATGTTGGGTTCGAATCCTTTTATCACTAGATATCATCAAACAGCACAATGAAAGTTATATCAAGTACTTAGTTCAGAACCGAAATTTTTATCAATATCCTTGGGATACGATTTCCACAACCCCATTCTTCACGGATGTCTATTCAACTAAAGAACGATTTCAATGCTTGCATTTTCCACTGCTTGAGTACTTTTTGCACAAAAATATATAATATGGCTACTTCACTTCGTCTGAATGGCAAACTCTTTGAACGTTCACTGTATTTACAAAACACAACATTGATCATAAAAGCATACCATCGTAGAAGTCTCACGTGTCTAATTGACTTTAATATACTGAATTTAAACAAAGATTAGAAGCTTTCAAATAATTCCAAAAACCCATAGGATAATAGATATCAAAAATTCGAATTATATCTTTTGTAAAGTATATTTTTACAGCATGCAATGAAATATTGCGTCAATATAATAGTCTTTTTTCAAAAAGCCGTGATAGAGCTCAGTGTTTCTACTTGCAAGAATAAAACTAACGGCGTGGCACATCGAGCACTAGGATTCTTGACACATAGCACACGATAGACTAGAAAGAGACCGCTGCTGTGAGCTGTTTTGGCCATTGAGCAGGAAGGAAAGAAGGTGGTCTCGCACATGAAAATGGAAAAATGGAGGAAGATACCTGTAGTTCATTATGCGATTTATAATTTTAAATAGAGTTGTAAATATAGTGATTTGCCTTGAAGAAAATAATAAAAGCGGTAAATCTGGTTAATTTGTGTGATGATTAATTCAACAACACGACGATCTTACAAAACACATATCAGGTTATATTACTGGGATGTTAGAATCCTTATAACATTAGACATAATTTCCTAAGAAAAGAGGTTTTCTAAAAACTAAAATTCTTTTTTATTATTATTGTGTGGTGTACAGGAGACGCTAACATTTTCACTAACCCTAAGAACCAAGACCTACCTAGCACATTTTTTTCGAAACAAACCGGTGAATGAGTTGACTTTTTACTTGTTATTTTTCAATGATTTAAAAATAAATTTCAAATCTTATTTTTTAGACTTTCCTCTAATTTCAAACCACATCAAAAACTTTCCAAAACTCCGAGTTACCCAACCTCAAAATGAAATGATTGATATGCAATGTAGCAAGATTTTTTTAAAGAGGGTATTTAAAATCATCACTTACTTCTATGTTTTGTCAGGTTTTTTTTTTTTTCGGAAATACATATATATCTATGGATGAGGGAGTGAATATTATTGTCGCAATGCTCAGCTACACGCGAACATTTGGCGACAGACCTCATAATTTTGAACCATGGTCAAGCGACGAGGAGGTATCTCGGGAGTCATCCTGTTTGGGTTTTAAGAGCACAGGATTAGCAAAAAATACAAAATGTATGGTACTTGTGTATTGTATACTGTAGCTAATTTCGAGAATTCAAAAAAAGTCACCAAATGAGTTGAACTTTATGCAGTTTGTACAAGCATGGGAATGAGTTCCTCTATTTATCCATAATTTAGCAGCGTAACGGATATATATTGCACTGTATTCCTAAATGGTATAATAAGCAAAAACCAAATTGATCTCAAAAGCCGTTTTCTAAAAATTAATAATTTAATTACACTAAAAAACCCTTTGTCTATAATTTAGAAGCAATCCGTTTCTTTAAGCCAATGAATTTAACATTTATCCATCTAAAAATTTACAAAACTGAATGCGAGTTTTAATATTTTCAATATCGTTCACGATTGGTATTTCCGTAATTTAAAAATGTTCCTATGATAAGGTAAAATCTTTTAAAACTGTGTGCGATTTAAAATGCCAAATGAATCAAGCATCTGCAAAGCAGGTTTAGGACTTCAATTCGAATCCCTGCAGCAATATTCCGGAATAATTCATTTTTTTAAAAAAATTAACTCGTTATGGCACGGTAGGGAAAGTTTTTAATTACGTGTTACCAGTTACGGTTACGCGATGAACGTAAGGTAAAAATGTATGAAGTTCCAAATTTCCCCAAGTTTTTTATATACAGTTTGTAATAATAATAATAAATTTGTTTTTATATACATAGCATTACTTTGAAATAAAAATTATACAACTCACTACATATAAGCGGTAACAACTTCAATTGTTCCAAGATCTTAAATGGTTACATATGGTGATCTACCTATAGTATCTCAAAGTATGCTGCATATAATTTATAATCTATATTTTCACAGGCTAGTTCATATGGTGTATATAATTTCTCTTTTTTCCCTTTAAAAGCAATCAAATCTCTAGTTTAGGTAGTCCATTAAAATAGTCACAACTGAAAGCATATCGAAAAAGTGATGTATATCTCAATGTGTGGTGTACTATCAGAAAACCCATATGAAAAATCTTGTGTCGGAGTACGATATCACAAGATAATACAACGTAATTATATCGCCAACCATTCAAAAACTATTTGTTCGCAGAGGCATATTTTCTTTACATTTAAAATCATTGACATTATAATGAGCTGTTATAAAATGCTATATGTTTGTTTATCAAGTTATCATCCTTCCTGTGATCATCTCTTTGCATATATTTTACGCTGCAAACTTCAAAAGAAATTGAGAAGTGCAAAATACTTCAAGATTCACATTTTCTTTGAATGCAGCTACATTAAGCCTAATTGGAGGCGTAATACTTTAAGCCTAACTTTTTCTTGCCAAGAACACTAAATTAACTCGTCATCAGTATCAGGTATTAAAAAAGATACCATTATAGTCTTCCGTGTAGTGACCGGAGTAGAATAGTCCCAACGTAAGCTCATGCATGTCGTAAAGGCGACTAAAATGAGCAGAAGTTCAACCTCTCTGGCCTCTGGGAACTCTCAATTATGATAAGTGCAGCTCTGCTCTTTGTCGTACTCGACAAGAACAACAATACATATAAGCCAAAGAAATTAACTTCTACCGCATGTTCACACTGATACACCCCCCCCCTTTTTTATAAGAAAAACTTTAACGATAATATTTCTTTTTCCAAAACTAAATGATATATAAATTGATGCAAGTAAATAGTGCAATGATAGCTATCATCTTGTACTTATTTATTTGGAAAGTGTGTTTTAATACTTTATACCTTGAACAAATATTTTGGTTGAAGAGCAAAAAATGTTTGATCTTTATTTTAAATAAATACGCAATATAACTTAATAAATTAATTTTCGACTTGAATGCGTTAAATTATAGATTGTTGAAAAACACAGAGCAAAAATCCCTTTGAAATGAGTTTTACCTCTTACAATTTATCAATCCAATGCAAGGCAATTTAATGAATATTAGTATTTTTTAACAAGATTCGCTGAAGTACAAATAGAGGTCAGCAATTAAAAAACGCCGTCTAAATATTTAAAAACGAATTAAATTTTATTCCTTTCAAATAATGCATGTAAACCCATGTTCAAATATTTCTACAATTGAGAACGAAATATCCTGTATAAAATTTTTTTTTTTTCCTTCAAAATTGGTACATATACCGTACTTTATATCCTATATTCTTCACAATATGAATCGGTTACTTTATATTGTCTATTAATAATAAAATATTTAATCATAAACTCGAAACATTTAACATAAGTAAAATTCTTTAAAATACTGATATATTGACTTTTATGCAATGATTAAATGCATAAAATAAGTAATAGAACGTTTTAAATAGAATAGAAAGAAATGCGAAGCAAGCATTGGATTTTATAAGAATAAACAAAGTAGCATTGGTAACGCTCCAAAATATTTCGCAGGGAAAAATTAATCATCTTTTATAAAAGAGAAAGATTTTGTTTCCAATTGCTTACTTTGATTAAAAATCCTTGATGGAAGAACTGTCATTCTTTGCCTCTCTAAAAACAGGAACTGGAAGTTCTCTCTCTGGCACATTTTAAGATTCTGAAAATTATTAAAATTCTCTAACGTATTCTATAAGCGTTGATCCATTGCAACAGTTTTCACAGTAGAAATCGTTCGTAATGATAAGTTTATCATACAGGAAAAATTTCCCCGAAATGCTTCCGAACAATTTTTGCAAAATATTTCTAGAACGAAATCCCGTCGTTCCAGGTGATCTGCTAAAAGTGAATAAACAGCAAAATAATTCTGGCAGAACGGACATCGGTATGACCGCTGTCCAAAGGCCCACATGAATGACGCAAAAGATAAGTTAAGCTTTGATACGTGTTACCACATACCGTAAAACCGGCGTATAACGCGCACCTATACTTTCAAGTTGCATTTTTTTAATTTTTAGGTTTACTCACCGCGTGTAACGCGCACCTCCTTTTTAGGAATAAATCTGAAATTTTAGTAAACAATATTCTTATGTTTTGAAGTCATTTATTCGAGAGGTAGGGACTAGTGAAAAATAGTATCTTCAAAAAATTACTACCTTTAGTTCATGAGGCGTGTCATTTCTTTTAAACAAACAGTATTTCGACATGTGTAGAATTAATTTTTTTATGCTTATCTCTTTTTTTTAAAGCTATCGTTTTTTTATACCCGGCGTATAACGCGCACCCTTAAATTTCGATCGAATTTTTGGTATTAAAAGTGCGCGTTATACACCGGATTTTACGATACTTTAAAACGCTTAGGTGATGGGTTGGCTCAATTAAATTTCGGCGTCTTGACTCTTTCAAAATACGTTCCCTTGCATCCTGAACAGTGAAATAAGAACTGTCGGGAATAAAAAAAAAAATGAACTGTCTACCTGGTTCGGTGTTTTCACTTGCACAAACTCGACAAAAGAGAACCCTTCTTCAGAAAAGTTGGCAATACACTCTACCATTTTCACTGACATGTACGTTGCTAAATTTCAATTGTTAAATGTTTATCAACAAGCACATTTAGAGTACTTCCTGAATATAAAAACTACGATTAAAACATCCATAATTTATTTACCTCATAAAAATACTATCCTGTTGCCAATTTCTAAAAATGAAATATTTTCGAGTTTGTTTCTGTAAAGTAGCGGGATGCGTTAACCAGTTGTTTATGGTGCTAATATCATGCCAAACGTTGCCGAGTCTTGATGCCTCTGAAGACCCACGATGGGGGATGTAGTTAAATCTTGTGGTCTGCCCCCGTTGGTGTAATGTAAAAAGAGAGTGAGGTGCCATCAGGGTTTCCCGTCACTTACAATGCAAATTAATTTCCCTTTCCCAACCCCAGTTTTACGTTTAGTGTGTGGCCGCGGTAGCCCAGTGGTCAAGATAGGATCATGGCAGGTTATGAGTTCGAGCCCAGTACCCCCAAAGACCCGCCTTTAGGGAAATGAATTTTCCTGCTACAGCTCAAACGCCCTCCCGGGTGGGTGTGGTAGTTAGGGTGGGCCCTAGATCAGTCGCCCGTCACTCGACCATAGTTCAATATGACGTGGTCCACGCCAAAAGCCCTTTATAGCTGAAAGAGCGACGTTAATATTCACCACTTACTCTGTCCGAGATTTAAAAACACATATTATATTCAGACTATGTGGAAACAGAAAATTTTTTACCAAATCCTATAGGACCTCTAAAGTCGGAGGACGGCACTGTTATCTCGACAACGATTGTAAATTTCTAAAATGATAACTTAACTAAAATTGAATTTCTTGGACGATTTGACACACTATTCTTGCACAAGAAGGGCCTTGCGAAGATTCTTATGTCCACCAAATTAATATATCTCTAAATGATAAAGAAATATAATTCAAGAAAATAAATCTAAATAGAAGCATCTCTCAGTAAACTTAAGACAATTTGAATAAAGTTTTACTTACCTGCAGATTGAAATGAATAGGGAAAGGGATGTTAATTTACAAAGGTCCAGTGTCAGGGGTGAAATTTGGCACACCCAAATCTCTTTAAATTCACTCTTCATCTAACGGGGGTGAATGATGGGTGGATTTAAGTGGCCACGGCAGTTTATAGTGGTCAAGATAACGGACTCATGGCCTGCGTGTCATGAGTTGAAGCCAAGCACCGCTGAAGACACCCCAAATACAGGGGGGGGCTGATGTACAAAAAAATTTTGGGGGCGGTGTTTGGGATGGGGGTTGGAGAGGGATCCCAAATTAGGTAAAAATCCCCCATTTGACCATGGTTCAAAAATTAGGGAGGTTCGTCACTAAAAGCCCCTATTTAAAAAAACAGCGAGACAAATTATTCACTTTTTACCCCCTCAACACATTTTTACCCATTTCCGCTAAAAAAAAAGTGTTTAGGGCCATGGGGGATAGAATTCCATGTGACTGCTGCGGATTTTCCCGGGGATCCCAAATTTCCATTATAATTTTCTTCTTAGTATATAACTTTTTAAACTTTTAAAACTCCCCCATTTAAACCCCCTTTTATAGTAGGTTTTTCAAAAATTGGAACGTTTTTTCAAGAAAAAAGTAATTCAAAAGAAATTTTTAATTTTTTACGTAGTCATAGAATATGGGACGTATATACATGTTATTAAAATTAAAATTATTTGTTTAAATTCGGGAGCTATAGTTTTAGTACCAATACTTACAAGTACTTATTTTTTAAAATATATTTAAAAAAATACTTTTATATTTTCTCAAAAAAATACCCCGTTAGTTTTTAAATATATTGTAAATACTCTGGGATGTTTCATTTTTTTAAGGGAAAAAACAATTTTTAAAATTTTGTACTTTGAAGTGTAAGGAGCAAAACGAAACATAGTAAATAGTTAATAAATTAATTAAGAAAAAAAATATAGATTACAAAATTAAATAAAATATTAAATATAAAATTAAATAAAATAATGATAATAAAATTGAATTAAAATATTGATTTTTGGTGTATTAAAACCTAAAAAAAAATGCCCCCCAAACGAAAATTATATGAAAAAACCTAATTTTTCAATTAAAAAGGGGATAGTAGACCAAAATTATAGTTGCCAGATGGTAGCTAGCATAGTTGTTGTGAATGAGACATCCCCTCTCCCAGCAATCAGCGTCAAGCTAATGAGGTCATTATGTTGCTGTCGTGTTCTTTCTTTTAGATGTTCTAAATATTTCTCAATATAACATTGTGTTTGTGCGGGATTGAATGCTTTATGTGTCACATCCTTGTTTATTCAGTATTTTAAAGATTATTTACACCAAAACCAGACATCGGGGAGATGTCAGCCCTACAATAAGATTTAAGGAATTGTGTAGCAGTGAGTTTAATCTTCAATGGTCGAGTCACAGGTTCAAAACCTAATGCACTGAAGACCCGCCCTGAAGAGGGGCTGATGAGTATTATATGTGTCGAGGCTCGCACATTAGAGTGAAAGTAGGGAGAGTGGAGTTTCGCCTCCGTTGTTATCCTCGTCACTTGATCGTGGCTCATAATTACGCGGTCCGCCGCCATTAGCCCTTGCGTTGCTTTAAGCTATCCAACTACTGCGACAAATTTTTGTTTTTAAAAAATGGAGCTATGGAGATTTTTTGGTGGTTTTTAGATTTATTTAGTACATTTTAAGAGAAATATGCTTAACTTAAGAGAAGAAGAAACTATTATTACTAAAATGGGAAACAATGGGTAAAACCCTACATTAAATTATATAAACGGGGCCCATTCTTTTCAAACAGTTTATGAACAAATTTTCATATGTTGCTTTACTTTTTATTTTTGAAATGAACTTCGGGATGTGAGATATTTTAATTTTTATAAAAACTGGAGTACTTTATCTTAGTCAGTAGCACACACAAATATTTTTCAAGGCGGGTGTCCTGGGTCGAAAGTCCACCATTTTGGCATCAGGTTCCAATACACCGCCCAACATATTCTTTTGATTTTGGTGAACAAAAACAATACAAATTTAATTATTGAATAAATAATAATCAATAATTAATAAAATTTATTATTAAAACAAATACACATAATTAAATTTTACGTAATATGTACATAGGATTATAACCAATCGAAAAAAAAAGTCAAGGGCTATGGGGGTGTCCGGACCCCTTGTGTGCGCAGCTGATCTTAGTTATATGAAATTGCTTTAAAAAAAACAGTGATTATATTTGCGGAAAGGACTGTAAAATTAGTAAAAAAATAGTGATCGATAAATTTGAAGGTAAAAACGCTTCAAGTAATACACAGAAGATGCACAAAATATGTCAGATTATGATTTTTAACACGTTTTTATTAATCGCTGTCTAACTATAAGCATTTTCAAAAAAGAAAAGAAAAAATACTCATTTCGAGTAAAAGACATTTTAAAGTATGGCATCTTGCTTAAAGTAGTGGCACCTTCTTTTACTAAAACGCAGTTTTTGTTCTAGTGATTGGAAAATGATAAATCTGATATTTTTATAAAGCTTGCTACAAATGGCCTATGAAATAAAATCATAAAAAAATATTTAGCAATTTGTGCCAAAATTCACGATTTTAGTTTAAGGCAGTCGGATACCTTAAGGGTGACATTAATAATAGACACCAGACGGAGCTCTTCCAAATTTGAATTTATAGTTTTAAGAAGAAAACAGGAGGATAATTCAAATAATAGTAATTTACTTTTTAAGTATTCCAATTTTGTTTCTATTGATAATTCTCTTATCTATTAGAATTTAGACGATTGCGATGGTGGATTTATTCAATTTAATTAATCCCACTCAAAATATTCATAACGGATTAAGTTTGAGAAGCATGGAATACTTTCGATCTTCACTGACCAAGGAACCGGGAAATTCCTTCGGGGTTGAGACTCCGTGTCATAGGAGTACATCTTTAATACTGCGTTTCCGAAACTGTGGGGTGCTCCTCCTGGGGGGCGTGATATGTCTACAAGGAGGGAGCGAGCATATTAAAAAGTAGGAAACAAAAGATTTTTAAAAAAATATTAATTTAATGAAAGTAAACAAACAAAATACAATGACATATTAAAAAATTAATCACATTCATACTTATATAATACACGTATAAACGTATCAGTACCGCACAATGTATTTTACAATAGTAAATTATAAAAAAGTTTAATTACCAGTAATATCATAAACTTGTCATATATAAAATTCAATACAAAAATTAAGACTCATCTTGATAATTTTTACGGTTTATAATTTATCCCTTAACTGCCGATTCAAAGTTACGTGATTTGCTCCCCAATGTCATTGTATTCAACGTATGTGATGTTCGTTGGGGGGGAGCAATAAACAAGTAAATCCTCTGAAATAAGTAAATCCTTTACAAGGTAAATCCTTAAGGTCCTTTTAATGATTTCCAAAGCCTTCGGAATAATTTTGTGGATGGCAGTACACAAAAAAAGACCGTACTTCAGAATGACGCATATATACTTCTGGGAAAATTAATGCTTTGGCTTAGCAAGACGCTTATATACGTCGGTGGAACTTAAGAGGTTAAAGTAGTACTGTAGCCTTTGCGTAAAAGTAAATTATTATTTAATTCAATACATTGTTACTGTATGGAGGGGGGCGTGCAAAAAATTATAATTGAATATATTGGTTCGCAAGTTTGAAAATTTGAAGAGAATAATTGAATTCAACGTAATCATAATAATTTAAACTACCATTAAATGCTGCTTTTTTATTCGGGAAAACAACAAAATTCTGTTTGAGAAACCGTCCAAATCGTGGTTTACGTTCATACATCCTTATATACAGTATATATGCACACATATACATAGATATAGTATATATAAAAATATATACACAAAATATATATATAATATATATATATATATATATATTTATATATATTAGAATTAAAAATCTTTATATTTCATCCCTGTTAATGCATGCAAAAAAATATTTTGCTGTATCAGTGTGAACACACGGTAGAAGTTAACTTCTTCGGCTTATACGTGTTGAATTGTATAATAAAGTTTTATTTCAAAGTAATCTTATATAGAATTAATAAATTTATTATTATCATTATTATATCAAACTGTATTTAAAAAAATAATTAGGATGGAAAAGGGTTTTTAAGTATGAATCAAATTTTCATTTTCAATACATAATACTAAAAAAAAATTACTGTACACATTTAAAAAAAACTTGTATTATTATTAGTCTGTTTCCATTTTTGCTTATGCGTGTTTCAATTCATACTTTTTTATCAAAGGCTTGTGGTAGCTAAAATAAGAAATGTTAGGTTTTGTACTGAATATCATTTAAGAATTACGAAAGCACTGCATCAATCATAGTATTTAATTTTGCCGTTGATATTATTCTGTTCTTTTTTGTAAAGATCAACACACACACACACAACACACAAAACAAACAAAAGGCTAAATGGTCTTTTTGCGTCTTAATTTTTTCCCCACTTGAGGTAAATATGGAAAATCGAGCCGTATTGTCTTAACCAATTTTTCATCATTTGTTTCTTCATTAATTAGCTCTCCAACTGCACCATTTCGCAAACCATCAGTCACATCAATATTTGTAGTAATCATGTAATAAATATTATTCACATAAATTGTTTGATAAGGCAATCCATTTGTATCAATTAATGACATCTTATGCAATTTTTGACGTATATGAAAGTTTCTTGTTCTTTTTGAAGTACAACCAATATATACATCCTTAGCATTTGAAATTATTCTGTCCGCATATGCATTCAAAATTTATATATATATTTATATTATTATTATACTCATTGACAGAATTGTTAGTGTTGAATAATGGTATATCTTGAAGATACCTTATTTCAGCTTCTTTCACAATAAAAAAAACGAGACTTAATCAGTTATATTTCTATTTCATCAAGTTGCACGCCGTTTCCAATTTTTGTAAGTATAAAAGAAAATTGTTTATAAGCTAGACGCATGACTTCATTTTGTTCATAAAATTTTAGATTTCGCCATAAAATCTGTCCAACGATGGTCTGTTTTGGTTGCTTACAGATCGGTGCAGAACGAACCTATGGTAATTGACGTAAATCTCATTTTAAAATAATATCTAATCCACCCAAATTTGGCTCAAAATTCCAGTTATTTGTTTTTATCTCGAATCAACCTTCAATAATAATTGAGCACTGATCCTTCTTATCTCATCAATGATGATGACTTTTATGTACTTAAAAAAAGAGTTCCGCATTATTGAGTAGTTTCAGAATATGATGGAAGTAATCTTGATGACGAAATTTTTAAAGCTGTATGAACAGTCGTTTCTGAAATAGCTACTGCTGCTTTACCAGTTGAAGCACAAGTTATATATGCATGACAGTATCCCCATCATTGTTCGTATAGCGATTATAAATTTCTATCAAATTTTAATGACGAATGTTTTGCCGCATCTGGCAAGGCCGGTAAAAAAATATTTGAATTGGAATTCGATATGATGATAAAAGATGCGAAATAACATGAAGTAAAAGTCCTTTTTGTGTGTGTTTTCGTTAATACTAATTGATAGAAATCTTTTTGGGCATTAAATTTTTTCTTTTCTTTGCAATAGTAGTAAATTTGTAATAGTAAGTTGTTAGTAATGTTGCTAAGTAGTTTTCATTGTTGAAACAAAAATAAATTCTTCATTCGCAATTTTTTTCTCTCGCCAAAATCATTGATTTTCATTTGTCTCCAGTTTTTCTACTGTAACCCCTAAGAAAATGTGAATTGGACGTGATGAAGCAGAGATGTTGATTGCTGATTTGTTGTGTGTGAAACTGGTTTTCTTTGCCAAACCCTTGGCTTTTCGTAAAATCGCGTTTAAAAGTTTTTAATTTTTGAAGGCTTAATTTTTTAAAGTAAAGGCTTACAACTTCAGAAATCGATTGAAAACAATGGTAAATTTTAAACAAAAATCCTAAGAATAGTTTTTTAGTAAAAAATTCTCGTAAAAAGCCTAAAAGACGAAAAAAGGCCAAAAAAATTTTAAAAATCCTAACTTTAAAGCAATTTTTACAATCTTTTCGCAGATTATGGAAAACATTGTTATACACATAGAAAAACAGTTTCGTGAAATAACTTTTATGAATAACGAAACTATTTAATATTTACTTAAACTTTTTTGTATTTTTTGAGATACGTAAAAAAAAATTTGGCCCTATTTTTTTAAATAACTGATTCTAAAAGAGAAGATCATGAATATTGTAGGGTAGAATATCAATTCATTAATGCGAAAGGAAATTGAACATGAACGGCTTAGAAAACATTTTCATAAAAACGTACCAATTTGACTCATTTTAGAAAAAATCGTAAAAAATAAAAATATCCGTATTTTGCAGAAAAAATTATTCCGTATCGTGGCGAAAGAAAAGGATCTTTCTGATTATGTAAAATTTTTTTTGTCTGAGTTTGATAAAAATAATTAGATGATTTTTGTTTCTTCCAATTTGTAATAAAACAGGTTAGTTTAATTAATTCACAACCACACAAAAACTCGGCAATCTTAACCTTCTTTTTATTTATTATTTTACTGTTCCTATTTACATAAAACGCTAAATTTTTTATTTAAAAAATCGCTTCAATACAATTTGAGTTTCATTTATTATTATAAACTTATTAGAGTTTTGTGAATTTATTTTAGTTTAAATATATATATTAAATTACACCTCGTGGTTATGATATGAATATTTGTTAAACTTGCGACAGATTTTTTAGAAACGTGGTAATGATTGATTGATTGAATATTATAAATAGGGTCGCAAATATTGAAAGTTTGAGAAGCACTGAGAGCTAATGAGATGCCTGTAGCTAGTAACAGTTCCTGTTGTCCAGGAAGCTTTTAAAGTTTGCTCGATGAATTAGTCTCAGAAAATTTAAAGGACTCAATTGTTATCCCTTGGTTTTAACGATGACAACTCTTTAGTTTAAATGTTATATTCTGTTTAATATTTTTCCCAAAATATTTCTAAAGCTTTTAAAGTTTCAAATTTCACTGTATTTTTTATCTTTCTTTTTATGGCATTACTTTCATGGACACTATGTTACTATATAGATGCCTTCAAATTTAAGTTATAGAGTATAAGTTGTTTATGAAGCAAGAGTGGAACAAATGCTGATTTATCTCTAAATATTTCCTAGTCAAAATATTGTTCTTCTAAAACTTCCTCTGCATTATTTTTCAAAAACCTTTGCCTACTCTGCTTAATTTTATAAAATGAAAGTCTTT
>BMAV01024325.1:95496-114957 GCA_019973955.1 Trichonephila inaurata madagascariensis | reverse complement strand
AGGGGTCAGTTATCCCAAACATACGCACAAGCTGCCAAACCTTAACTGTAACCACAACAACCCAAACTGATGAAAATATTACAAAAATAGTATGTCCGCTTTTGAAATTATTACAACCTTTAGTATCCGCCCCAAATTCAACAACGCCTTCCAGAATTTAACAGTTACCAAATCATCTACCTCAACTCAGGCACACCTTTCGCCATTCACATCATTTGTTGCAGTTACAACATCACCAGAATCTTATTCGCCTATTCCTTTAATAGATACTGCTCCCACCACATCCAATAGTCTATACACCTCTGCTGCATCATCCTTAACCAATAAAACTCTTTCTTCATCTACAGAATCAATATTTTCACCTTTACCTGCTGAAACAAGTCCTGTTCCTGAAACTTCAACTACATCCAATACAATTCCTTCTATATCTCAGGCTCCAAAAAAAAAAAAAAAAAAAAAAACGACAAAACTCGCAGGAAAAAGTGTCATAATAAATCTATTACCCTACAGTCACACACTCACTCACTAAACCAGAAAAAGAAATTAATATGACACCTCCCACACCCAAGAAAATCGCTTATGAAGACGAAGATATGATTATGTATAAAATTGTTGAAGAACTACAAGAGTTATGTACAAGAGGATCTTTAACCTCGACCAGATACAAAAAGTAGCTTTTTATAATCATACTTATCCGACTTGGTGGAGGAAATCCTCACCAAAATCTGTTTACTTTTAATTTTAGAACTAGTTTTTTAAAGTTATTTTAAGATTTTACATTCTATTACTACAATTCTTTTTACACACATTTTTAATGATTTTATACTTTTAATGTTTAAACAAGCGTTTGGCGTAGCTTAGCCAGATTTGGCTCTTGCGCCATAAACCCATATACACTCATTCACTCACTCACTCCAACCGAGTTGCAAACAATTTCCAGGTGTAAGTATATCCGAAGCCAAGTTGACAGAGGGAATCTTTGTTGGTCCAGATATTCGCAAGCTTATGAAGGATAACGCATTTGTGACTTGTATGATAGCAAAGGAAAAGAAACATGAGTTATTTTCAAAGATGCCAGAAAGTTTCTTGGCAATTGCAAGGATCCTGACTGTAAATAAATTGCAATAAATAAGCTGGAGAAATTTCAAAAGTTATGTTGCTCAATGAGTGTGGAAATAAATTTCCTTCACTCACATGTGGACTTTTACCCCGGAAATTTAGGATTAGTCAGTGAGAAAAACTGGGGTAAAGGTTCCATCAAGGTATAAAAGATATATGGAGTGCAAATATCAAGAAAGAATGGACAAGAGCATGCTAGCCGACTATTTTTGTATGTTAAACGAGATAGATATGAGAAAAAATATAAAAGAAGAACGTCAAAAAGAAGTTTCAAAGGGAACAGAGAACGTACCCAAAGAGAAACTTTGTTTTGTTTCCTTGGGCACTTTAAAATAAGCTTCAA
The DNA here is from genome assembly GCA_019973955.1 of Trichonephila inaurata madagascariensis. Taxonomy (NCBI): domain Eukaryota; kingdom Metazoa; phylum Arthropoda; class Arachnida; order Araneae; family Nephilidae; genus Trichonephila; species Trichonephila inaurata. The sequence goes on along the minus strand of BMAV01024325.1, from coordinate 113,495 downwards.
AATTGTACGTACACAAGTATCATTTTTGCTCCCCTTGGTCAGTCGGCTGTTTTATGTAAATACCTTATTAAAAACAACTTAAAATAGTGTGTTTGGATTTTCTTTTAGAAATTACAATATAATTGGTTGCAAAATATATAAATCTTAAAGTGATTTCTTGTTTTTTTATCACGATCAAAGACAGCCTGCGAAGTGTAGAAACAATGTTTTTCATCTAATTGCTGAGAAATTAATTTGACTCACCAAGAACCAATATTTAAATAGATTTAACTGAATAAAAACCTCTGCTGCCAAATTGCCCAGGCTAAATTGTTCGAGAGAATTTCTTTTTAAATAGGGTTTTGTCAAAAATATTGATATCGATTTTACAAAAAATCCTGACGTGATGGGAAAAAAATGGAAGTCATTTTTGAAACCAAGCACACTAACTAATACAAAAATCACTGAAATCATCTTTTTTATTTTTCCAAAACTTTAATTTTGCCTGTGTTATCGAAGAATCTCTTAAGATAAATAACACTTTAACAGAGTAATTATTATAGAAGTAATTTCAAGATTTCATGTTTTAATCCAGGAGTCGGCAACCTATGTTACGCGTGCTAAATTTGGCAAGTGGTACAATTCTCTGTAGCACGCTACACATCTCTAGAAATCAATCAGTTTTTGAGTAAAGTTTTTGAAATAGAACTTATTGAAGTAATATCTTCGCAATTATAGAAAACAATATCTATAGTGTGGAAAACTTCAATGATAAATCGATAGCTATTTTATAAATTATTGGACGCCACACACACACATTGCTGGGGAGATATAATTGAATAAAATCGCATGCACTATGCTTTCAGTTTTTGTTTCTTCATATATCTATATGAACAAATCTTTTTTAAAATGAAAAATATGTTGAGTCCACAAAATAATTGTTGAACAACTGAATGTGTTCAGAATCGTATCATATTAAAAGTTCCAAAGTATACCCTTAATACTGCGGTACGAAATAGAGCAGTGCAGCAATTAGGCTCTCACATTAAAAGGTTTTTTACTGAACTGTTTTGAAAGGGAGAACTTATATTTACTCTTATTTTAATAAAAATGTTGAAAAGATGCATAACACACACATAATATATGTACAATTTTAATTTTTTAACTATTTTGTAGAAATAGTTACATTTTGTGTGTGCGTTATTTATTTTTATGTTAATAAGTATCTTATATAACGATACAAAATTAATATATAATAAAACTGTATACCTGTATATTTTATCTCTGTTTCCTAATTTTGTATGCATTATCGCGGGAATCGAATTCTTTCAAATATTTCTTATAGTTTACCACACTGAATCATGTAGGCAGATTGATTTGGCACACACACGTCACAGCTAAAAAGATGCCAATCCTTGGTTGAACCCTTACAAGACCATAAGGTTGTCAAGAGCAAATATTAGTATATAACTATTTATTTTAATTTGTTTTGATGTAAACAAATAAATATTATAAGGGAAATACATAACAGTGTGTAGTTGTTTGGATCACTGTGTAAATTCAATTTGGATAGTATAGTTTTTTCAGACATTTATTTTCATGTATTCAAATATACTTTATAGCCCCGTTTACATGGAAGAAAATGGCCTACAAAATACCGCCATTGATCCTCTCTAGACCCGTTTACACGACGACCCGGTATTTACCGGTTTGAAAAGTGGGTTTGATATTTGTACCCGCTTAGGAGTAGGGTAAATGTGGCGAAAAGTAAGTTGGTTTTCAAATTTTCCCATGATGTATTGAAACCGAGATTCATTTATTGAAATATGGCTGCTGTTATTGATTGCGCACGTTGGTCCACTGAAGAAATAAGAGCTTTAATTAACAACTGAGGAAATCAAGACATGCAACCAAAATTTGATGGAACTGTCCGTGTTGAAAGTGTATAAAAAATTTGTGACGAATTTAAAAAAAATGTATATGCTTGGATAAATTCAAAAATTCGAAGCAAAATAAAAGATATAGAAGTATATTGATACAGAAGTATAATTTGATATGAGCGCCAACTTGTTGTTTATGTTCGCCAAGATGGGTGATAGCATTACAATAAGGTTACCTTGATATTTCTATCGTTTGGTTATAAGGTTGCCATTGGGATGACTTTTATTATAGTTAACTTTTAATGGTTTTTTCTTTCTTGGTAACCATTGTATAGTAATGTGAATCTATCAACCAATTACCAGATTCTCAGGTAAATCTGCTGAAAAAAATACCGGTAAAAAGCACTGGTTTTTCTTTCCAACCTCAATTCGCAGACAATTTGTGGGTTTGCATGTGGACGGGGCCTATAACTTAACTCAGTGGCATGACAGCCCATGAGGGCCAAGGCCTACTGTGCCCAACTTAGTATACGTGACCTTGGGCCCTGAGGTACATCAGCAGATATTCCGGTCAGGTGGTCAGTCTGACGTGAAACCCCCATTGTTAAGTTCCCAAGCAAGCTTGGTACTCATTTATCGACCCCCTGAAGGGATAAAAGGCTGAGTCAACCTGGCCCAGTCCGGGATTTGAACATCGGACATGTGGTGTGGAAGCGCGATGCACTAACCACTCAGCTACTGGGCTTAGAAGGGGCCTATAAGGGCACACAATTATATTTACCGAAAATAGCATGCGGCATGTGAGAAACATGGATTATTACACGACACATTAAACAGAAATAAGTAATATTATTATAAGAATAGAGCCCGCGAATGTTTTTATAATTGACGCCAATTGATTTGACATTGTTTCTTTCTTTTTTCTTTTTTTCTATATATTCCTGTGTACGTAATTGCTTCGGCATTTTTCTATTTTGAATGTCAGTATAAAAATGCAGATACGGTTATATCTAAATCAACAATTTTAAAGCTGGGAAAAATGTTTCACTTAGTCGCGAAAAGGGTTAAAAAATGTGATAGACTTATAATGTCTGTTAAATATGATCTGGTTTTACTTTCAAATAATCCAAGTTCATTACTTTGGGGAAAAATGATGCATTAAAAATAAATTTAGAAGTAATTTGTTAAAGTCAAAGTAACTTGAAACATCATTTAGCCCTATTCAAGATATTGAAAACGAGTTGAATGTAAAAAGTTTCATTGAAAATTAGTGTGGCATTCGTTTGAAATCAGTTTTTATACGAATAAATGAATAAAAATACTTATTTCATTCAAGTCTTATTTGGAATTAAACCACCTTATAGAAATTATACTCTTGTTATGATTGGGAATCAATAATTAGTTTTCTGTAACTGCCATATCATCAGAAATGTTAGAACTCAAAAACATTAATTCCTTCATTTCGTATTAAATTTTATAAACGAGTGATAAAAGATAGACACAGAAAGAAACTTAATATATTTTGAATGTAAATCCTCACAAATACGAGTCATATATTGATTCAGATATAAGAATAACATTTCCAGGTCGGTATCTTTTTTATCGAATATTAGTACCAAAGTCCGTTAAGATTCAAGTCGTTTTTTTTCAAACTCAATAACATAAAATTCTCGGTACTTACGTATTATCACAACCATGCACTTTTTCAAGATAACTGACCAAATTGGCAATATCGATTTCGCACGTGTAGACTCTGTATTGGAAATCACGTTCGTATGTTTGCCGGTATTCTAAGCATAACCGTTCGTTGATATGGCAAGCTTGATTACTGTGGAAATCTGGAATTTATAGAATTCTTAAATAATAGAATTTAATTATATATGTAATATCAAAAATATGATTAGAAATTAAGAATAATAACAAAATTTAAAAAAAAAATTAATTAAATAATAAAAATTTGTTTTTTTCTGTCTTTTATACTTATTTTCCACATAGTATTTTCTGACTAAACATTCCTTATTCCCTTCAGAACAGTGTTTCTCAAACTGTGGGACGCGCCCCTCTAGGGGGCGTGATAGCCCTACGAGGGGGGCACGAGCATGTTGAAAAATCAAAAACAAAAGATTATTTTAAAAAATTATAAATTTACTGAAAGTAAACAAACAAACTATATTCTGGCATAATAAAAAAAGTAAAATACATATTTACACTGATATAACAAACTTTTAAATATATCAATACTGCGCAATGTATTTTATAATTAATTTAATAATAAGAACAAGTTAAGTTTAAGAACAAGTTTATTAATTACCAGTGATCCTATGGGCTTGTCATGTATATAGTTATAGGTAAAAATTAACACTTATCTTAATCCCTTAAATACGGATTAAAAATTCCGGGATTCATTCCCCAATGCCCCTTTTTAACACGTAGGAGAGCCTATTGGGTGTATTGGGGTGGGTAGGTAGAAAATTAATAAATAAGTAAATCCTTCGCAAACACTGTCAAGTTCACTTTACTGCATTCCAAAACCTTCGGAATAATTTTATGGATAGCAGTATACGCCTGCGGCACTTAAGAGGTTTAAGTCGTAATATAGGTTTAGCGTCAATTATATTATTATTGAATTAAATACATTGTTATTGCATGGAAGGGGAGTGCGATGAAAATTATGATCGAATATTGGGTCGCATATATTGAAAGTTTGAGAAGCACTGCTTCAGAGTAATCTGTTTCTTGATTTTTTTTGCACGGTTTATCTAATGGCGCCAATGTGGTTGCGATAGTACGTAAGTAGCAAAAATTCATCAAACAAAATTACTTTGATGCACAACTCAATTTAAAACTCAACAATCCAGTCTCCGCTGCATTTATTCAAGAGCTAACTCTTTTGTATTATTGTCGAATAATCAATGTTCTTGAACCTTAACTATAATTGAAACAAGATCTCAAGTAAAATTTAAGGATATATTGGAGGGGTTCTTTTACTAAAACACAATCTAGCTTTTGAAGTTGACATCTCAAAACTAAAAATCATGGGCAATGAATAAATGTCTAAAAAAAAAAAAAACTTTGTGTCAATTTCCATCAGTTAAGTGTTGTGTTATATAAAACATGAAAAGAAAAATATTAAATCTGATTATAAGTTTTGCTGTTATTTTTAAATTCTTTGTTTAGGAACAATATTCGAAAAGAGATGAGAGAATTCTGTACTTTTTTCAAAAATATTATATGTTCATTTTAGAGAAAATGATATCCAATTATTTTTACATGTTTATTGAGGCGTAGAAAAAATTATATATATATATATATATGGAAAAAGAAAAAAACGTAAAATGGTACTTGACTTAAACGTAATATTAAATATTTTAACTGCCGTATACAAGGCTTTATTTAAATCTGTAACAGTAGAATAATTCTAACTGTAACAAAATGATATAACTTCTTTTATTCGTCTTAATTTTGTTTCTAAAATAAAATATTACATATTAAAGATGCTATTTGAGCTGTTTGAACAACATTTTCATTTCCTTTTTTGAAAATTTTAATTTCCTTCACTTTTTTGCAAAAAGATTCAAAAGAAATTCGAAGGAATGAAAAAAAGTAATAATAAAATAAATGAATAAATAAATAAGGACTAGGGGGACACCCCCTGTTCACCTTACGGTGAATTAGCCCCCATTGTACAACTTATACACTTTTTATAAATTATACTCAAATTGTAAACCGTAATTTACATGTATTACGTAGTTCTAAAGTATTCGTACCCAAGAATAAATTTATTTTAAAAAATATTCTTGCGCCAACTGTTGCAGCTAATCTTAATTACGTTAAAAACTTATTACAGCATCACGAAAATCTTTTTTTTTTAGAAAAGAGAGAAAATAATTATTTTTATAAACTATTTAGTATCTGAAAAGAACTATAACACCATTACTCCTTCTTTCTTTAACTATTACAATAAAAAAAGTTTTGTAAGGAACATGATTTTTTTTTGTCTGAAGACCTTGAAGTTGTGCAATAGAAAATGTGTCTTAATTGTAGTTTGAAAATAATCCGGAATTTCTCTTTGCTTCCTAATCAGATGCCTTATAACATGGAAAATCTCTGAACTATAAAGGTCACAATGAAAATATTTATTTAAAGTTTTTCGGTAATTCTACTCTGACAAAACAAAGGATGCAACGGTAATAGCTCGTTAAAAGGATTACCTCATCAATGTTTCTTATTGTGGGGATAATACGCTTTGCTGTCTCTGTTCACTTTGTTAAACAAATAATTAGGCAAGAACAAAGCTCCATTTCACTTCATTATTTTTGCAGTTCAATAGAGTTTCCAGGACATGTGTTGTTTGTGAGTTTAAACTTTTGATATTTTTTTTTTGTTTGAAATTTAGTCTTTATAGTAATAAGGCATTAATATTTCTAACGTGGGTGTATTTCGCTTTAATTAGGTGACAAAAAATATGACTTTAAAAAAAAGATTATTAATCTCAAATTGCAAAATGAAAAAATTTATGAATAAATAAATTAAAATCTTATTAAAGAATACAATTTTAAATAGTGATGTCTTCTTTTCAAAGATTGAAAATAACATGTTACCGAGAGAGAGAATGTATGAAAATTTAGGCCTTGATCGAAGTTTAAAAATACGAGGTCCGTTGCAAACCTCGAATTGCTTCAAAGTGTGTTGAATCAAATGTTGACTAACGTGATGTGATTAAAAAAGAGAGAACAAGCAAGAATTTTGAATTTCATCCTTATATCCGTACTGTAAAAGATTTAAACAGGTATTATTACAAAAATCAGTTTTTATTGCAAGTGACAGGATAAACATCCTTACTGCTTTATTATGTACAATAATATGCAAGAAAAATATTTTATTCCGAAGTAAATACGAAATTGTAAGATTAATAAGATGGCAACCTGGAAGATGCTTAGAATTTATGCTTTTTTTTATGCCCACTGGGGCTTTTTAAGTGGCCCGGTCACGGCCTATTGCTCTGAAATATTCATTTTTTTAATGAACATTTAGTGGGAAATAAGGTTAAGAAATATAATACATCAATTTTGATTTTTACCGTCGATGACGTATGGGTGTGAATTAATATTTTTTTTTCTGATAAGTGATAATAGACAATAGAGGAATAGCGATCACTAAGCGATGTACACGTTTCGTATCTTCCATGTGAAACATATTCGCAGAAAATAGGTTGACTATTCTGTAGTGAAAAACAAGCATGGATCAGTAATTTTTTGATTTATCACAAAAGTGTTGTATTTAAAAAATACCAACAAACAGGAACTGTATGTGTTTAATGACACTTCCTCGAAGATCTCTTTCAAGAGTTTGATAAAAGGCTTTCTTGTTGAATAATCTTTACAACGGCAAAGAAGTGTTTTGTCAGCGGTAATGTCCCAGTGGTAACAAAGGCACCCTATGAAATTTGTGCCTAGACCTATGTATTAGACCTAGAACTTTTGAAAAATTCACATTATTTTCAGAGTTGCAATCATTTGAAATATTTATCAGCGTTTCTTTGTTAAAATTTCTCTCCTCTGTTGTCGTAAAACACGGATAAATCCACTTCTAAAAGTTATATATTTCAAGAATTCTAGTTGTACCTCTGTACAAAGGTCTGAGCTATATACAGCAGCATTTCTCAAACTATGGGGCGCGCTCCCCTTGGGGGCACGATATCTCTACAAGGGGCCGCGAGCATATTGAAAAGTCGAAAACAAAAGGTTATTTAAAAAATATTAATTTACTGAAAGTAAACAAACAAAATACTTCCTCTCTGATATAATAAAATATATAATACACTTATAAATGTATCAGTACTGTACAATGTATATCTTAGTATTAATTTAACAATACTAAGTTAAGAACAAGTTTGATAATTTTCAGTCACCCCATGGGCTTGTATTAACACTTATCTTGATAATTTGCACGGTTTATAAATAATTCCTTAATTGCCGATTAAAAGTTACGCTATTCGCTCCCCACCGTTTACTACGTAGACGAGCGTATTTTGATGTTTTTTTGAAGGGGAGAAAAGAAATAAAGAGCAAATCCTCTAAAATAAACAAATTCTTCGCAGACATTATGAAGGTTCTTTTATAGCATTCCAAAGCCGTCGGAATAATTTTATGGATAGCACTTCACAAAAAAGATTGTACTTCGGAAAGACGTACATATACGTCCAGAAAATTAATGCTTTGGCTGTGTGAGACGTTTTTATACGTCGGTGGCACATAAGAAGTTTAAGTCAAATTGTAGCTTTAGTGTCAATGTATAGTATTATTGAATTCAATACATTGTTATTGTATGGAGGGGGGCGCTATGAAAAAGATGATTGAATAGTGGGTCGCGTATATTGAAAGTTTGAGAAGCACTGATATACAGGCAAAATATTATTATAGTAGAAGCATTTTTCACAAAAGGAGAACATTTTGAAAAAAAGTTTTTTCTAAGTTAATTTTTAGCCGAAATATTGTACTAAAATAATTTTTTTTTGTCATAATGTCCTTAAGACAATTTTAAACATGTATTCTAATCTAATACTAAATATCATAAATATAATCCATCTGTACGCTTTTTCAAAATCACAGTTCCGAACGTAGTTGGATACCTTAAGCACATATCTTTCTTCCCTTTCTTTAGAGCCATCATTTTATATCTTAAAACGAATTGAGCAAATAATTCGCAACACATTTCCACTACATGTATCATGAACAAAAAAAGGGGACTTAACTCCGAACAGAAGTTTCCAAGAAACTTTACTGGATACCTTGAACAAAATCAATGCCAAGTTCTTCTTCTGGAGACCGTTGGGGAAAGGAGAGGATTTTATTTTTAAAAAGAGAGAAGGACTACTGTTTCTGAACGGAGTATCCTCTGGAAAGGGATACTATTTTAAAATGAAAAGAGCATTTTTTCGGATTTTGAACCATCCCTCGGTATTTGAATGAAAGCGTATGGTAGCCTGAAATTGGAGAAACAATTACTAGTGAGAAGTTTCTTCGATAGATCTTTTAGAACCGTTTTGAAAAGAATCTGAAAATAAAAACTGATACAATGGACCTTAAAAATCAATAATAATATAAAACATAGAAGATGAATTTAAGAGATTTCGAATTAAAGCTACAATGAATTAAACGTATAATTTAAAATGTTAAACATCACTCAGCGTTATATTGCTAATTCGTAAGATCATACATATATGTTATCAAAGAAAAACTAATAATGAAAATAAATAATATTTTTTGATAATTTTCGCTTTTTACAACTAGTCAATTCTAGGTACAATTAGTGACAGCATGAATTTAAGGATGAGGCACATGGTACTTCTTCTGATAACTAACATAAAACAAAATATTCATAGCTTAAAGTGCAGCAGGAAATAAGAAAAGAAGACTTCAGGTGCTTCATATGCGACTTAACTCCGAAGTTGCTCCCTCACCGTCTTGCCTACCTAAGGGTGTAGGAGGAATGAAAACAGAACCAGAAACTTCCATAATATAACAAATAATTAATTACTCAAACACACCAACCTACAACAAATGAATCTCAAAGTGAATGACAAAGGAGTGACAGAGAGAAAGCAATGACTATTAAACAAACGTGCGCCAGTAACTTATCTAACTCAACCTAATCTATCGTTGATTCCTAACTTTAAATCTACTAATTCAACACAGTGGACAAACCCTGCTTTTAATCTTTACACGCGAAAATCAACATTATTCAATCTCACCTGCGTAGCAAATGTAACAGCTTCTTCTACTATAATTACAAAACAGTGACTTTATATAGTCGAACTAATCTCAATATCAAGGTTTATTCTTGAGAGGGATAGCTGTGAATTAAACACGAATGCTAGCCCAAAGATTCCCCAAGAGGATCAGTTAGAGTTCGCGTATAGATTCGTCATAAATCAACGTTCAAGACTTCAAAAATCAGAAAAAGTAGTAAGTGAAGAAATCACGATTAGGAAGAAGCTATTGCTTTTCGAGAAATTTAATCTCTCGGCTGTTGTTTTGGGAAAGGGTGACTGAAAAATGTCAAGACAACGTATTATACTGGAATTCATAGCTTGATGTATTATCGAGAGACTGTAATCTGGGAAAAATAAAAAGAACTGTAACGGATGCTGTTGGAGTGGCAAGAAGTATCATTGAAGACCGTGGAATCGATTCCAAGAAACCGGGCGTGTACGACGTCAGCCAGGACAAGGTCGTCCACGAGTTTCCGCACCAAATAATGGCCAATATATCTTGTTTATAGCAAGCAGAGGCAGAAAAGTCAATTTCACACTTATTCAAAGGCAAAATTTCTTTTGACTACAGGATAAATTCTCTAGCCAAACTATCCGAAATAGGCTTCATGAGAGTTTACTGTGTGACGGGCTCACGCGTTTTTTCATTAACATGCCCTTTTGGGTTCTTTGGGGCCAGAATGAATGGCAACTCTTTTCCAACCAACCCGAGAAGTAAAAAGTGAAGGAAAGATGCAAATTAGGAAACTTTTAAATAACAGAAGTTTGGAGCAAGCAGGGTGGCACTTGGGGAGTGTTATGTTAGTTCCTGTGGCAAGTGTGAAGAGTATTTCGCGAAGTTAATTGACAGTCAAGAGAAGTTACCCGGTACAGAGAGCCCTTAATAAAGGTGCATACCATTGCACGCCAGTGAACCATAACTCCAGCTAGGATCAGATAGATTTGATACTTCGTTGGACATTAAAGGTAGGAGAGACCATTTAAATATTCGGATCTGAGTGTACATTGGAATTTAGCTTAGGCGAGTTAGTTATTGATAGTGGCCCGCGTTACGTTATTTCGGTATTATATAGCCACCGTAGATTCTCTCACATATCATATTATTATCTAATCTGTTATTGTTATAAGTTAGGATCTTAATAAAGTAATATTAAGATTATGTCAGCTTCTAGTTCATTTATTCCTACACCTCTAGCTCACGCTGATAATCTACGAGAAGGGCACCCGAAGGGAGCGCCCTTACAACTGTATGCACATAGGCCAATATGTGTATTCCTTTGACAGCAAGACACTGAGGGGTCTTCGTGGAACAGTACTCTTCAAAGTCGATAACCCAATCGCATCCATGCAAAACATATGTTCGGCAGTTTCAAGAGTTCACGGGAACTCCCCAGAATTTTACAAAATAATACGTCATTTTTAAATAAAAAGTTTTTTTTTTTGTTATTTACGCGCAATCGAATTGTTGCCCTGAAGCATCATTTCTTGTTCCTTATACCATTTTACTGAATTATAGTTCCCATATAAAGTTGTCTTTTTTTCTGTATTGCGTTTTGTTACACCTGTTTTATGCCCATGCATGGGTTTTACGCTCAAGTTTCTTCACACCCTTGCTAATTTTCCCCTAATTTTTTGAGCAGCGTAGTTAGCTTTTTACCACTAGTAAAATCAAAACTAAAATAGATGTTTTGAACTATTAATGAAATGCATATATATATGTTGTAATATTCTTACAATTATTGCAATTTAAATTCAAAATATCGAGTGCAAAATTTTGAAAAAATGAAAAAATGCACCCAAAAAAAAGGGGGGATGGAGGAAGAAACTCTTCACCAGCTTACATAACTGAATAATTATATATAAATAAAATACATGATACACTATAATTAAACCATGAAAAATCTTTGTGATTATGGTAACTACGAATATTTTCAACAAGTAGTATTTTCAACAAGGAATATTATTACGCTATTTCTGTATGTTTGGAATTGAAACTGCAGATAAATTAGCAATACAGTGCGTATGATCCATGAAGCTCCTAAGAAGGTCTGTTAGATTGCAGCTTTTTCAATGAATAATTTGCCAAAAAATGAAGCACGTGATTGCCAATTCAGCTCATACGACGTATGAGAAATTGGGGTTGCCAACTTGGCTAGTTATCTTGGCGATTGTTGTGATAATACGTAAGTACCTAATATACTTATATTACATCACTTTGAGATAGATTATTTACACACAAATTCTTGTAACTTGCTTATCCTCTCTCTTTCTGCATTTATAATTCCATAACTTAATATTAGATTCCAATTGGTTCGTTTTATTTTTCGATTACCTTTTGCGCCCTTATATATATAAATAAAGTACTTTTAAATTAATTTCTTTATTAATTCGAAACATATTTATGGTCTCAAATTCTCAAGGAGATTTTTTTAAATAAGAGAAATCTCTCTCTCTTTTTCATTTTAAAGTAGTATTTTATCCAGTGGGATATCTTTCAAACTGGGGATCCCTTGTAAACGATATATCTTCTGCTAGTCTTTAAAAGAAGATCTTTATATCGATCGGGCTTCGAAAATTTCTGAAAAGTTTTTATCAAACTTCTGCTTAGAATTTTAGGAACTTTTTTTTTTCTCTCAAAGTAGATATCATACGATTGAGTGGATTCCTTGTTTGGATTAAGATCTTGCTTCAACCATCTGGAACTAGATGGGATTATGAATGAGAAAAGAGAAGCAAATATTCTTTATTTAGTTTAAATACTTTAAGTGAGTAAAACTGTTTGCTGAAAGTGTTAAAGGAAAAATATAAAAAAAATTTTAATCTATATTAATAAAACAAATGATTTGTGTTTGCGTTTGTAATGTAATGTTTGTTTAATAAAACTGTAAAAGACAGATACTTGAAACTATCGTCCATGATGGAGTGCACCTCAAAGATAATTTTAGGAAATTCCCCGTAGATTTATTAAAACTGATTTTGAAGTGATTTTCATGCTTTAGTGATATTACGTCATTATTCGAGGGTGAATCGGAAAATAAGTTTTCCCTGTCGACTATGTTCAGAGTTGTGTATGAAAGTCAAAACATAGAATAAGTCATAACTTTATTTTTCCACATGATTACTAAGTATCGATATATTGAGACATTTGTCATCCCGCTTGAAAAACTTCAAAAAGCCCTCAAGGAAAATCTCAGGGATTTGCATACGGAAGAACCGTTTAACGGCTCGTATCTATCTATGAATGGGGCAAATTATTCTTCATGACGATCTTGGCAGATTCTCGTGGCGAACGAAAATTATTCATTTATTTATTCCTTGAGAAAAATTATTATATTATTCAATTCCTACTATTATGGTCCACTCTTTCCCTATATATATATATATATATATATATATATATATATATATATCTATCTTGTTCACATTTTCAATCGTTAAAAAATACTTTCTATTCATCCATTCAAGTTCGAATACATTTTTTAAAACTTGTAGTGGATGACACTTGATGTTAATACAGTTTTTTCTAATATTAATTCATTAATTTAGTTTTATTTTTTAATTTTAAATTTATTCTGCATTATTTCTATCATAGTTACAATTAGTTGTATCAGTTGGGGCCAGTATGTTTTTCTAATGAAGTAGGAATTGACGTTAAAATTTTTTTCTGTTGCTTGTTTTTTTTTGAATAAATAATCGTAAAAAAGTATTATTTCGATAGCTTTCTTTTAGTTTTGGCAGCATAGTTTTGTTTACATTTCTGCTTCTGCACTTTGAATGTAGTTCGACATAAACTGGAGTTTATCGATTTTTTAAAGAAATTTACGTCGGTGTGTATGTGTGCAGTTATATAGGAAACCGGTTCTTTCAGGAAAAAACTGGTTTTAAGTTTATTCATATTATTTATTTCTTAATCTCAGGGCATCGGACGGGAATTGAACCGAAAAAAAAAAAGAAGGAAGCGTTATTTTGGTCGGAAAGAAAACCGAAGCTGATCCGAAAAAAATATTGGTTTATTTCATTTGGATATATCTTCAGTAATTTTGTTACTGCAATAAACTTAGCAATATTTTCTAATTTAACGGAGTCTTTTTGTATTATTTTTAATGGGTTGTGAATTGATCATTAACGATTGCAGATCTAATACATCCCCCGGAAACTGGTTTCCTTTTTTAGTTCTACACTTTATCTGTAATGTCAAATTCTCTTAAAAATCTTAAGAGTTTCTCGAGAACGTGTACCTGTTTGGATCTGCTTTTTAGTCCAATCCTTTATTCACTGCAAACTTGGCGAATTACTATCGTTCAGTACAGAGAAGCTATTGGTGAATTTTTTTTTTTTTTTTGGCGCCATTCTATTCTTTAATAGAAGTAGTAACTAAACAAGGACTTTAACCGGAACTGTTTATAAAAAGCTAGTTCAAAGCTGTTTTATTATGTTTAGATAACTATACATGAGTTTTGGTTTAAAAGTTTACTCGTTTTTTCAGTTAAAACATATTAAGGAACTTACATACTATCACAACAATTTCAACGTTCAAGATAACTCGCCAAGTTGCAATCCCAATTTCGCTTTTGTCGTACACTCAGAATTAGCAACCATGTACTTAGTATGTTTTCGCCAATATGGTTGCAATAATACAAAAGTATCTACATAATTAAGAAACTACAGAATTTAAATAAAGAATTTTATTGAAATAATTTGTGTAAGAAAAAGGTTTCCAAATATTTCTTAAACAATTGCTTGCTTAGAATATGTTGCATTTAGTTTCATATTTTTAGAATATAAAATTTTAGTAAGAACGAATTAAAAGAAAAAGTACAATATTTAATTTAAAAATTCTACAATACGAAATGTTAGCTACTGTTACTATAACAAATCATAATATAGATTTGGGTTAAAATAAATTAAAATGGGAAAAAAATCTACATATATGTAGGAGCACATTACTCCTTTTATATAAACTTGAGGAAGTTACTTTACTTCGTTCTCAAATATATGCCTTTCATTATTTATTAAAATACATATTTTGTCCCTATTTTCAATTTTTTTTTCACTTTAAATGAACAATTTAAAAAAAAATCTTTAAAGTTCGATAGCCTTAAGAATCATAAATAAATAAAATCTGTATACAGGATCAACCCAAATTCATGGTGCTAACTTTAAGGTTAGATACAGGGCAATGTATCAATAATTTATTGCATAGGAATGCATGGGCGCAAGTGACACGGTGAGATGCAAATAGCGGAAATAAAAAGAAAAGAGAAATGGAGTTATCGGTTGGTTTCGTTGCCGGTAGGGGACAGTAGGTGTCTATACTCCGTTTCACCTTAAGTTGGCAGCGCTGGGAAGGGTTCGATGACCAATTTACAGCCGCTACGGTGTTACTCTAGGAGAAGAGTGTGACTATAACAAATAAAATTCTCCATATTTGAAATAATATTCTCCATATAAGAAAAAAAAAATGCTCTTGAAAAATTTGTTCTTTAAAATTGTATGAGGTTTTTTGATAATAGTATAAGCCTTTTATTTAACCGAGATATTTAAGGGTTTGCATTTCAATATGTTTAAAAATATTGATTATTTAACTATCAAGTCGCAAAGCAAATGGCTTTGATTTGGCGCGAATACTTTGGAAGAATGTAATCTTGAAAACCGGTTTTTTCAGCCAAATGTTGTTGTTGTCAGCCAAAAGTCAAGTTGTTGTTTTCAACTGTATTCGTTCACAGGTATTAAAGAAGAAATGCTTTTAAGATGTGATTAACTTAAAATATATCTTTAAACCCACAATTTTTATAGCACATGATACTTTTTAACAATTTTCTGTGCATTTGCTTTGATTTAAATTCCAAAACTAGTTGGAACTACTTTTTCAAGCGGATTGTTACATTCCCTACCTTTTCCAACGCTGCCAACTTGAGGTGAAACAGAGTATAGCCCCCGTTCAACTTGATTCATCTCAGAAGGGCAAAGCGCCATTTACAATTGTGCTGCCGTTTACGATGGGAGACTTTACGTATGTCGAAAATGCAGACATGCGTTACATGTATAGCATGTAAATGATAACGACAGAGCTGTGCTACGAATGTATCACGCTCAGTTTCCTGGTAGACGAATGCCGGATCACAGAATTTTTCAGCGGTTACATCGTCAACTTCGTGAAACATGTTCGTTCCACGTCACCAGACATGATGCTGATCGACGAAGAGCTGTATGTAGTCCAAGCCTAGAAGAAAGCATCTTCAACGCTGTGGCTGATAAACCTGAGTCAAGTACAAGAGCTATTGCTCATCACATAAGTTTGAGTCATCAAGACCATTCGCAGAACGTTAAGGTATCCGACTACGTTCGGAACCGTGATTTTGCAAAAGCGCATAAATGAATAATTTTCATGGTATTTAGTGTTACTTAGATTAGAATACACGTATATAATTGTTTTAAGAACATTTTGACAAAAAAAATTATTTAAGTACAATACTTTGGCAAAAAAATTAACTTAGAATAATCTTTTTTCAAAATGTTCTCCTTTTGTGAAAAATGCTTCTATTATAATAATATTTTGCATGTATATAGCTCAGACCTCTTTACAGAAGCTCAACTAGAATTTTTGAAATGTATAACCTAAAAGTGGGTTTATCCATATTTTGCGATAACAGAGGGGAGTAATTTTAAGAAAAAAACGCCAATAATTATTTCAATGGGTGGTAACTCTGAAAATAATGTGAATTTTTCAAAAATTCCAGTTGAGCCTCTGTAGAGAAGTCTGCGCTATATACAGGTAAAACATTATTATAATAGAAGAACTTTTCACAAAAGGAGAACATTTTGAAAAAAGATTATTCTAAGTTGATTTTTTGCCAAAATTTTGTATTTAAATAATTTTATTTTGTCAAAATGTCCTTAAAACAATTGTATACATGTATTCTAACCTAAGTGACACTAAATATCATGAAAATTATCCATTTATGCACTTCTTTAAAATTACGGTTCCGAACGTAGTCGGATACCTTAATCTGCCCTAAAATCATGATCTTTATGAAAAATTGACAATTTTTTTTATGAGTTTCTTTTATAGGCCATCTTATTATCTTAATAAAAATACCAAGTTTTTTTTATTTTCCATTCACTAGAACAAAAACTACAGGTGTTTTAGTAAAAGCAGATGCCATAACTTTACACAAGATGTCAAACTTTAAAACGCATTTTACTCGAAATGTGGTTTTTTCAAAAAGCTCAAACGGAGACGGCGATTGCTCAAAAAGTTTTGAAAATAATTTAATGAAATGTTTTGTATAACAGTGTAAGTGGTTTGACCTTCACATTTATCAATCACTCTTTTATTACAAAATTTACAGTCCTTTATGTGAATATAATCACTGTTTTTTTTAAGCAATTTCATGTAATCACTAAGATAAAGTGCTCTAGTTCTCATAAAATATAAAATATCTGTTATCCTGAAGGTCATTTCAAACATGAATAACAAAGTAACACATCAAAATTGAAAAATTGCGAATTTGTTCAAAACATTTTTGAACAGAGCGGGCCCCGTTTATGCAATTTTTTGTATAATTTCACCAGTTTTTTTCCCATTTTAATAATAATAATTTTTTTTTCTGTTTTCAATTTTAGGATTTTTTCCTTAAAACATTATAAAGAAATATAATAATAGAAAAAAAATCACCATATCTCCATTTTTTCAAAAAAAAAAGTTGTCGCAAGTAGTCGGATACCTTAAGCGAAAATCGCTCATACCTCTTCCATTTCATCGAGTACAAGCTTTGAATCTGTCAGGCTATCTTCTCCGACAGCCAGTGCGTGGTACAGCAATGCGAGCTGCATCTGGACTTCATAGTTCATGTGCTGTACAGTTAAGAAGACTAATTGTAAACATTGCGCTTGCCAACGATGCTTTCAATAAACACTTTGTCTTTCTGTTATTATCTTATTTTTTTTGTGTTTGTGCCTGATCTCGTTACTTGCGCCCATACATTCTTATACAATAAAGGATTGTTACAATGTCCTGTACTTACCCTTAAAGTTTTGTATCATGAATTCTGGACCACCCTGTATAAAAATGAGAAAAGTGACTGACTCACTGATTTACTCACCTATCACGAGATCTCCCTAACTATTAGACTTACAGATATGAAATTTAGTGAACATTTTCCTTTTATAGGGTACAGATCCGCTAAGAACGGTTTTTGTGAAAATCGACTTTCAAAATGGGTAGCGAGGGATTAAGAAGCGTTATAGGTAAAAATATTACTTTTTTTGAACTATTATACCAAAAGACTTAAAATTTCACAGTCATGTTTCTTTCATGGAGAAGAGATCCTCTAAAAGCAGATTTGGCGAAAATCGCTACCCAA
>BMAV01024325.1:48563-65128 GCA_019973955.1 Trichonephila inaurata madagascariensis | reverse complement strand
TATATATATATATGTAATATTTTGCATGTTAATGTTAAAAAGTCGTCTTATAAAATGCATACATACAATGTTTTATATTTATCACTATTTATTTAGCTTATTTTAATTTCTTTCACATTAAATTTAAGTGATACTGAAATCTATACAAAACATCACGTGAATGTAAGTAGTTATATCTATCTTCATTCAGATGCCTTTGGAATAAGATAACTTCCCTTCTGACTTTTGTATGTGTACGATGGCTTTCTAGAGGTTTGTCATTGTCAACATATTATGACCATCAATTTCCTAAACTAAGCCATTATGGTGCTGCTAGAGACACTGAGGAATGATTGATCTATGTTTCAACTGCTCAGTAATATATTTTGTAATTTCTAGGCACAGCTGTCTGCAATTATTCCAATTGGAAGAGAGGTTGTAAAGTTAAGGTTTAACACACATGCAGAATAACGACATATTTGCGAATTTACGCGACATTTAGCGATACATAATACTGTATAAGCTTAAGTAATCTATTCCAAACATAGGCTATTAATAACTTCACGATGATGCTTTTGGTGACGAGTCAAAGATATATTGCCGAGTTTTGTGACAAAGGATAAGGATTGTCGAGACTCCTAAATTCCAAAAGATAGTTAAGGGCAATAATTCGAAGAAAAAAACGTATTTTAGATTTACTAGGAACTAATATTTACTATTTAAAACTTATAATTTCCTTACTTGATGTGATTTAATCTTGTATATTTAAGCTATGATTGAAAATGAGAGGTAGAATACGCAAACACATGTACATGCATTTTTGAATAGATTGAGAAATTAAATTTAGAAATTGATCTTAGCATAGACAAATATTAAAAGTAGGTGGTGAATACTCGTATTAAATAGCAAGAATCATTGGTACCTCTTAAAATATTAATTAAATTATATATTTATGGCTATTGGTAAAATAAATAATGTAATTAAGGGTAAAGTATGCAAGTTCGCAACATCCAATTATTCTGACCAATCACAGTACCAAAAATCATTGATTCTAAAAAAAAAAAAGATTACTAAGGGAAAATATTTAGTTTTTAATGCTTCCGGCCTGAAATCTGAAAGATATCAAATTCTGAGATCCCTAAAATGAAGAAAAACGCCTTTGTGTACTATGTGAGTTTTGGTGCAGATTTGCTGCTGTTTCATGTGTAATCTTCACTAAAGTGTCAAAGTAAATTTAAAACATGTTCCCACCAATTATAATTGCCTGCATATAGACAACGATGTCAAAGCAACATGTTTCGTATTTAATAAAATCGTCACACACTCACGTATTTATATGTAAATTTATATATCTTTCAGTTCTATTTTTATGATGAACATTTCATCATTTTGATGCAATTTCTTAAAAAAAATTATCTGATAATCTGGTATTTTTTTTCAAAAGTACAATGGTGCATCCGAAGCTTTTAAATAAAATTCTAAAAACCTTTTCCTCAAGAAATATTTTCAGAAATGAATGAAACCAAGCAAAATGAAGCAGTAAGAATTAGGTAAGACATCCATTAATTTAAATGCTTTTAAAAAAAATAGATTAAGATTCATACCTTGAAAATTATAGAGGGTGTACAGGATGAAAAATTAATCTTTTGAATATAAAAAAAAAAAGAAATACATACATGTTTTCGTGATTATTTTTAATGTGTTTAATTCCTTAACAATCGCGAATTTTACGTAAAAAATTAAATTAATTAGATCCCAAATCCACCATTATCTCTATCTAATTCAAATTATATATATACGTCAAAGGTTTCAAAAGTTCTGATAAGTGATAATTCCCATTCTTCTTAGTTACATATAATGATTCATACTTCTTTTATTACCATACTTGTCTTTTCACTTCTTGTGTTTTAAGAATTTTATAATAGTTAGTTGTATATTCAAATAAACACGCTGAATATGTAAATATACCATCATCAAATGTTTGAGAAACTCATTTATATCGGAAAAAATCGTTTGCTTTAATTCTATTTACCAGAAACAGTTCATGATAATTTTAAAAAGTAGAATTTATACGAATTTTAAAATGAGAAATCACCAACTAAAAGGAAAACTATATTAAAAATGAGAAAATATATTTTTGGAATTAGCAACCCTAATTTAAGTAATATTTTCTTTCATTGATATCGACATTTAATTAAAGTTTTTAACAAGTATATCAATTTTTAACAAGTATATCAATTTTTAAAAGTTATATCAATTTTAGATTTATACAAAAACCGCATACATTTTAAGAATTATATTTAAAAACGAAACCTAGAGGTAAAAAAATTCTGTCAATTATACATTTTGAGAAACACGCTGGAACTTTCAAAGTAAAACATGTGATTTCAATAAAACATTTGAAATACTCAAAGTAAAATTTAAACATAACAAACATAGGGTAAAATTATTTATTTTTAACTAAGAATCAGTAATAAAGTGAACCTACATTATTATAAATATATCTGAGTTTCTGATGACAATGAAATACATAATTCCTATTTAAACGTGTAATAGACCATTCCAAAGGATTTTCAGTTCGGTAGATTTAATTCGATAATTGCAGTCTTCTGTTGAATTTTGAATATAAGTGTATTGATTTGAATAATTTAAATTATCATGCATCCATATATTCTCATAATAAATCTATTAATTAAAATCTCTCTCTCTATATATATAGTACATTTAACCATAGAATTACCGTTGCTTGAATGCTCCATTAATGCTAGTTTTGAAATGAAACAACAGGAGGGGTATAGTTTCTTCTAGATTGTTAATCCTATTATAGTTGTGAATGAAAATCTGCAATATTCTAAGCAATGCACACACAAATATCATTATCCATCATAGACACCCCTTATTATGGTTGCATTTTGCAATGAATATTCCTTCCAGTCAATTAGGTACTAATTAGAACTGTTAATCAGCATAATTTAATAACTCCAGAAATAGTACTAGTACAAACATAATCTCGCGGAATTGTCCAGATCCAACCTTTACTAAGGTTTATTATTTGAAATGTGAGAAATGAATTGTGTGCTGACAAAATCCCAATTGTGGTAGGTCTACCGGAATTTGAGGACATTCGTTACTGATTGTGCGTACCATTATTATAAGAAATTTATGAGAAATTTCTAAAGCTTGTTTTTTAGTTAGCGGAATTTGTTTTACCAATATTACAATACAGAAGGGTAAACTTAATCAATTTCTACAATGTAATGATATATATATTTATTAATACATTTTGGAAATTATATATATATATTCCTCGTATGTATGAAAAAATATATAATTAGCTTTTCAAAAATAAGGCTTTGCTAAACAAAACAATTTTGATGAAATAGACAAAAAGACAGAAATATGCGCTGTATTTTTCAGGGACATCGATACGTACATAGAAAAAAAAATAACTCCCTTACTCATTACGAGATCAGAACAATTAGACCAACCAACTTGAAATAAGGCACAAGTTTTTATTTTGTTGAATAGAGATCCCCAAGCATCGAGATTTGCGGAAAGCGAATACCAACATGATTTCATAGTTATTATAGGTAATTAAATTTCCTTTTTTGAACTATTAGATCTAAAGTTTTAAAAATTTGTAAACATATATATATATATATATATATATATATATATATTGCCGATATCTACTAAGAACGGGATTAGATGAAATGGACTTGCAATGCCGGAAGAGGTTACAAAAGCGTTATAGAGGAAAAATGCCCCATTTTGATTGATTCGGACAGCCAACTTGAACATTGTAAAGTATGTTTCTTTTGTTCAGTAAAGGTCCACTATAAACAGGTTTTTAGGGATACGTCTCTCAAGGGGGTAAAGGATGCATCATTGGCAACAAAATTCTGGTTTTTGATTTTGAGACTTAACAATTGGTACGCTTGTTTCTTTTGTGGAGTAGAGATCCGTTAAGAATGAAGGTTTTTAAAAATCAACACTCAAAGAGAAATTTAAGGCGTTTTAGCTAAAAATACCTTTTTTGAACTATTAGGCTTAGAAACTTGAAAATTAGTGAGCATGGTTCTTTTTTATTAAGTAGAAATCTGCGAGGAACGGAGTTTGAGGACGTCGAATTTGAAGAGAAGTTACTACAGTGTGAAAGAAAAATATTCTTTTGTTTCAGAATTTCAAGTTACGTTTTTATTTAGTCAAGCCTTTAAATATTTTCGAAATTTTAATGTTAGGGCATAGATATCAATCGTATGCATATGTAAACAATACACATTTATACAGTATCATGAAATACCTAGTAAAGTAGACGTGTTATTAACAAGAACATTATTAACAAGGGATTATTTAACCCGCGGTCACTCGCGCCTGTTTTTCTACCGTCGTTACTCGCGGGGTGTAGAGAACACCCCAAACTCTTAACACGTGTATTTAAATAAGAAAATTTTTTTAAGTCAATTATGATATATATTTATGAAGTATAAGAGGTTTTTTGTATTATACAAACAAAATTGTTAAATTTATTGCATTCAAATGAGACTAGCATTAATTTAAACTAAACCTTCAAAATTTTCATTTTTAAGTACACAATTTTATATTTTTTCATAAACTACAAGTAAAACGTATTACCAGTAATAAATATACTTTATAATTAATGATAAGGATAGTAAAAAGCAGAAAAATAATATTTAAATCATTTTTCAAACATTCAGAGCAGACTGTATTCATATGCTTTAAGCACATATTTTTCTTACATTGAAGACAAAAACAAATAATTTTTAGATCTTTTACCCGTGGACAGGCAGTGAAACACCCCTTTTTTATAGGGGTTAATGCTCTTTTTAATATATTATGTGTCAGTAAAGCTACTTTTGAGTGTTTTGTTAAGGTTTGGAAAATTCAATCTCATATCCCACTGTGGCTGCACAAGATCCATTCTAATCTCCTCTAATAATATTGAATGTCTCATTTATTTTCAGGAAGAACCGAATAAAGGACAAAGGAAGCATTAATTCATGCAGTATTAAGTAGATGATAAAATACTCGCAATGGCCAAAGGTTACATATTTGCGATACATAATATACTGCACATTTCATGAGTGGTATCAACACCGCCTGTATTATAAAAATTTACGATATCAAGTTTCATCTCTCCAACTTTGGTTACGAAATCACGCAGTCATCGAATTTACTTAGTTCATTTTGTCAATATGTTGATACAGTATCTAATAGACGACAAAGTCGCTATTTCTCCCTTTCCCATGGAGTTTTTGTCATAATTTATAGAAAATGTTTTGAAATTTTTTTAAAAAAATTGTATTTTACAATTATTTTATAGAATTATATTATTTTTATACCACATTTATTGAAATTTTAAATAAAATATTCATGCATATTAATATATTTGAAAAAAAATGCAAGCGGAAAGAGTAAAACGTACTTTTCCGTAGATGCTTCGAGTACGAAAATATAACTCAATCACTCGCAGGGTGTTCTCAGCACCCCAAATAAACTTTTGAAGGTCGTTACATTCCAATAATCCTAGCCAGATTGATTACATCAGGTCTGAAGGTTCAATTACCTAAATTGGGAAGCTACAGAAAAAATCGTGGCTCTGCGCATTATTTTTAGAATTGTAGGAAGCTTTTCTTGTTGCTGGGGTGTACAGAACACCCCGCGCGAGTGATCGTGGGTTAACAAGAAGTATATATTATGCTTTAGAAATTATTGATAACTTAAAATAAATTTAAAAAAAAAAATATAGTGTAAAATGCTTTGAGTTCTAAATATAAAAATTAGAAAAATATTTTGTGCTTATAATGTGTCGGATTACGTATTCTAAACATTTCCTTAGGCATGAAATCAGACAACATAATGTAATATCGGATGTATATACATAGTATATCAATAAAAATAAATTTCTAATTGAATACATTTCTAATTAAAAAATAAGCAATACAATCATTTCCCTTAGGATGGCATTGAAAAAAAATATCAATTGATGGTCATTATTTCCAAAACAAAATAAGTTAAATTTATAACCTTTCACAATGGGAATTAAATCTACTTCGAAAACTCATCAACAAAATAATAAATTTACTTCATTGAAATCTTTATAGTAATATTTATTTTATGTATCTATATCTGTAATTGGGATAGTGATTAAAACCGTTTTTTAAGGTATCCGACTACGTTCGGAACCGTGATTTTGCAAAAGCGTAGAAATTAATAATATTTATGATATTTAGAGTCATTTAGATTATAAAATGTATATAAATTTGTTTTAAGAATAGTATTACAGTAAAAAATTATTTAAGTGCAATATTTTGACAAAAAATGAAGATAAAATGACCCATTTTCAAAATATTCTCCTTTTGTGAAAAATGCTTCTATTATAATAATATTTTACCTGTATATAGCTATACCTCTGTACAGAGGCTCAACTAGAA
Source organism: Trichonephila inaurata madagascariensis (assembly GCA_019973955.1). Lineage (NCBI taxonomy): Eukaryota > Metazoa > Arthropoda > Arachnida > Araneae > Nephilidae > Trichonephila > Trichonephila inaurata. The sequence continues at coordinate 58,694 of BMAV01024325.1, read as the reverse complement.
TTTTTGAAATATATAACTTAGAAGTGGGTTTATCCATGTTTTACGAAAACAGAGGGGAGAAATTTTAAGAAAAAAAAACGCCGATAACTATTTTAATTGTTGGTAACTCTGAAAGTAATGTGAATTTTTCAAAAATCACAATTGAGCCTCTGTACAGAGGTCTGAGCTATATACAGGCAAAAAATTATTATAATAAAATCATCTTTCACAACAGGAGAACATTTTGAAAAAAAGGTTATTCTAAGTTAATTTTTTGACGAAATACTGTATTTAAATACTTTTTTTGTCAAAATGTTTTTAAAACAATTTTATACATGCATACTAAGTGACACTAAATATCATGAAAATCATCCATTTATGCGCTTTTATAAAATCCCGGTTCCGAACATAATCGGATACCTTAAAAGCTTTTAATACATTGTCAGCGTTTCAATTTTTGGTTTAATCATTGCCATGCGTTGATTTTACGGCTAGAAAAACAGTGAATAAAAGCAACGTCTTGAAATGTAGCTTTATCTTTTTGAAATTAAGACGTATTAAAAAATGTGGAACATTATACTGAGTTAGAATTTAGTTTTTAGTAAATATTTAAAAATCCGTGATTAGCAGTGGGCTATTATAAACTTTATGTGACGTTTAACTCTAGAAGATAGCATTGAATAGGAAATAGTTTTAGTGTACCTTTCTGAAAATGTTTTCATTCCTTTCACACTGGCAAATAAGAGCTTATTTCAGCTTTCTATGAGACTATAAATTTTTCAGCAAATGCGCAGAAGATATAGCCTACACTTTGGATCTCATTTTAAATATTAATAAACAGGCTTCGGGAGGGACTTCCTTCCTCTTTTTTCGGTGGAGATAAAAAAAGGAAATCTGGAAAAAGCATGACAAATATTTATAAAAACAATAAAAAAAGAAGTTATTCTTCGGAGATGTGGATGGTAGCTGAATGAAAATACGGGAACTAGAGAGACTTGATGAAAGCTCGGTGATATTATGCGAAAAGGATAGTAGACTGGGAAATATGGAATACACAAAGACATAGATTAACTATTAAAGTAATTTGTTTCACATTAAATGTGATGCAAGATTTTATCACTTTCAATTGTTAATTGTTGCCTCTTTCATGTAAGGTAAGTCCTCAATGCAAGGATAAATGTTTTAAAGAACCAAATTATTCTATGAAAAAATAGACATGTATTAACTTTTTCTCTCAGTTCAAAAATGCAAAAAAGGCAGAATTTTCTTGATTACAATGAGGTTTTTAGTAAATGTAATTTTTTTCTTATAATTTAAGGAAATAATTACTTTCTTCTCAGGCACATAAAAAAAAGGAGAAACTTCCAGAGAAAAATTAAAAAATGAAATAAATAGTATTCTCTTAAACTAAAACTCATAGACAGTTTAACGGTGTTTTAAAAACTAATTCATTTTAATTATTAAATAAATAAATAAATGAAACATTATCTAAAAATTCATTACTTGACAAATAATAAAAGTGTTGAAAGTTTATTTCCAATTTTATTTGATTTGAGCATTTTGCTTTACATTACATGTATTTTTAATATTTAAATACACTGATAGTGTGACGAATTGCTTAAAATGTGACATGAGTGAAACAACATTTATCTAAATTATACATATCACACACAGATGTGTGTGTATCAATGCTATACTTCTAAATGAGACAAAAATAATAGAAACATAAGCTTAACGTTTTCCATAAATCAGGTTGAATATATGACTATGGCCGTGTTTTTTAAAATTCCTTATTCAAATAAACAATTAGAGCTTTGACATATTTTCTACTAAATATTAGGTTGGGGGAAAATAAATCTATTATTTTTGCATGAAATTCAAAACTTTATTTAACATGTTTCGGATTGTCCGATTTGGGTCAAATATATACCGTTTTGTTGTATAATTTGTTGTCATTTCAAAAGAAGCTTCATAATGCCTCTCTCATAGAAGTCTTGGCTTTTATTGGCGAAAACCTCGAGTATAATCGATTTTCACAATCTTATCTTCATCTTAATTTCTTATCATTCTGGAAGTTTTGTAATGTGAGAAAAAGGTGGAAATCGTTTGGTGGATAGTACGGACTATATGGTGGATGCATTAAAACTTTCCATTCAAGCTCCCAGAGTTTCTGGCGAGTCACTACATACGTGTGTGGCCTGGCGTTGTCCTGATGGAACCCGACACCTCTTCTGTTGGCCAATTCTAGCCGTTTCTAGTTAGTCACTAGTTTCATACGGTCCAGTTATTGACAGTAGATATCTGAATTTAGTCTTTGGCCCTACAGAAGCAATTCATAATACACGATTCCTTTCCATTCCCACCAAATACACAGTAGAACCTTACTGGATGTTAGTCCGGGTTTGGCCACCGTTTGAGCTGCTTCACCGAGCTTTGACCACGATCGTTTTCACACATTTTTGTCGTATGTGACCCATTTCTCATTCCCAGTCACCATCCGCTTAAGAAATGGGTCAATTTCATTCCGTTTGACCAGAGCTTCGCAGATGGAAATTCCATCTTTCATGTTTTATGGTGTTATTTGGTGTGGCACCCAAACATCGAGCTTCTTTTTGAGCCCAACTTTGCTCAAATGGCTTAACACTGGTTTATGGTTCATGTTTAGCTCCTGGACGATGCTACGACTACTAACATGCCGGTCAACTTCAGTTATTTCTGTGATTTTATTGACATTTTCAATGACGGGCGCGGGAAAATTTTAACATCAAAAATATCTGAACGGAATCGACGAAACCAAAATTGCACGTAATTAGCTGTTACAGTATCGGCCTAATAAACACCATTCAGAATTTTAGTCACATGGCTTGCATTTTCGCCTTTATGAAAGAAAAACTGTAAAATGTACCGAAATCTCTCTTTGTTGACTTCTATTTTTAACACTCTGTAACTCACAATTGAATGGACCAAACGAAAAACAGCAAAATAATTTTTTTAGTATAAAATGTCATCTTGAAAACGAGCATAACTTTGAAATTGTTTGATCGATACTTCACGAGATATCGATACTACAGCCATCTACTTAAAAAATAATGGTTTATTTTCCCCAACCTAATATATGGAGAAAGAATCTAAATATGTAGCATAATAGTTAACCTGTGTGTGTGTGTGTTTAAAGTGCATGAAAATTTGGTGTATTTTATTTCAAAAAACTTAATATCATTTCATAATTGCTTACTTAAAGTTTAATGCTTTAAATAAAGAGTTCTCTATCAGTTGTTTATGTGTGATTCTTTTATATATATTTCTCAATAGAAGCATTCAGAAAGCATACATTTTATTTAAGCAACCTTCAAAAAATGATATACTTTTCAAGAAATGAAAATTATATTCTGATTGTAGATTTACTCTTTATCATAGAATAATCTTATTTAACCGTCAGAGAGAAAGTATGTAACTAGATATAATATTACTGAAAGATGATATCTGATAACAAGGAATCTAACCGGAAATCGTAATTTATTTTAGATAAGTCCTGCAAAAATTGATTACATTATGTTATAGTATTAGGTCAAATATTGCTGATAATCAAGGTATAATAATAAATCAAGGTATCTAAAATGGCTAAATATTTCACGAAACTGACAGATACATTTCTGATTTTGTTTTCTTGCAACATCCTTACCAAAATAAAATCAAGCATTAAAAGTTGAATTCCATTTGGCTATGATTTTCGGAAGCATTACTTTAGGCATCTTTATTTTATTTCAATCACAAATTATTTTCCCTTGAAAAGCTACAGAACCTTTCATAAAATCTAAAAACATTAATCAGTGTTATTATTTAGCTGATAATGGTAATATATAATTTTCCTTTATGGTTTAAGATATCCGACTACGTTCGGAGCAGTGGTTTTGCAAAAGCGCATAAATGGATACTTTTCATGATATTTAGTGGCACTTAGATTAGAAAATGTATATAAAATTGTTTTAGAATAGTATTTCAATAAAAAATTATTTAAGCATAATATTTTGACAAAAAATGAACATAGAATGGCCCATTTTCAAAATATTCTCTTTCTGTGAAAAATGCTTCTATTATAATAATATTTTGCCTGTATATAGCTCAGACCTCTGTAGAGAGGCTAAACTAGAATGTTTGAAATATATAATTTAGAAGTGGGTCTATCCATATTTTACGACAACAGAGGGGAGCAATTTTAGGAAAAAAACGATAATAATTATTTCAGTTGGTGGTAACTCTGAAAATAATGTGAATGTTTCAAACATTCTAGTTGAGTCTCTGTAGAGAGGTCTGAGCTATATACAGGCAAAATATTATTATTATAGAAGCATTTTTCACAAAAGAAGAACATTTTGAAAAAAGATTATTCTAAGTTAATTTTTTTCCAAAATATTGTATTTAAATAATTTTTTTGTCAAAATGTCCTTAAAATAATTTTATGCAAGTATTCTAATCTGAGTGACACTAAATATCATGAAAACTATCCATTGATGGTCTTTTTTAAAATCACAGTTCCGAAAGTAGTCGGATACTTTAAAATAAACAGTCTAATATCAAATTCAACTCAAATGTTACAGAATATAATGAGTATGATAAATTTTTGTCATTATTGTCACGACCCATGGGACATTCAATTTCCGAAATCTATTAAGAATAGGATTTTCAAGGTCGACAGTGTTAAGAGTATACAAGAATACATTAATGGTGGACAAAAAGCTAGTTATCGGGAAAACTATAAAGGACAACTAGCCTTGACAGTGCCTGGAAAGAGATGGCTCAGGCATATTGTATGTAGCCAGCGAAGCCAACCATTAGCTCAAATTACCACCCAGATGAATGTCGGTGACTGTCGTACAGTCATTAAACGGACTGTGCAACTCTCACTTTACCCTATGGGTTTCGGGAGCCTTCTACCTACAAGAGAAACATTACTCAATGCTCTCCATCAGGCAAAACGTCTTGCCTCGGCAAGACAGAACAGAGACTGGCGCGTAGAGGCCTGGAAACGAGTAGCATGGAGTAATGAGTCTCGATTACGACTACTTAACGCCGATGGGACTCTGAGAATATGGCGTCAGGCTCATGAAGCCATGGATCCTGCATGCCAGGCTAGAAAAGTAGAAGGGCATGGTGGCTCAATCATGGTCTGGGATGTTTTTTCTTGTTACTATATGGGATCGTTGGAGCGTGTAATAACCTCCCTTAATGCAATTCGCTACGTACAATTGCTATGGGATCATCTCTATTCATTTATGCTCTTTTGTTATCAGCAAGGTAATGGAGTTTTCCAACAAGACAAAACTGTACCTCGGACATGTTCCAGTTGGCTACTGGCTAAGTGGATTAGCATTTCTCAGATTTTTCTGACATAAATTGACCACCAAGATTGATTGATTGATTGAATATTAACGTCGCACTGTTCAGCTACTCGAGGGCTTTTGGCTACGGACCACGTAATTTTGAACCATGGTCAAGTGACGTGGACGACACCTGAGCTGGCACCCCCTCTCCTAACTACCACACCACACCAACGGGAGGACGTTTCAGCTCTCGACAGATTTAACGTGCATCGCAATTGACCACCAACACACAGCACGAATGAATCTTACTGAATTATTGACAGCCTTAGCCAATATTTGGCTAATCATTCTTGTGAAACATTTCCAAAAACTGGTTGAATCTACGCCTCGTTGTGTGGCAGCCTTTATCAAGGCCAGAGGAAGTGCAACTCGTTACTAGGTAGGTATCCCTAATTCAGTGGCTCTTCAGTATATATATATATATATATATACATATACATATATTACTCTTTTCCCTGAAACGCATTAAATGAATTTACTCTGCAGTTGTTGACTCATTTTAATATTAAAATTACGTTTTTTAATCACAGACAGGGGAATTAATCTGATTAAAACTAAGTGTCTTTTTTTTTACTTTTACTAAGAGGAAAAAGTGTTGAAAGGAAACTTCATTCACTTTAAGTTTCCATTGTCTTTAAAGTGTAAAAATGAAATTAATCGAAGTTAGTATTAAGTAATGTAAAAATAGCTTTTCCAAATGTTTTTCTTTTGTGTAAATCTTTTCTGAGATTTTCCTTAGTTAAAAGATAAAAGAACCACTTAACATAATTGGTCTCCGAACATACTAAAATAAGAAAAGAAAATCAATTTTTTACTAAACAAAAGGCACTGCTAATATGTTTGAGCATAACTGCTTTTATTAATAATAATATCGCTTATATAAATGAGTTTTTTAAAATGCAAATGGTCAGTATAATTAAAATTGTTAAAAATCATTATTAATTTAAGAAAGGTTTTAAATAACTTTGATTATAACTATCCTTCACTGAGAAAATAAAATCTAACACGAGAATTAAACATCTATTTCTAAGTGTTTCAATCAGTCGCTTAAATTTTGCGACAATGTTTGTCAAAGTAAACTTTTGAAAAACGGCATAATTCCAAATAAAAAATGAAAATAAAATAGTTTTATCGGCATATCATATCAGATTAAAAACAAATATCTTTAGTTTCGAAATTGAAAGATAAAATTAAAGATATGAATTTAAGTCTGTTTTAATGTGACTACACATTTACGACTATAATAAATACTACATTTAATTAGATTTAAGCATTTTAAAATTACTTTTGAATAAAAAATAATAAAAATTCGAATGCAATTTTTGTATACATTCATGCAAAGTATTACGTTTTATGTATATCTTAGAAATAGTAAGATAAAATGTCAGAACTAAATAGCTAGTATGTAATATTTTGACTGATTTATTATTTTTTTTCCTTTTTAACATTCCTGAAACATAATTTAAAGAATTTGATTATAATAACATATTGCAGCTCCATTAAATGTAGAATATTTGGTTAAGACATCTCAATCTTTCGCCTCTAAGTCAATTTACCACTAAAAAAATTATTTTCTACATTACAAAAATACCACCAGCATTTATTCTACACCAACTAGTAAGTCGACTTCCACAAACTCTATGGAAAGAGAGTAAGGCTAAGATAACTTGAATGACGGGAAGAGACGGTGCAGACATGATGAAAGCAGCCATCACAAGAGACGTAAATGAAAAAGGAAATTTTCAGAGTTGCAAAAGGCTTATTCGGGGAATTGCAGTGGGGCATTATGAACATTTGGAGCCCTGGGGTTAATCACTTTATTATTGTCGTTAGGGAAGTTTTGGAAGGCAAAAGATGTGAAAAATCGAAATTTGTAATTAGTTTTACAAAATTTTATTTACATGCTAGACTTTAAAAAGCGGCGAGGAAAATTTTCCTCGCATATGGGTTCACAGAGATGTTCTATATTGCGAAAATTAAAAGGGAATTGTTTAATAAATGAGACAAAAAGCATTCGTACCCCATAATATTGTTTTCTTGTTCATTGCTTTTATAAACGAGTTTATGTTTTAAGCACTAGAATATTGAAAGTCATTTAAAAGTTTTTTGGGTTCCCGAGTAAATAAACTGAATTGAAAGTTGTTTACTTAGAATGAACTTGGAAGTTATGAAAATTAAATGCACGCTTTGCAATTTCTTCTAAAAGGGGAGATAAATATATTTATCAATATTTCCAAATGCTTGGACAAAGATGCATTGAAATTTACAAAAATAAAAATGTGTAAAAGTTTCTTTTTTGGTAATTGATGAAAATTAATTTTAGTTTGCTTGCGGTAGTGAATATTAACGTCTTACCCTTCAGCTACACCAGGACTTTTGGAGTCGGACCACGTAATTTTGAACTATGGTCAAGTGACGTGGACGACACCTGATCTAGTATCCCCTCTCTAACTACCACACCACTCCAATGGAAGGACATTTGAGCTTTCGACAGATCTAATGTGCATTGTTCCCCTACACTGTGAGTCTTCAGTGGTACTGGGCTTCAACTCGTGACAAGCGAGCCACGATCCGATACCTTGACTACTTGGCTACCATGGCCACTTAGCGTGCTTGCAAAAAATCTTAGAGTGTTTTCCTTCTGACTTATTACCAAGTTATGAGTAGATGATGAATCAAATCCGAAAAGAGAAAAAAAACCACTGCTGAGTAACTAATATCCATAAACTATATTGCAAGAAGCAAAACCAATTGACATTTTACTAATTAATCCTCACTTTTTGAATTTTGATCAGGGTTAAATGGTATGTTTTCTGCACTTTAACAAGAACTTTTCCTTCACTTTTATCAGCTTCAATATTCTACGATTATGAAACCGGATTTTCTGTATTGGCTGGTTTGAAGAAAAGATTTGATTCTCCGCCGAATACGGAAATAAAAAAGAAATCAAAAACGTATATTTCTACTACTACGCATTCCTAATACACCCAAAGCTTATTACTAGTAACCATTTAACTTGATTTTAATTTGGTGCAGATAATTATTGAACACAATGTGCACTGTGGATATAATTCCATTTACAAGTGAATTATATCAATGCAAATGTGTATTTTTAATTTTTACTAGCTGATATCCGTGATTTCGTCAATATGGAATTTGACAAAAAAATGTTTATTCAATTCGCAGAGCTTACGAAAACTAAATAACTATGTATTCCACGTGAAGAAATACCTATGCTATAAGTATAATGTCATTCTTCTACTTTGTGAATCGATATTTCTTTTTTATTTTATTTTTTTCTTTGTTTCTTGTTAATTTTTGGTTTTTTTTTGTATTAAATTTATTAAACAATCTGTCTATATACAATATTAAATTTAATGAAAAAATCTTTCCTTTTAAAATATTAAATTAATCAATTTCAAAGTAAATAAAAATTTAGCTATTTTTATGAAAGAAAACCTAACGACGTTTAACATTGCTTTCTAATTCTTACTTAACTCCTTCCAATACCAGCATAAAACGAAGAAGCATTTCCCCTGGCCCACACGTTCTGAGAGTATACACACGCACGGAACTGGGCGAATTTCCCGGTTAAGCATAATTTCATCGGATATTGTTCACTAATTCAGTGGTTTTAATTGTGTTCTCGTAGAACCTCAATTTTTTTCTAAAATAAAAGTAGCCTAAGTTACTCCTTATAACTTTAACTATCTGCCAGTGAAGGTTCCGTCAGAATCGGTCCAGTCGTTTCAGAGATTAGCCGGCACAAACAGAGAGACCGACAGACAGACCGACAAAAATTTAAAAAATTGATTTTTTGATATACGTACCGGATATACTTTTAAACTCATTTAGTTAATTTCAAATTACAAGCAGACACTTCAATTTTATTTATTTGTATAGATTATATCAGAAGGATGAGTGAGTGTTCCGTTTTGCTCATTTTTCAATAAACATCAATTTAATATTTTCATTAAGATATGCTGGCACCCCTTTCCTCCAATTTAGTATTGCCACATGCCTAATTGCCTAATATAATGCGATCCAGATACATTGAAAACATTTATGTAATATACATCCAACTCTTTTTACACGGTAGAAACTTTCCTTAGAAAACTGTGCAAAAAAATCGTGTAAGAAATGTATGTAACCAATAGTAAATTTGAGGATACCTACCACACATTTTTTGAATTGTGTAAGATGAAAAAAAATTCTAAATATTTCCCGAAAAAGTTGCGCAAAAAAAGTAATAATGAGATCTTTACATATTTATAAAACAAAAACACAATTCATTTTTATTACAAAAATTTAAAATTAATGTACAGTTAAAATTCTGTCTATAAGTGCATACAGTATATAAAAATTCAAATTGAAATTCAGAGTAAAACTATCCAGCGCCACTTGATAACAAATATGCACATTTATTACAATTTGGATCAGTATTATCTGTTTAATGGTAAAAATAAAATGGTAAAAAATTATCATCAACGGATGTTATACTAAAATTTCCCATCGAATTAAAAAAATAACACTTTAATTTGAAAATCAATTCTTTGAACTTTATTGAAACTATTTATTGCATTCTACAAAGCGAACACTTTAACAAAAAACACAACTATATTGAAGAATTAAATATTATGCACAAGTTAAAGTGCAACTAAATAAAGAAAGAAGTAATTATAAATTTCGCGTATTCCCTGTAACACCACAATGCCAAGTAAACAATATATAAAGTATACCAAGTCATTCACACATGAATGGGCATAAGCCG
>BMAV01024325.1:10640-24581 GCA_019973955.1 Trichonephila inaurata madagascariensis | reverse complement strand
GTAGACAAAACAAAAGGGATAAAAAAGATAGATGAATGCTGTCATGGGCTTTTTTGCAAATGGCAGAATTTTTTCCTACTTTCTTGACAATTGTCGTTATATTTTGAAAACTTCACACAATATCTTTATAAATTATACCCTATGTGTTATTCTGATTTATAAGCTATATTATTGTAAAGTTTCATTAAAATACATTCAGTTGTTTTTGCGTGAAAGACGACCAAACATCCTCACAAACTTTCGCGTTTATAATATATATTAGGATAGTCATGCGCTGCTACAGATTTATTATGCAGAGTGTCCGGGCTTAAAGTATCCAAAAGTAATGGTTTATTATTACGTAACTACCCATCAGAATGTAATAAACTGTTCATCCATGGACTGGAAAACTCTCCGAGATTTTTTGGGGTCTAGTCCGATCGGCCGCACGTGTGCGCATTATTCGGCAATCGCAAACGATAAAATTTTTACACTGACTTCATTAATAAAGATGGGGACGCTGCAGTAAAGGATGCAGTACGAGCTTTGGTGAACGGAATTTAAATCAGTCACGCATGTACAGCAACGTGTTCGAACAGAATGGAATGTCGTTACTAGCCTTCTTATTAGACTTATCAAGACTCCTACACAATGAATCACGCACACGATCCACAGTGTCTTCTATCACAAAAATTGAAGGATACTTGCCAGTTTGAGATACCAAAGTTTAAAGTTCTTTCCCATTGGGGGGACAATTTTTGATGCCGGAGGGTCGACATTCCATTCTGTTCGAACACGTAGCTGTACACGCGTGACTGATTTAAATTTCGTTATCCAAAGTACGCACTGCACCTTTTGCTGTGGTGTCCACATCTTTACTAATGCAGTTAGTGTAACAAGTTTATTGTCTATGATTGCCGAATAATGCGCGCACGTGCGGCCAATCGGACTAGACCCGAAAAATTTCAGAGAGTTTTCCAATCCATGGTTGAACAGTTCATTATAATCTGATGGGTAGTTCCGTAATAATTTGTCATTACTTTTGGATTATTTACGCCTGGACATCCTGTATAACACTTTGCAATGTGTTAATACTATATTTATCACAGTGTTTCCCAAACTTTCAATATTGGTGATCCAATCTTCAGTCAGAATTTGCATCATCCCTCCCTCGCATACAATGATAATGTATTGAATGCTATGGTAATGTACTTTGACGCTAAAGCTACAAAACGATCTAAATTATAAATGGTACAAATTATCAATATAAGTATTAAATTTTGTAAATGTTACTTTAAAGTAATAAATATTTAATGATAAGGATAAGTATTATATTACTTTTCGTAGTTCAGAATGCATTTTGTATTGCTTCCTTTCAGTAAATTTATAATTACTTTTAAATAATCTTTATTTTTGACTTTTCGATATGCTTCCGCTCCCCCACGTGGGGTTATCAAGCTACTCTGGGGGGGGGGGGCGGAGTTTGAGAAATGCTGATTTAACTCCAAAGTCTTGAATCTAATACATATTTGTTTTGCTCTATAATAAAGAATGTAGACTGTTAAATTTAACTGAGCCTCTGAAGCCTTCATTTGGTGTTGTGTAGTAATTAGGATAGTTACTAGTTCCGATGAAGAGTATTCTGACAGTATAGTACAGTTGCTAAAACCTTTCTATGATCTTGTTATAATCTACACAGTTCTACAATCTTACAACACAGTATAATCTTACAACACTTCTCTACAGTATTCAATATTACAGTAATAGAATATTAAAGCGTTTAATACCACATTTCTCAAACAGTGAGGCGCGCCCCCTAAGGGGCATGATAACTTTACAAGGGGGGCGCGAGCATATCGAGAAGTCGAAAATAAGAGATTTTAAAAAATTACAAATTCATTGAAAGAAAGCAAAATAATACATTATGACTTAATAAAAGTAAAATACACATTTACACTTATATGATATACTTATAAATGCATCAGAACTGCACACTGTAATTATTAATTACATTATCGATACTAAGTTAAGAGCAAGATAAAATAAGTACAAGTGACTCCTATAAGCTTTGCATATACAAAATTTAATACTTATATTGATAATTTGACGGTTTATAACTAAAATCGTGTTGTAGCTTTAGCGTCAAAAGCATTATTATTGTATTCAATACTTTATTATTGTATTGAGGGGGGCGCGATGAAAATTATTATTGAAAATTGGGTCGCATTTATTCAAAGCTTGAGAAGCACTGATCTAATAGAATGTATCAGTACATAAGAGTTATTCATTATTCTTCATTTTTCGGTAAAATTTGTTAAAGAAAAATAATTTTTTTTTAAACATTTAATTTTAAAAAGGCATACACTAGTGATTCTTTAATTAATACCGGCATTTATTGTATTTATGCAATAAAAATGTATATTAATAAATTAAACTTTATGAAGCTTTTTACTAAAAATTATAACAACAGAACTCTGAGCAATGTATCAAATACATGTAGCTCTTTTTAATCTCAATCGCTTATTTTATTTTCATTTTTAAGGTGAATTTACTTTTACTTGTTACAAGTATGTCTCAAAGTTTTGTAAAAGATACCGATAAAGTAGTCCATAAACTCCTTTTATCAGTATTTTTAATCCTATTTTTAGTATTTCATATATTTGAAAGTGTATCTTATTCTCTGATAAACATATCAAAATTTTGTTATTACTTCTTGAACATTTCATTGCTTTGTTAAAAATATATATTTTGCTAAACTTAAACATATTACTTGAACGAATCATATGCAATAAATGTAAAGTTCATTAAGGTATCCGACTACGTTCAGAACCGTGATTTTGCAAAAGCGTATAAATGAATAATGGTTATGATATTTAGTTCACTTAGATTAGAAAATGTATATAAAATTATTTTAAGAATAGTATTACAAGAAAAAATTATTTAAGTGCAACATTTTGACAAAAAATGAACGTAGAATGACCCATTTTCAAAATATTCTCCTTTTGTGAAAAATGCTTCTATTATAATAATATTTTGCCTGTATATAGCTCTGACCTCTGTACAGAGGCTCAACTAGAATCTTTGAAATATATAACTTAGAAGTGGGTTTATCCATGTTTTACGACAACAGAGGGGAGAAATTTTAAGAAAAAACGCCTATAATTATTTCAATAGGTTGTAACTCTGAAAATAATGTGAATTGTTCAAAATTCATAGTTGAGCCTCTGTAGAAAGATCTGAGCTATATACAGGCAAAATATTATTATAATAGAAGCATTTTTCGCAAAAGGAGAACACTTTGAAAAAAGGTTTTTCTAAGTTAATTGTTTGCCGAAATATTGTATTTATATAATTTTTTTGTCAAAATGTCCTTAAAACGATTTTATACATGTTTTCTAATCTAAGTGACACTAAATATCATACAAATTATCCATTTATGCGCTTTTTTAAAATCCCGGTCCCGAACGTAGTCGGATACCTTAAAATTTACGGAAAAATATCTCTATATTGTATAATCACAACTGCCCATATCTATTTATTAATTAAAAATAAAAATTCATTACCAAAATTTTAAAGCACAAAATATGCGCTGAAAGCTTTCAAATCCATCAAAAGTAGTCCTGTATAAAACTTTGAACCCTTTAAGACGGAAGAAAAATATATGAGTTGCAATGGTTCTACCGCCGGTTTAAGCTGCTTACACTCGAAGAAAGAAATGATATCCAATTTAACTCGGGAGGTTAAAACCAAATCCCATTAAGAGTTAAAAGAGTAGCTGGTGTGTAGGATGAGTGAGTATAATTCCAGCAATTTTGTAACATTCTCGAGTGCTTATTTCTTTCTCACATAACTTAGTTAATGGGAAAGTGTTAATTCAAAGCAAATGTTAATGCATAAACTTAATTATTTTAAAACAGCTCACAACACAGATTTATTTTTATTATTTCTTAATAAGGATTGTTAACGGATAAACACTGAATAACACTCAGACTTCGACTTTTTATTGTCTTTTCGAATGATGAAGCTTCCTTATCATTCCTTTTTGTCATGAATGAAGATAAATGTATTTGTTTCGAATAAGTTTCTTCGTACCATTATGCTTGTACATCTCAATTGAAAAATTATAATTATGTTTCCTTGAGTATTATTTCGAATTAATTAACTAAAGGGTACAGATATCGTAGTAGTTCGTTAAAGACTAATGTATAAATTAAATGGATTTTTTATTTTAAATCAAATTCTATGCTTGGAAAGGATATTTTTGGACCGATTAATTCTCTCGGGGCATTGTTTTAATATTCATTGCACATATTTTATGCACATCTAATTATACAATCTTTTTATTAAAAAAACTTTGAATAGAAATTATATTAAATTAATTCATCAAGCCTAGTGTCTGTAATTTCTATTTTACACTTATATTGATTTTGATATGCTTAAAATAATGTATAGATTGTAATTTAAGCGACTTATATCATTTGAAAATTAAATATTTTTCCATTTTTTTTTTCTTCAAGGTTTTACCTCAGAAGAAAACGTAGCCATGGTGCCACGCGTCAATATCACAATATCCATCAAAGAACCAGATCTGGATCCATCTTCAGATCCAGGAGGTTCCGCACCAACCACTCCCACAAGAGCAGAGGTAATGGAATGGGTCCTTCCCTCTACTGACCCGTGGACCTCTCCTGGACAACTAACTCTTGCTGTACTATTGGTCTTCTTGCTATCAACTACTATCATATGCAGCAATGCTCTTCTCCTCGTAGCTGTCTATCGATTCAAGAGGCTTAGAAATCCCAGCAACTATTTCGTGGCATCGTTGGCATCAGCTGATTTTGGACTTGGGCTGCTCTTACCTCCAGGCCTTTATTTCGAGTTCACCAGATCTCATGTACGATGCATCCTACTCTGTTTACTGCCATACTGTCTGTTTATTCTGTTGTGCTCTGTGGCCCTTCTGAGTATCACTGCCGTCGCTGTCGACCGATGTACCTCCTTGGCATCACCTCTTCGGTATAATAACATCATCACGCATGGTTCTGTGGTGAGGTATATAGCTCTCTTTTGGATTTATTCACTGCTACTCTCGTCTTTCCCTATGCTGTACTGGTTTTCAGCAAAAGGTGCTTACACCACACAAAACTGTTCGTTCACATCCGTGATTCTTTGGCCATCACGTTTATTTTTGTTTTTAGTTCTTTTCGTGCCATGTACTCTTCTTGTTATAGGGAGCTATGGATACGTCTACATCGTTGCCAGATCTCATGCTCGAGCAATATTTTCGACCGAGCTTTCATTTCGTCAGCATCCTCTGTCTGGCCCAAAATATGGAAGGACCTTGGCAGGCACTGTTGGGCTGTTCTGTCTACTGTGGATGCCCTTCCAAGCTGTGGCTTTCACAGATTCTCTACATGAAAGAACTATATTTTACTTAGGATTGCTCGCCATCGCTAGTGCTGCCACCGATCCGTGGATGTATGGTTACAGAAGTGCTGAATTTCGGATTGCTTCTATCCGAATCCTGGAGACAGTGTTTCCACAGTTGAGTGGGGCGTTACATAAACCCCAAGTTAGGAATGCTAGCATGGTTAGTTGTGCTTCTCATGTTCGTCTCGGAACTACGCCAAATCATATGACGCACACTGTTGATACTATGTGCGCCACTTTCATTGAAATTCCAATGTTGACCAGGTCCATTGATGAAACAGCTGTGGCCGAGTTGTGATGAAAAACTCACGTTTAAAGAAGAATGTGCAATAATTGACTTCTGTTGCTGACTAATCTAGTCCAAATAACTCAATGTAAAGGGCATATTTAATTAATGACATATATGTTTCCTTTATAATCAATGTAAAACTTTTGGAAATATGCTTTGGAATTGTAAAAAAAACGTTCATTGTATACATGTTAAGGTCAATACGAAGATTTAAGCTGGTTTTATTTCTTCGGGAGAGAAACATAAAGTAAATTTGTATATTCATCTATACATTAAAGTATGTGTAGAATTTTTAAAAATAATTTTCGAAGAAAAAGACTAATAAAATTACAGGAAAATTTCTGAGTTATTTACAATGTTCAATTTTTATGTCATTCAGTATCATGCATCTGTTTTACAACATAATGTTAAAACCATACCATAGTCATGTTTGAACATATTTGAGACCTAAGACACTAAAGAACATTATTTATTTAAGAAGCATCAATTATGGAACATCATATTTCCATGCACAGTCACCCTTTGGAAATGTGAACATGGAATAAACAAGCAAAAACATTACATAAGTGAATGAACATTTCACACTTCTTTCTATATGCAACGTAAGAAAACTCGGATACAGAGGTGTCACTTAAGAAAATAAACCAGTTAATGCAATACTTATATTAATATCAAAGTCTTCAATTATGTTGTGGATGAAATTTTTTAATAGATATTGGATTTCTGAGTTATTTTTGCCGCATCTCCTTCTTCTACAGGTAGACAAAACGTTTAGTAGGTAATCATTTTGAATATTGAAACTGAGTACACAATAAGTAAACTAATATTTCCTTTATTTTTCATGCATTACTAGATAAATTGCAAAAAAAAAAAAAAAGGATATAGATCAATCCATTAAAATGCTTCCATTTCGTTAAATTTAAATGCATAAAATCTTACCCAATTTTACGCATTCTGATGCAAACATTACTTTTTTTAGAAATGAAATATTGTATGTCTCTAAGATAACTTTTAGAGGAAACACACAGAAGTTGATTTTTACTATTTATCATGTGTTTGTTTTTTAATTTCGTGTAATAAGTGTGTTTTCGTAAAAATTTAGCTAACTGTACCATATCTATGAAATATAAGGCAATTACTGCATCTCTAGTCTCTGTAGATAGATATAAGTATGTGTTTTGCATTATTTTAGTAATGAAGTAGTCTGGTTCTTAGGTAACATTATATGAATGCCAAATAAAATGTTAAATAATTCTAACTCATATGCTTCATATGTATTTTTCTTCTCCATTTCATAAAATGCTAGTAATTTCGTAGTTTCTTTTTTATTGTTATTGCAATACTACCAAATGTTTCAACATTCAGTAGATCATATGAACTTCCTTGCAACACGTAACAATTTCCTTAATAGTCATCCTCTTTGCTTAAGGTATCCGAACACATCCGGAGTACTTTTTTAAAAAATAGCATTCTAAAACATTATAAATAATTTTTTTAGGAATCAATACCAATAAATGCTGATATTTAACTAACAATATTTTTTTAAAAAAATTATCTAAATTTTACAAAAATCACAATTATAAGTGAAATTTTAACAATATTTTTGAAAATCTTCAAAGCAATTAGGAAAGAAATGTAATAAACTGATATCAGTAAAAGTATTACTGAAACAAATTAGATGCATTTATCTAGAAATTAAACTAAAATTTAAATGTTTTATTAAAATTTTAAAATTTTAGAGCTGATAAATTAAATATTATAAAAATGCGACACTTTTATGAGACCATTATTTAAAGAACAGGCCTTAACTCAAAAAATATTCATACAATAAAAATATTTTAGTGCATTCTGTAGGAAATAATATAAATATCAGGTTCAAACTTTTTGATAAAAATACATTTATATTATATTATCAAATTCTCCATTATAAATTTTAAACAATTTAAATGCTCACTTCTGGTTGATTAAAGACCCACTTCCAGTTTTTATAATTTTATAAAATTGATTGTAATTTGGTCTCTAGGTAACGTAGAAGCAAAACAAAGTATGTTTTGTAAAGCCAAAAAAGATAGCTCTAACGTGTTCGGATACAATAAATATATTATTTATGAAAGAAATGTCGAATTAAAAAATGAGTTCTACAATTTTATTACTATACATTTTATCAAGAATAACCTCTTCTCCAGAGTAACTGTACTTTCCTATATAGAAATTTATCTTCTAATACGTAGAATTTGCAGAATGTATAGCACTATCCCTCTCCGAGCTTTTGTGTGTGTTCCTTGTATATATAAATATTTTAAATCTAAATGTTTTTCGCAGTTGTAAAAAAAATGCATGTTAAATATATGCACTGCTTATATATGCCTTTGTATTTCATGTACATATCGAAAAAATTGTGTGATTAAAAAAAACCGCAATTACTTTTGTACCTATATATACTATTTAACACAAAAATCCCCATTATTATTTTTTTTTTTTCATATTTAACCCTGTTTTGATTTTTCTAATTCCTTAGTCTTATAGAAGCTTGATGAATACAAGACTATGTAAATAATTTGATGATTAATTTATTGAATGGCCTTTTCTAATTTCATGCTGAGAAATAAACCAAATTTAAACCTACGAATATAATGATGTAAGCGAAAAATTAATTGAACAACAGAAAATAGCAAGAATATTCTAATTTCTTCTAAATAATTTTCGAGCATATAAATCATGCCATTTGCATATTTGCATAAACACTTTATGAAATACCAACAAACATGAAAGCTAATGAGATTCAATGGACATTTAAATTACAGTTTTGGGCAGTAAAATGATGAGGTCTGCAATATGTTGTTCTGAATCAGATGTTGTCCTCGTCACTTGATCATAGGTTCAAGGTTAAGAAACCCGTCGTCAACAATTTTGTGAAGCTTTACAACAATATTAATTTAAAGTCGACCAATCAGGCATTTAGAATACAATTTGAAATGTAACAAATATTTTACATTTCAAAACATAAAATCTGAAAATTGGCATTAAAAGAAGAAACCACAAAAATTAAGAACACAATTCTTTGTGAGAGAAATTATAACCAAAATATAATTTTTAAAAAGTTGTTACAGAATTTTTAGGAGACTGTAATATCTTCCAATGCCCATTCAGTCTTTTCTCTGTAATATCACTCAATGCCCAATCTTCCTGAACTACACTTTACCCCTATAATCACATTAATAACCTCTGCATGAAATCAAAAATGCACCACAACCTCAACCGATTGCTTTTACCTGACTTAGTATCTAATCAAACATTAATAATCATTGCACGATTTCTAAAAGTTACCGTTATTTCGATCGATAACCTTTACCTGACAAAATATCGATCTAGACAGAGAACTTCCAATGAAAAGTTGTGCATACATAATTTGATTATTCATCTCGTGAAATCCGTAATGTTCTTTTCAATTGTTATCTACTTACCTCTTTGCATATCCTATTTTGATCAATCCAGAGAAAAAAATTCTTAATAAATATGCTATATTCCGGACTTGTTTAGACCATTTTAGAATTGAGGTGAACTTTTTGAAAGTTCTTGCAATCGTAAAAAGAATAAGAAGGCTTTTATACGTTAAACTTCCACGTTTTTATTGACGAACGAAAGGGTAAAGATGGGCGACGTAAGAATACACAGCACAAACACAAGTAGCAAACGCTGACATATTTAAGGTATCCGACTACGTTTGGAACCGTGATTTTGCAAAAACATATAAATGGATAATATTTATGATATTTAGTGTCACTTAGATTAGAAAATGTACATAAAATTGTTTTAAGAATAGTATTACAATAAAAAATTATTTAAGTACAATATTTTGACAAAAAATGAACATAGAATGACCCATTTACAAAATATTCTCCTTTCGCGAAAAATGCTTCTATATTATAATAATATTTTGCCTGTATATAGCTCAGAACTTTGTACAGAGGCTCAACTAGAATTTTTGAAATATATAACTTAGAAGTGGGTTTATCCATGTTTTACGACAACAGAGGGGAGAAATTTTAAGAAAAAATGCCTATAATTATTTCAATGGGTTGTAACTCTGAAAATAATGTGAATTGTTCAAAATTCATAGTTGAGCCTCTGTAGAAAGATCTGAGCTATATACAGGCAAAATACTATTATAATAGAAGCATTTTTCACAAAAGGAGAACATTTTGAAAAAATGTTATTCTAGGTTAATTTGTTGCCGAAATGTTGTATTTAAATATTTTTTTTTTGTCAAAATGCCCTTAAAACAATTGTATACATGTATTCTAATCTAAGTGATACTAAATATCATGAAAATTATCCATTTATGCGCTTCTTTAAAATCATGGTTCCGAACGTAGTCGGATACCTTAAAGCAGTCACAAAAACATTCTTCATTCTCTTTAAAAACGTTATCATCTTTTGAAGTGCAACCGGAAACTATTAAAATCATATTATTTCCAGTAAAGGCTTTTCTGATTTGTCTCGATGCGCAGGTGATGCAAGATTGCATAACCGGCATTGAGTGATATAACATACTCATACACTCAATACCCAAAAAAGTGCCGATGGGAATTTTTCAATAACTCAATAAAAAACGGATTCACCAATAAATATCTGATGTTATTACTCGCTTGCACATGGAAATTTCAAAAATAACGGCATAAGGGCTAATTTAAGATTACAGTTAGAGTTGGAGACAATATGATTGTAACACTCTTTCCCTTTTAGTAACGCTGTAATATGAGAGCACTGGTGAAATTAGTTTTAATTTAGTTTTATTTAACATTGCACTAGAATTATATGAATTATATGAAAATGCTTAAAATATATTCCCTTTCTTTGCTTCTAAAACAGGCCCCGCGAGAATTTAAGGGATCAGTTCCATTTAACGTATATTAGCTTCCATTACTCTGTTCACTTCATAATCTTGAGTAGAATCTGCATTAAGTAGAATCCCGATTCTACTTCAGCATCATTGGTCTTAAGGCTTCTGACTTTAATTACGTAGTAACTTCTAATCCTCGAATACAGTATTAAAAGTAAAGAACAATGCAAACACTATATTTCAGTACTAAAGTAATTGCGGTTAACGTGAACACTGACTTTTATTTTCTGAAGTGATCATACACAACGTTCAATCTTCATTTTGCTGCTGTGTGATAATAAATTTTTTATTTGATGTTGATATTCCTGTATTATAGTATGTACCAAGTAAAATGCTGTAACATATATTTGTATAGATTGTAATGTAAAATGAGCTTTTTAATTGATGTCTTCCTTGTTGTGTAATGCAGTAATAAATAAATAAATGAAATTTCAACGCTTTTACTTCTTTAATTTCATTTTTAATGTATTTATTGCTATCATCTTTAATTCTATTTAACAATATATTCACACCAAAGCACAATTTTTAACTATGTTTAAAATTAAAATTACATAACTTCACTCACGTTTAACAATTTGGATTGATATTTGAAAGATTAATTTTAAGTTGAAGATATATAAAGAATATTTCAGATATTGGAACATTCCAACAGTCACATTAGGTTTAAAGTCTGGTTTTCTTGCAAGAATATATATAAAATAATTAAAACTATTTCAATACGGATGTAAGAATTAAATCTAATGAAATCTATTTGTACGATGGAAACGAACTGAATCTTATCTTTGCAATAAAGCTAAAATATATCCAAGTGTGCGTGTATATAGAAGAGTGATATGTACACACTTTGTATTCTCATAAAAATGATTTTCTTCAAGATTTCTCAGTCTAAGAAAAATGAAAAATAAATTATTATATTTGAATTTTTATTAGTTATATTTTTATCATTTTTATTAGTTTATTAGTTACATGAATTATAGTTCAAAACAGAGTGTAAGGCTTTGCTAATAAAGTTGTTTACTAGCGAAAAGAGGAAACATTTTACTTATCACTAAAAAATACATAGTCACACACATACAAAACTTTAATAACTTTTTCTAAAGGTTATTTGCCTTTGCTATAAACTATTTATTATTATATGCCGAAAAATTTCAACGAAGTTTATTCAATAAAAGTAAAATTCAAATTAAATGTTAGACAAATCTTAAGAGCTCTGAAATGGAAGTTTCTCCGTGTGTCAATAATGCTCTTAAGTTTCTTCAAATCATGAAAGGCAGATCATCATTTCTTTCTCCATATCCGACATAGATACTGTTAAATTCTCCTGTTTCGGGAATGTGGTAAGACCTAAATCCAGGCCACCATAAATTTTGAATGGTGACAACTTCTTGTAATGAATCACTTTGAAGAGTCCAACAACCTGATGATTGGAGAAAATACTAACTTAATGTGAAATAATTGGTTACAGAAATTCATAAAATTAAAACCCGATTTTCTGAATAGATCTGGTTACAAATTTTTAAACGCCAATATATTTATTTTTTCATAAATTTATAATTAATGTGACAAATTGGTTATGGTTAATGGGATTTATTTGCACTTACTGATCTACGCTGAAGAGCCTTTACATTAGGACCAGATGTTTAACATGAAATAAGCCCACTTTTCTCAATTGAAACAGCCAAACCCTGACAAGGTATTGATTTAATAATAGGCTAATAACTAGTCTGTGGTATCTGGTTTACCAGATACTCATCAACTAATCCTGCAAATCCCCATATTGAGAGGGGGAAGAGTGAAAGCTGGATTTAGTTTACCTAGTAGAATCTCACAAATGTTCAACTGAATTCATATCAGGTGAATTCGGAGGTCAAGACATGATGGATTTACCAAAATGTTCTTCGAATTACTCCCTGAGGATTCTGCCTATATTATATGATCCATTATCTTATTGGTAACGCCCTCATTTGTCGGGAATACTACTTCAGTGAAAGCATGCAACTGATTTACAAACTAAATAGTATGTAAATGTCAGGAATAGTTCTATGGGGATGATTGATCCTAATATTTCCCATTTAAACATTGAACACACCGTAATATCGTCGTCATCGCCTTTTATCTGCCGTTGGAAATCAGCGTATTCGCACTCACTAATCAATATGATTGATAAAGAGAACATGATTCTCTCTTTCTCTCTCTCGCGCGCGCGTGGGTTTTCCCTTCTTTTATGGTGCAATGCCGGTGCTTCATGGTCCAATTCAGGTGCTTCACAGCGATAATGTGCCGTCAGTGGAGGAACGTGATTTGGGCGCCGGTTACGTGGTCTATTCTCATGGCAGTATACGTTGCACTGTGTGATGAGACAAGCCATCTAGGTCTCCACTGCTGTAACTGTGGATGTTATCGGTTTGCTGTGAAGGCGAATATTACATATGACTCTCCACTCTACTCTGGTATCAATGCGTGGAGACCAACACATACTAGATGATAGCTTGTCTCGTTTCACCATTGAAAGACTGCTTTCGTTAAGTATATACTACGGTTGCGCGTGAGCAGCTCACCAAACATTCCGACTTGACCTTTATAGAAATCTGTTGAGCCAGCTTCTTTTCCGATTTTACCGCTTAACACTTATTGGGTGAAAAGACAAGACATGGGTGATTTTCATACACTAGCATCACCCAGGCGGGCAGCGGTGTTTTGTTTCCGGGAGTGTACTGTGTCTGTGTTACCTAAAGTTCATTGCTGTAGGGGAGGATTGATCATAAATGGTGTAGAGTAACCACAGTACATCAAGCCACTGTATATACCACATATATACATATATGCCACTTTTTACATTAAGGTTTTAAATCTAATCTGACTGATACTTTTTCGTCTTAGGCTCCCCCAAAATACAAGGCAACTCCATAGATCATCAATCTTTCGGGAGGAGAAGACTCCACAATTTCATTTGATCAAATATCGGAAACAATTTTCTCTCTGATCATGCATAACATAAACTCAAAAATTATCATAACCATTTGGTTAATATAAGCATCTCGTCAATTGGTATTTAACCGAATTAAATGAATCGTGATAACTTGTCTTATTAACTCAAAGTAAGTTTTCTTTTAACTTCTTAAAAAACTAATAGCATGGTTTTTTTTTTATATTAATTTCTTACGTATTGAACGATGATATTGGTATTTTTTTACATTTCATTCTAACTAATCCGTCTTTGATATAATAAAGCAGATTGTATCTTATAAATAAAATGAAAACAAATAATAAATACAACTAAATTCACACAATCTATGGATGTTTGATACAATCTATGGATACTTAAAATCCACAGAAAAGT
>BMAV01024324.1:0-121005 GCA_019973955.1 Trichonephila inaurata madagascariensis | reverse complement strand
TAAAAAAAATACTGAAACATTTTTGCCTACAACAAAAATGCAGTGTGAGCGTACAACATTCTCCCACTCTAGACCTAACCATATACAAGAAAAGAATAAGATGTTTTTTTCTGCATTTCCCTCAAGTATAAAAGGTTTGCTTCCATTGGTTTTGAAAATTTGTGACTATTGATATGGTGTCAACTCACCTGTGATTGGAGGTGACACAGTACTGGTGAGGCCTGGTGGTGAGACTGGCCTCCCACGAAATCAAGATGCGGTTTCTTTTGACCTTGATAATCTGCACGCTGGGTTCAGGAGGCAGAGGAGGATGGAAAGGCAGCTCGACCGTGGATCGGGTGGTCACTAGGACTTTGGCCCCGCCTCCACTGCTGGACCGCAGCTCCAAGGAATACGTGCCCGGTGGAGCGGCTGGGCTGCTGTACGAACGCCGATCTCGGCCGGCGTAAGTGGCGGACGGGGAAGAGGCAGGGGGCCGAAGGACGTGGTTGGACCAGGGACCTGCGTGCACAAGATGGTTAAAGTAAGACAAATACTTGTAAAACAAAATGCTGAAATGAAAGGGATTGTCATGGTTCAAATGGCACAAATAGATTGAATAGTGTAAAATATAAATAAAATGTTTAAAAAGTAAACTATTTTATATTTTCACACAAAGCTAATTAACTAAAATAAGTTTGAGCTATCAGTGTAACTGTTAGGAGTGTAAACCAGTCTAATCTATTATCATTTTAATCAAATTATTTAAGTACGAGTTATTCATTCAAATCATTCATGCATTAAATTTTTATTTCGTTGTTTCACGTTAGAGTTATAAGTTTGCAGAATCGAATCTCAACAGATTATTTCAGATCTATATTTATTGGAAAAAAATTATTGATACATTAAACTGTTAATAATATTTCATATCTCAAGGAAAGAATCTCAATGATTCTGATAATCATTTTCAAACTCATTTTCTAATGACACGCATACATTAATATAATTTTTACATTACACTCACTCCTCACCATTGAATATATGTTTATAATATGTTAAACCCTTTATGAAATACCTACATCAGAATAAAATGACGGAAACACATACCAGTCTTAAAAAAGAGAAATTAGGTAAAAAACCTCAAATAAAATTTTAATAGTTCTATTTCTTTTATTAATATATAAGCGTCATGCTTTATTTCTAGCAGTAGTCTAGTGAACTGAGATTACAAACTCGTGGCAAACGTCACTTTTGTAGAGTGATAATTTGAATCTTATCTATACCAAGTAGAGAGGCTGTAGCGAACATTATCACGAAACAATCAGTTGAAGTCGTTACGAAAAGCCAACAGTGATTGTAGGAGGCACATCTTAAAATCCTTCCCCAACCCCTACGAGAGAGGAAGGGCACTGAATCCTTTAGAGTCGCGCCTGGTAAGAGAGAAAAAGAAGAAAAAAACAATGATGGCGGTCTGGCTTATTTTGAAATTAAAGCTTATATAACCTGACTATGTGTTTTGTTTCCCGTCCGTCACAAGGCCCAATGCATGCCAAGTCTTGCAAATACTCGAAGTGTGATGCCGGAAGGATCGACTGTTTAGAAACGTCACATTTCAAAGCCGCGCGATAACTTCTGGTGACAGACCGCGTCCTTTTGAGCCAAGGTTAAATGATGACACAAGCGGGCGTCCACTTTCTTTCCGCGAGGATTTTGAGTCTCGGCAGATGGAACGTGCACGAGCCTCGGCGGAACTTCAGTGACACCAGGACTCGAACCTGCAGCTCTACACTGTCAACCCCGAGTTGACCAATGTCGGAAAACTTCATTCTTTTATGCCAGGTTAAGTGAAGACAGGGACGTCTTAAGACTCTGAGGCCTTGGACACAGAGAAACCTTGAGATTTTTTGAAGCCCCGGGCCCCTATGCAAAAGTAGGCTCTGCCTGTGATCTTTAAAAGTAGACAGTATATATATAGCATGCATTGTCGAATACTCGAATAAACGGCAATTTGAAACAAATAAATGAGCACGACTCACAAGCTTACAAACCAGTTTGACCGATGGCCGCATTTCGACTAAATGAGTTGAATGATTGTTCATGGTATTAGGCCTAGGCCTAGACATGGATACCTGTCATTATAAAATAATAGTCTTGCCACTTTTGTGAGTTGACATGCAGTTTTAAATTCCTTGTTTTTCGGAATGTACAGGAATAATATTTGACCATTAAAATGATCCGGATTATGATCTTATTTTGACTGAGTAGAAAACGAAACGAGGCACCCACCGAGGGCGAAGTCCTGGGTCAGAGCCCAGTTCACCCATGCCATAAGACGTCCTTGAGTGAAGAGCTGCCACTCACACTTTTCCATCACCCTAAGGACAGGACTTGGTTACATATTTAAAATAATTTTCCCCTTTCGACCCTAGCGGGGCCCTACAAGAACTTTTCGGGGGGATCATCTTTCCCCTATCATATCCCAATACGCCGTCAAACATATTCCTTTAATTTTGTCGATTGTCAGGAAAAAATACAGAGTAAAAAATAAATTATTAAATAAATAATTAGCATTAATAAAATTATTCATTGAAAATAATTAAACTTGCATACTATATACATTGAGTTATAATCAGTCGGAAAAAAAACAAAGTTTGGGGGAATGGCCCGGGGAACCCTCCCCCGTATGCCCCCGACGACTATCAATCCATCTTTTCCCATTTACATAAACTTCAAAAGTTTAAAACAAAAAAAAATTCCCTTTGAACGAAATGAAAAAAATTAGATGGTTTTAAAAAGAACAGAAAAAAAAGAAAAAAAGTGTTGCCAAATTTGCCCCCTAATTTTAAATTAACAGGGTTTATGAACCGAGACAGAATAGAATGATAAAATGTATCAAATCTGTCCTCTTCAAAAAAAAGAACTGAAATTTATTCGTTAAAAGCAAACGAAGCTCCCAAGAAATTTAAGAAAATTTTTTTTTTTTAAAAAAATGTAAATCCTTGTCTGAATCTTTTAGGTCCCGGGAAGACCTTGCACTTAGTTGAAATAAAAAGAAAATCAATGGAAGACGGAGATGTGTGCAGTCATTTTTAAAATAAAAACATTCAATGATAAATGAAAAGCTGTCGACGATTAAGGTCACCTTCTGAGAAGTCGAGAAACGATACTTTTAAATATTTCACCCATTTCCAAGTAGGATGGAGGACAATATGAAATTTCATAAGAGTAGATTGGTAAAATAAAAGACTTATGAATTGTCATTAATAGCTTCGTCGGTGAATGGAATAATCTTGTAGTGCTACTGTACTTAGGGTCAATTATGTTCAACATTTTAGCAAACCTGAATAAAATGTTGTTGAAAGTCATTGAATTTCTAAAAAAAGAGTAAAATAGATTGTAGTGACAGAAATAATACATATGGAAATATTTTGATTACGTTTGTAAAAAATCAAAATGCAGTGAAAATCGTTTAATACGAAACAAATAATTTTTCGTGTTAAAAGAATTTGTGTAAAAGGACATACCAAAAACATATATTTAACAAAACTAAGATGATTAGAATATTTATATAAATTTGTATATATGTATGTATTTAATAAAAACAATGAAATGAAAACATTCAAAAGAACTTGATAAAGTTTAATATAAAATGTTCAAATTTTTCAAAAAACAAAACATTTATATTGAGCTTTTAGTAAATAATCCAATATTTTTCTTTGCATTGTCTTTTCTTAGCATCCAATTGTCAACAAATTGTTCGATGTCGTCCATTGTGTCATTCATTTCGGATGACGTGGGAATAGGAGCTGCAGCATTCATTTCATTTTCGTCGTCGAAATCTACTAGTGGGGCGCCGTAAGGTTTATACCTTGGAATAATAATATAAATCATTAATTATGATATAAAGGTTAGTTATTAATATTAGTAATATTTGTTGCTACAGCCTCGTATCAAAATAGGTGAACCATCGAATAGTGATAATATAAGTAATAATTGCCTCATTTGTGATAAAATCGGATGTAGTTCTGAATTAAGCTCTGAACTAGGAGATATTATGAAAGTTACTTGAGGAAGTCTACGTGTATTCAGTATAGCAGACAAAAATATATCAATGAAGGATGCATTAATTCTTATTTAAAAAAAAGGAACACCACATCAGCATGCTCTCCACCTAAAAAAAAACTTCGAACGGCTACTTCAATTGATGTTGATTGGAAAAGTAGGTGCTTTTGATGTGAAAAAAAAGCGGGCGAAATGAAGGAAATCCAAATCGTCAAGACAACAAATCAGCTACGTCACTACTTCTGTGTGATTTCAAGAAAACTATTTTAAATTTGATAAGTGAAGAGAAAAGTGAATATTGTCGCAATATTCATAAAAGAATTGCCGACAGACTAATAATTGAAACTGCTGTTAATCTGCAATCTGAAGACATGGCTGTAGTGTCCGAAGATGTTTATTAGTTTTATTGACTGCGCTCTCACTAACAGACCGAGAAATTTATTTTCGAAAACCATCCAAAGGCAAAATACCGCAAAAAACGTAGTCTTCTAAGAGCTTAGAAAAAATATTACCAAAGTGTAAAGAGCATATTCTGTTCTTACATGCATTCACTGGCTGTGACACGAAGTCAGCTTTTTTCCAACGTGGCAAAAACGTGTTTGCAAAAAATTTTGAAAGATGAACAGACTTGCAAAATGCTGCGACAGTTTTTAAAAATGAATGCAAAAATATCGATGAAATTTTTAAGGCTGGTGTTACATGCACTCTTGCTTTATACGGTGCTCCCCCCCAAAAAAAATAAAAGATCTTAATGTATTAAGATTAACTCTTTTTTGAAAGCAAATGGTAAAAATACCTGCGTTAAACTGCCGTCTTCACCACCTACTGCAGATGCCGCTTTTCAGCACTTTAAAGGAGTATTTTTACAAATTCAAACATGACTCGGAAGAGAAATATCACCAGAAGAATGGGGTTGAAAATATGAATGCGGAATATTGATACCGCAAACAATGACGCAGCGACCAGCTCCAGAATCTTTACTAAAATTATTTTTTGCGCATGCAAAACAGGATGTGGAGCATCTTGTGGGCGCAGGAAAAGTGGATGCAACTGCACTGCAGCTTGCTTAGAATGTAATGGGGTGACAGCTGTACTAATCCTTCACCTACAATCTACATCAATGAGATCGACGACAATAATGTAATAATGTATATAGTTAATGATGTTTTTTTTTTTGTAAATCATTATTTTTTGCGAAAATCTAATAAATTAACATTGAAGTTACTCTACAAACATGATTTATTACACATAAAATTAAATTTTTTACTGTAAATATTTTTTTCCCCTGTCCGCCTCTCATTTTTCAGTAAATTGTTGTTAAAAAATGTCGTAATCGAGATCGGCCAATTTTTTTTTTTAAAACTTTTTATTTGAGGTTTTAATAATGCAGTCAAACCCTTGGTATACAGATTCATTGTGACTGGCCCTGGGTTCCGAGATTTTACCATTTTTATACCTTCTTTCTTTATATTTCTTACGATGCTACAGTAGGACAGTCCGATAGTACAGAAACTTTATCAAACATTTCATTAAGTGTCGGCGGCTCAGTTTCAATATCTTTCTTCTACAAATGGAAAATCTTTTTGTGTTAAGCAATTTTCGTTTCGTGTTAAGAGAAAAAAATGCAAGAAAATACATAGTAGTTTGTCGGGATCGTTGTATTATTTCGTGTTAACCGATATTTTGTTTTAAGAGTTTTCGCGTTCAACGTATTTCCTTGTAATTCTAGAATCAAATTTCTTTTTCTTCCACATTTACATTACCACTAGTTTTGATTTTACAGAGCAGTGGTCTTCAAACTTTTTCAACTTATGGAACTTGTTGAATTTGAAGGTGTTTTCATGGAACCCCTAGAACAAGAAAGTGTTTTCGTGGAACCCCATTCCCCACATATACTAAGAAGAGTTATTGCTTAAATTTATATTTTAGCATCGAATCTATTGATATGATGATAAGTTGTTTCCTCTCTTTCATTATCAGGGGCGTAGCTACTGCCCTATCAGCCGTATCACTGATACGGGGCTACCAAGCTACAGAACCCCGACATGTATAAGCAAAACAATCCTAAAATGTTAAGGAGCCCCAAGAAGACCTCCCAAGGAATTTTGATACATCAGGAGTAGATATGACAGTTTTCATTACAGGTGATTTTTTCACAAATGCAATAAGGTGCATTTTCCAAAAGAAAACCGTTTAGTTTTCCAAGACATTGTGCTAACGACTGTAAAATTATCTCGTAGAACCCGAGATAGTAAACAATAGAATCTTCACAATCTAGCAAGGAGTGTATATATAAAGATAAAATGTATTTTAATATTCTGTTATCGTATTATAATAAAAGTTTTAAGAAAATAAAGTTATTATATATGAATAAAATTTTCTGTTTTAATGAATTTGGGATGAGCTTTAGATACTTGTAAATATACAAATTTCATAGAGAATGTGAATCTATTTTGCGTCGTGGACTGGTAGCGTGATGATGAGCTCACAGCAAATTGTAGAAATAAAATAAAATTTTATTTTCTCCAAAAAATAATTAATAATAACGGGATATGGAAATCTCTCTTTGGGCCAAGCCGGTATATTCAGTCTCTTTCAGGCGTTAGATTTCATTCTCTCTCATTCTCTACACATCTCTGCATTATCTGAAGGACGTTTCCCTTAGTTCTCTGTAGTTTGCTAGATAGCTTAGACAACGCCACACACACCGCGGTGTTCATCCTCTTTTCTTTCCTCTAGGAAAATCCACTTTCGTCTCGAATCCGATCTCGATCTCCGATCCCTTTTCACCAAGAAATTCTCCTTTTAAACTCCAGGGGTGGGTCCACCACTCGACCCTCGTCATTTCTCATCAGCCGGTCCCACAAAAATCTGCACACGACCCTCGGACTCATTAGCGTCCTATTGGCGCGGACCTAACAATCACTCTCTTTGGCGCTTCTTGAATGCACCATTGCAAGACGGCTCATCCACACTTCTGGATACTTTATCCACCACGCCATCATTGTTCCTTTGAAGCCATTCTCCTACTGTCCGCCGAGGGGTCAGTCTCCTCATTCAGACAGACCCCATCAATTGTCACATGGCGGGACACTGTTATGGCTATTATGACTTACAGCCATATTGCCGTTGCAGACCCGTAGCCAAATAATGGACAATGACCCCAAAGCCACGTGCACTGTCTCCAACCCACAAGTGAGCCACCTGCTCCAATCTATCAATCTAGACATGAATCTAAGGGTGTGGGTCGTATCAATGCGCCGTCGTTACAATATTTATAAGTTTCTTTTTGATTTTTCTTTGAAGACTCGTGGAACCCTGTGTATGCCTTGTGGAACCCCAGAGTTCCGTGGAACACAGTTTCACTTAAAGCAACACGAGGGCTGTTGGAGACAGACTTCATTATTTGGAGCCTCAGTCAAGTGATGTGGATGGCACTCGAGCTCCATACTACCATGTCAACGTGAGGATTCTAAGCCACAACAGATTTAACGCGCATGAGTTTCTCTACATGGCGAGTCTTACGTGGCACTAGAGCTCGAATCCATGACACGCCGACCATGGACTCATGACCACCATTAGGCTACAGCAGCTGATAAAGTGACGTGAATGATACTTAAGCTAGCATACTTCGAACTTCCACACTACGCTAATGCGGGTACAGATGTACAAGCATCAATCAAGGTGGAACTGTGTAGAGAAACCGAAGCACATTAAATCCACGCCAACTTGAGGACGTAGCTCAGTCCTCAAGTTGGTCGGGGAGTGGAAATTTTGATTATCGATTTGCTAGCTCAGGTGTCATCCTCGGAATTTGACCGAAGCTCAGAATTACGAAATCCTTCACCAACAGCCCTCATAATGCTTTACAGTGCTATAGTATTTAAAAAATCAAATAATATCGACAATGTAGATGTTTAAAGGAATCAAAATTCAAACATTACTCGACAGAAGCAACACCGACAACGATTTCATGACTTTAAATACTTGGCTACTGCGGCCATGTAACGGATTTGGAACATGGATACTGCGTTCAGACCTCGCAATTCAAAAGATTGTCCTATAGTAAGGGCTGACGCACGTTGAATATGTCGGAATTCTATTCTCCAAGGTAGCATGGCGTTGATGTAGAAAGGTGCGTTCGAGGTGTCAACCTCGTCATCCGACTGTAGCTCAAAATTACGAGATGTATCGCGCGGCATTGAGCGGAGATTTAAACAAAAACGAAATAGACAGCAGAAAAAGACAAAGCGAGCAAATATTGACTCTTATACCAATTCAATATTTTTTACTGATTCACTGAATGCTGGTTAAAGTCGCACTTCGAGGCAACACGGAAATTGGCAAAACTCATAATTCTGAACATCGTCAACCAGACCGATGGATACCCTAAATCGACCCCCTCCCCCGGCTCCACATTTTCCAAACTTCCACACCACGTAAACACGAGAGCTTTGAACATTGAAAGATATAACGAGTATCAGATCTCATAGGGAGGCAAGGGGTCTTCAGTACCAGGACTCAAAGTCCTGCTTAAAATTCATTCGCGCACACGATACTAACATTAGTGGTCACGCGGGGTGACGGAGTCCCCTCCCCAAATCCCTTTTTTATAATTATATTTATTGTAAACGATAAAAAATCGTAATTCCAGTGAATAATTTAATTAAGAGAAACTATATTTATCTACTTTTAAGGACTTTCCAATTTGATAATTTGAGAAAAAAATCGAATTAAACTGAACTAAAATTCTTCAAATGTGCTTGACTTTAAAAAGGGATACAAATCACAGACACTCTTCGCTAACATTACATGAATTATATTTTCAGGCGAAAATATAATTGTTATTGTAGTTTTATTGTGCTTTAATGATCGACAAACAGCCTGTTAAACTCTTTCTTGTTTGTGTCTCTTTGACAGGGCGCAGTGTGTCTCTTGGTAGACTTTTGGCTTTATACCTTTTTTAGGTAGCATTTGAAAATTTTTCTTTCAACTCAAACGTTTCATGTTCATCGCTTTTCTCAAATTTAGTTTCGCTATTATGATTAATATCCATTTCTAATCAGGTTCATCCCTTTCTTGATTCATTTCAACTTCATCCAGTAGGGATCGAGGGGGTTTGATCATTTCTTTTCCTATTCTGTTCTGTTATTTGACACTCCTAAAAAAGAGGGAGATATGTGACAGACATATTTTAGTTCCCCTTGAAGACTGTCATTTTATTTGAGGTTAAGCCAAAAAAGCCAAAGATTATGAACGCACCCGTAATCGTAATTAGCTTTAAAATTATCGAAGTATTACATTTTACTGAGGGGAAAACATTTTCAAGCAAATATCCGATTTATAACACATCCCAAGAAAAATTTAGCAACAGAATTTTAAAACAAATAATATAAAAAAATTTAAGTCAATTCGTGTACTTGATCAACAAAGAAAAATTTTATTTTAGCTACTTTTTGTTAAATAATTACAATTAATAGAAATATGTATACACACAGGACAGAATCACAACATTAAGTTGTAATTAATTTTCATTAAAGTATGGTATTGTCATCCAAAATAATCGTGTCTATAAAATTTCAGTTCAACTGAATGCTTTAAAACGTGAGAAAAAAACCTTTTATAGTTTTGGCTCAAGTCGCTAAAAACGAAACCAATATGGTTGTATCTTCAATTCTTTAAATAATTAGTTTCAATCAATTAATTTTAATTAATTATAATTAAATTATCGTATTTTTACCCAAAACAATAGTGTATAGAAAATTTCACCTCAAACGAGTGCTTTAAAATATGAGGGGAAAAAACCCTTTTAAGTTTCGACACAAGTCGTCAAAATGGTCGCTAAGTCGACAAAAATGGTGCCAACGTGGCTGTATCTGTAATTCTTTGAATCAATTAATTTTATAATTATAATTAGCTTACTGTATTGTCATCCAAAATAATCACGTATATAAAATTTCAGCTCAACGGAGCGCTTTAAAATGTATTTTATTAACGATTGAAAATTCCACCAAGATAAATAAATAAATATATAGAGCTAATTGTAGGAATTGAAAAAGAAACTATTTTTAAATGCCAAATTCCTAAGATTAAGCCTAACTTGACACGAACCTTAAAAACATCCTTGATTTCACACTGATTAGCAAGTCCACGTGCACTGCAGGTATCGATGACTCCTACATCCGCGTAAGTTTGCAATTTTTAAATAATAAGCCCAGATGCTCCACTACAAAATAAGTCATGGAATCGTACTCTCAGTTCCGTGTTACATGCCTACGCATTTTGTTTATCGATTTCCTTTAAATAAACTATTCCTGTTTGATGAGATAAAAGGTATAAAATTTTTCAGCTTTCAAATGAAAGAGTAAAAAATAACATTTATATAATTCACTTTCTTTTAAAACAGTTCCAATTGGTTTTTAGTTTTCAATATCTCGAAATGTTACTTTTTCTCTCTTTTCCTCATTTCAACGGGAAACTTTTTTATTCGCATGAATATTGAAACCCAATTTATGTTGGGGTTCAGATTGAATCAATATACCTAAGGGGAAAATACAATTTTTTTTTCAAAGTTTGTCTTTGAAATGAAAGAATTAGGTTGTGTTCGTGGGCGGTCTGCAGAGCGAATACAATTCTTGTATAATGTCCTCTCTCTCTTCCCAGGCTAAATTAATCGGCACCAAAAATAAACTCAGACCGTTTTGTGAATTTCACAAAGAAATAAACACTCAACCACCTGTATCATCATCCGATTGACAGCCAATGGCGCACTTGGCGTAACTTAGAGCGCCATAAAATCTCGCCTCTCGATTGAAATCCCACGTTCGTATATCGTAAATATTCCCGATGATGTCAGAGGGAAGAAAAAACCCGTGAATCCCAATGTCGAGGGTGGATTCCGCAGGAAAAAGAAATACGATGCTCGAGCTTTTATGGAATGAATAATCGAAAGACGCTCGTATTTCATGGGTTTGGCCCTCTTTTTTCCCTGGGCCCCGCAGT
Organism: Trichonephila inaurata madagascariensis; assembly: GCA_019973955.1. Taxonomy (NCBI): domain Eukaryota; kingdom Metazoa; phylum Arthropoda; class Arachnida; order Araneae; family Nephilidae; genus Trichonephila; species Trichonephila inaurata. Next base: position 109,962 of record BMAV01024324.1, on the reverse strand, counting down.
AAATGTCTGCCGTGCTTCAATAAGCAAAGGGCTGATGCACCACGGAGAGGTGTGTTTGGGTAGGATTTGGGATGACCCATCGTTTCGGTGTCACTGACCCGTCGTCTGGTGTCAACAATCAAAAAGTTATGTCCAATGCATTCATTTTGTACTTTTCAACGGCACGGGAGTGTTCCAATTCAGGTTCTGTTGCAGCGGGTGGAAACGAAGATACACGCCATATTTCAAAATTAGCATGAAATCAACCCAATTAGCTTACAAGAATGTGATTCGATGTAAAATGTTAACCTTCAAGGCTTTTTTAAAAGCGCAAAAATATTGCTTTACCTATTTTTGTTCTGGATGGAGCTGTGGTGTTTGAAACTTGTTCATTAATCGTGTTAGTATATGACATGGAACGATTAGATTGTTTTTATTGCATTGGCATTGAAATAGAGTAGTTATATACACAGGATGTTTCTGAGTTCATGGGCCAAACTTTAAAGCAGTAGTTCCCAAAGAGGTCCCCAATATTGTTCACGGGATGAGTGGAAAATTTAAATTAATTTGGGGATCTCTGAACAGAACGTCAGGGTTTAATATAAAATAAAAAAAAATTGATCCATTTTTATTTTTATTGAAATTTAAATAAATAACAATAATACACTTGGATATTCCCGACTGGGTGTTGAACCCTTTTACACGTGGACTAATTCAGATTCCAAACACATATGAATTCATACTAAAACAGGAACATCTTATTAAATTAAAAAAAAGGGACTTAAAACCAATATTTGAACCAAGGATACCACACATTCTGGTTACAAAAACAGATCCTAATTTTATATCCTGCATTATAGATCCCTGTACAGAAGTTGTTGACTACTTTACCGTCTTTCTATTTGGTAGAACGTGGATTCAGTGTCGTTATAAATTTCATCAAAAAAAGAAAAGAAAAAAAAATTAGTGTTTGTGGGGATTTGCGATTGTTAGTCACAAACATTGAGCAGGACATATAAATACCTTCATAACATTTCATTAACTCCAACCAGTGGCGAACACAAGGAGGGGGAGTGTCCTAGGGGTCCGCCCCCAAAGCCCTTGATTTTTTCCCCGATGATTATAATTTTAAGTATATAATATGTAAAATTTAATTAAATATTTGTTTTTAATGATTAATTTTATTAATTAATACTAATTATTTATTCAATAATTAGTTTTTACTGTATACTTTTTGTTCCAAATTACAAAACTGGGGCATACATGAAAATGGTGGACTCCTGACTATGGACCCCCCTTGGAAAACTTCAAAAGCTACTGACTTCAACCAAGTCATTAATTTTTTTTTATTTGTTTTAAACAAAAGCTATAATTTCAATAAATAATTCTTCAACATTTTTTTTTTTTAATTTATATTTTTTATACTAAGCATTTATGTAGCTTTCTCACTTGGGGGTCCGTGGGTAAGTTTTGACTGTAAAAAGGGATCCATGGGTTAAAAAATGTTTGGGAACCACTGCTTTAAAGGAAGAAACAATGAACATGAGAATGGATTTTCTTATAAAGAGAAACGTGGGATCATAAATGATTCTGCTTTTGGTTTCTGCAGCAGAGTGCCTTGGCACAGAAAAATTCTCTGTATCTTTCACAAACGAGGCTGCCTCTCATGCTTACAGTTTTACACAGGTACAACTCCTTGACAGCGGGTAATGCATCTAACGTGCACATGCCCCCACAAAAGCTGTCCAGAGCGATTCTCGAAAAATATGAACACCATATTTGCGGCCCTATAGACTCAACAGCACGATGAAACAGATTTTTCTTGTAGTTATACCTGGAATTAATTGATAATGTCCCAGTTGCTATTCAAAATATATTATTTCAGGAACCATCGGTAGGCCCATTAATGTAAAAAATTATATACTACTATATTTGTTTGGTTTTCGATGGGCTAATAGCGACCCGCCCACTGGACGGTCATCCACCTGCCTCGCATCGATTTTTTTTCAGAACACACCCCAGGCACTCGCCTACTATAACGAGTAACTCATTGTGGACATTCGGTCTCAATTCTGCAACTATTCTTCAAATCTATGCGAATTCGAGGAATCTTCGAAACGACGAACAAATACGTACTGTAGATGCCGCCACGCCTGGTATCGCATTATGAGGGCCCCTTGAATACCACTGTAAATTTGACAAAAGAAAACTTTTTTTTTTATGTTTTCAGCATTTCTTGCTTCTCCAACAAAACTTTTTATTTCCGACCTCCCATTGCAACACACACACAAATGCTTCTTTATGCGTACTCTTGTAACTGTCAAACTACATTATTCGCATTGTGGAAACCTTACTTGGTATTTTAAATAATTCCAGAATTTCACCAAAGTTAAAATGTATATATATTTTAAAAGAAAAACAAGGACAGATAGATTACACACACACACACACACACAAAACCACTTTGATTTAATGGTTTTCAATAATTCTTTAGTTGTTTCCTATGTACATGCATTATTTAAAAGTTTTCTTGTGCCCAAAATACTACAAAAAGTTAATAATTTTATTTGTTAAGAAAAAGTTTAAAAGTTACTTAAATATCTTGTTACCACACAAATGACTCATCAAACTATAAGTGATAAAAATTGCATGGGACGGCATGAACATGATTAATACTCAAAACTCAAACGCATGAATGCTTCCTTAAAAAATTTATACATTCTAAAAGCAATTTCTTTTTTAAAGGAAGTATTGCTTTGTTTTATAAATGCATACCAACTTTTGTTACATATATTAATAGTAATGGTTAGAAAAATATCAAAGCACATTTGTCCTTATAGAAATAAAATCTTAGTAATTTAAATGAGATAAATCGGTTTAAGTTTTATTTGCCATAGTGTGACGTCTCTCGCGTCTTTCTGATTAAATACACCTCCTGTTCTTTGACATATATAAGGCCACGATTAATGGCAAACTTTCCAAACCCAATACCAAGAAGTATGTTCGATCGAATATGTAAATGAGATATACTATAAAAGGATAGCGTGGCAAACCTAGATAGAGCATAGCATAGCGTAGCAGGATCAGAGGTTGTAGTGTGGAATCATTCTGATCGATAGCGTGACAAAGCTTAGTGTGGAATCTTGAGGATCAAGAATTAGCTGCATTGCGGATCAAGAATCTTCAAATATAAAGTTATAGATTATATTCCTCTAGGTCAAGGACCAGAACTGGAAAAGTGTATTACATATTAGATATATGTAATTAGATAAACAGGATTATTTAGATAATTGAGATAGAGGATCTTAGTTGCGTGATCTGGACTTAAATACGTGATTTAATTCGGGCTTGACTCTCACTTAACACAATTGTCAAAATTAGAATCTAAGTAATATAAGTTGCTCTTAATAAAAGTTGTATTAAGAATTGCGTCTCATCATTTTGAGCTAAATCCCACACCTCTAGCTTACGCGGAACCGGCAAGTGACATGGTCATCACAGGATGGCCATGGCCAGAATGGCGCCCGAACCTATTTAATTCTGGGTTAGGTAAATGGTGAAATACACCGCCCTGAAATGTACTTTTCAGGGTCGGAGAATGTTGCAGGAGCTTTCTTATCGAGTGCATCGATAATACTATACAGTTATTTTGAAACCCAAGTAATCTGTCATGCTTACTTCTAAAAAGTCATCCAGGGGAAGGGCTCAAGATTGGTATTCGATATTTGGTCTGTTGTTAGTACAAAATACAGCCACGGATTTTGCGCAGCTCAAAGCTGAATTAGCTAGCTTTTCCCGCGACTCAAAATGTGAACCAGTCGGAGTTTCTATATCACAGTAAAGAAATCTCAGAAGCACTGATTTTGTATATATAGATTACTAAAAAATAGAGAGAAGCTTTAGAATTAGAATGTCCTGCTAGGACTTTAGTGGATCATATTTTAGTTCGACTCGAACCACAAGTACAGGACTACGGGAAGTCCGAAATCCACAAATACGATACAACTTTTAGAAGTCCTGGGCTAAATTCGAAGAGAGATATTCTTGCAAATTACAAAAGGGGTTATCAGAACCATAATGTAGAAAGACGAGGTCAAATGCGCATAGGATGCCTAATTTTGAAGCTAATGGTAGAAACTGAGGACCTGGAAATAAGGAGTAGACCAAATAACAGAAATGAGTTTTACGAGAATAGCCGTCAAAATAATAGAGGGTCTGAGAGGAATAGGTTTAATAATAATGATCAAAGATTCAGCAATAGTTATCATTTCGAAATGAGCGAAATGATACCTTGAACAGGGACCGTAGAAATATGTCTGGAGTGATAATTTCAATCGAGGCGATAGGACGCAAAGGGACGATTAAATATTGTAAAGGTTAATGATCAACCCCAAGAGGTACGACAAGAGAGACAATTAGACTTTCTCCAATATGTATAGCACCCGTAGAACTTCCCCACGTGCCTATTTTATTAAATAACACATTTTTGAAAGCGCTATGTATCACCGGAGCAGATAAATCTTTTATATCGGAAGAAGTATATGAAAATATTTTTTCTATAAACAAATAAAAATCGCATTCGTGTAATAAATGAGACAGGTGCGAAATGCCAAAACAGGAGGATTGTAGAATTGAAAATTAAGATCAGACACTGAAAGAAATTGGTCATTTCATGTGTTGAAAGATTTAGAATACCCATGTATTCTAGGTATAGATTTCAATAAGTGCGTGTCAAGAATAGTATTAGATTTTAATCAAAATCGTTGAAAATTCCATTACCTCAACAAATGCTGTGTTGTCCCAAATTAAAAGAGGAAAAAGTTGAGATAGATTTATATCTAAAACAAAAATTAGGGGAAGAGAAAACAAAAACTACAAAAATTGTTTAGTAGTTTTAAAGGGTTATTTTCAGACAAACCAGGTCTTACTCATGTCTTATACCATGAAATTGACACGGGAGATAAATCAACAGTAGCTTCAAGGCCTTATAAGTATAAGGGACGCAAGCAATTAATAGATTTCTACATACAAAATGTTACAGAAAGTTCTGATTTGGTTCAATTCAGTCCATACGCGTCAAATTGGGTTGTATTATGTGCAAGAAAATAATGGGTTACCACCGGATAATCCGAAGCATATAGATTTGCAGTAGACTATAGAAAATTAAATTCGACTAAAAGTGGTCCAAGTGATACCCTTACCAAGTTAATAGATGATTTATTAACGAACATACCATGGCGCCAACAATAATGTCATCTCTTGATCTAAGAAGTGGGTATTTTCAAAATGGCAGTAAACCCCAGCGATATAGTTAAGACCGCATTTGTAGTAAAAAGTGGCAATATATAAGCTTTCAAGCGATGCCATTCGGTTTTATCAGAGCAGCCCCTAATTTTCAAAAAGCAAATTTGACATAATCCTAAAACCGGTGATAGGGGAAATTTGTGAGTGCTACGGATGCATTATTATCGCGTTCCATCATTCATCGTTAACATTTGGCGGGAAGTTTTTCGTTGTTAAAGGATGCAGGATTGACATATTAAATAAGGAAAATGTAAATTCGGGTGCTAGATGGAATTGAAATATTTAGGATTGAATTATTAGGTAAAGAAGGAATTAAAACGGATGAGACAAAGGTTAGAGCTATACAAGCAGATGAAAACCACCCTGCAACCTCTAAAAAGAGGTATCTAAGTTTTTAGGTATGTCCCAGTGGTAGCGAAATTTATTAAAAATTATGCGGATATTTGTGAGCCACTTTATAATCTTAAACGAAAATTTAAAAAAAATTTGTCTAGTCCCAATGAAGCACAAAAGGCATTCGAAGAGGTCAAGGAGGCGATAACAAAAGCGCCAGTTTTAAAATTACCAAACTTTCAGGACCCATTCGAGTTATTTACAGATGCCAGTTCGATTGGTTTAGAGCAGTACTAAACCAAATGCTCAGACCAGTCGTATTTGCGTGTCACGTACCTAGAACAACGCAGAGAGGAATTACACAGTAACCGAAAGAAATGTCTGAAAGTAGTAGTATGGGCGTACTGAAACAAATTTAGGAACATATTTAGAGTATTACCAATTAAGGTAATAACAGATCACGCTGCATTAACACGCCTAACACATGGCAAAAAATTTATCGAGTAGGATGATTAGATGGGCACCTGTGCTAGTAGAATTCATTATAGAATGGGAAACATAGACCTGGAACTCAAAATGCAGTGGCTTGACATTCTTCCTCAAGGAATCCAATTAATAGTATAATTGAAAAGATAAAATTAATTGCCATAATCAAAGATTTGCAATTTACTGCGGGAACAATTAATGCTGAACAGAAAATGACCCAGAATTAGGGTCATATATATAGATATTTAGAAACCCGGAAGATAACTCGGTTAATGCAACGATATGTGAGAATTGGTCCCACGATTTTCGCTTAACAGCGATTGTTATTTATGTTCGACGCAACGTCATTATTAGGTGAAATGCGTGTATACATTCCAAAATCTTTAAGGAATGAAATAATGAGAGAATTTCATGACAAGCCATTGCGGTAAAATTTAAACGTATCATAAAATTCGACGTTTGTTATTTCGTACATGAGGTACCTATTGATCAATATGTCTCACATGCCATATGTGCCAAGTTAATAACTATAAAAACGCGTTACCAGCGGTCGGTTAAATCCAATTATATCGAATTCTTTATCCGGAAATCGTGAGATAGTGACGTTAGATTTATTAGGCCCGTATCCTATATCGAGAATAAGACGTAACCCGAGTTTTAGTAATAAACCGATCATTTCAGCAAATGGGCTGAAATTCACCTCTTAAAAGGCCTCATCTCGTATAATAGCGATATTTTTTTGATAACTTTATATCGCGTTATGGTTCAATAAAATGGCTGCAAGACAATAACCCGCAATTTATATCCGAGATTTCTACATACCTTCTAAGGAAAGATTAGCATAAGGCATGTGAAGACTGTTGCATATCGACCACAAGCAAATCGGACTGAAAGAGTTAATCGAGATATAGTGCAAATGATTGCAAATTACGTTAACAGATCAACATGTATACTTGGGATCAATTCTGATGCAGTTGCTTACGCTATTCGTATCGGCGGTGAACAAAACAACAGGAAAAACACCGGTTGAGTTATTTTTAGGTCGAAAATTGATTACACCCATTTCAAAACTAGTTATGATATCGGAAAGCTCTAAATTCAAAATTCAAGATATACAGAAAAGCTTTAAAGAAGCTAGACTAAGTAATGAAAATCGTTATAAAGGTGGGAAAAATATTATAATAGACGTAGAAAAGGACATAAAAATAAAGGTAAACGATTGTTTTATTGAAACAATGTACCCCAAAGTCTGTTGCTAACAAAGTATAAAGTAAATTTAAACAAAAATTTGAGTGGACCTTATAGAGTCCTAGAAGTTAAGAACTTTAATAATATTGTACATATGGAAATCAGGAAAAGATTAACAGTTAGCCCAGATCAAATAAGAATATATCGTCATAGGTTCTTAATTATGCCGAAGTAGAATGGTGGGTATCCCAAATAGTATAAGATCAAGTCAGGGAAACTCTGCACTTCGGAAAAAGTACACCAAGGATTAAATGAGTCACAATATGGGGAAAGAAAAAATCTGAGGTGAAACGTAGGTTAGAGGCAAAAGGGATTGGTAACCAATCAAATCAATATAAAAATACAGAGAGGACCCATAAAACAAATCCCTGGTCAGATCACTACCTAGTTCAGTAGGGAAATGAAAATAAAATAAAAGGTTTAAATATAACCGGCAGTATTAAAAAGATCAGGTGTATCGGGGACAAGTGGACCACAAAGAAAGTGGCAAAGAAAAGGGTAATAATAATTGCAACAACAAGAAAAGACAAATGTCATCTAGTACTATTTCTAGAGATAGAAAAAAGAGGTGGAGAGAATCAACTGAAGTTCCATATGAAAAGAGTTATAATTTAAGGCCACGACGGAGAAACAGAAGAACCCCTGACCAGCCAAGAACACAGTTGGAAGGCAAGGAAAGGACGACAAGGAGAGTACAAGCCTTACAACAAGAAATTCCAGTACAACCAAGGAATGAAGAACATGACACTCTACCGTTGAACATGAATGTGGGAGTAACGGAATATAAAAATCAGGCTGTATTGTTTCATTTTTTTATGATCTTCCAACAAGTGGTCGGAAGAATTATTGCAAAGAAGGAAGTCTCTGAAGTAGGTACTAAAAGTTATAGTAAGCCAAGTCAAACACTACAATGAGTGTTCATTTATTGGAACTTTTGACTTGTTGTAGCAATTTTTTTTTCTGAAGAAAAACATTTGTATTCACACATTTGTTTACTTCTGATGTATGACTTCAGAGATGCGAAAATTCCTTTGTTATTTGTTATAATGGTTTATTAAAAAATGTTTTGTAATTGTATAATATGTGTATATATATATGTTGTTGTATTGTTACGTATTATGAGGCATCTGGTTCAGGGAAACGCGGCGTAGTCAAGGCACTAACAAAATAAAAAACGATGCGCGGCTCATTGGGAGTTTTGTTGAAACCAGATGTAGGATGGAGTAAAAATTTATTGTGATATATAAATAATATATGTAAAATTGATTAATATTATGGAAATAGATACTCAAATAGTTTCATTTCGGGGAGACTGACCCTGAAAATCTTGAAAATTATAGCTTCAACGTGTTTCCAGGTTTAAGAAAGGGAGCAGAAGTACCAGCTCCATATGCAGTGTTAGATTGGGTCGGCACCCAGAATAATAGTTTTAAGGTATAAATATTTTAAGTAACGAAATAAAGGAGTAGGCACAAATTAAACAGTAATTATTAATGTTGGCCCAGTTATTGGAGTAAAATTATTGTCACGAGTTTTAAAATTAAATTGAATATTAAAATCCCAAGATGAGTAAATGAAAATTAAAGTAAAGATAAATTTTGGAAATTATAAAAGTTAAAATTTAAGATTAAAATTGCAATGAAAATTAAAGTCAAGATAAATTTTAAATTAAAAAAGTTAAAATTTAAGATTAAAATTGCAATAAAAATTAAAGCAAGATAGATTTTGGGAAATTATAAAAGTTAAAATGAAGTTTTAAATTTAAAATTTAAATAAAACTCGAAAGCGAAGAAATTTAGAAATAAAATTTTGAACGAATTTATTAAGGGCTTTTGAAAACCCCTTAAAACCTTTTTCTTCTTGGGGGGGGTTGTGACGTCTCTCGCGCTTTCGTTAACATGACCCTATGTTCTTTGAGGCCAATTACCAAAACTTTCCAACCCCAATACCAAGAAGGAAAGGACAAAAGGGTAAATGAAAAACTATGGAAAAAGGGGCAAACCTAGATAGAGCATAGCAAAAAGGACGGGATCAGAGGTTGTGGTGGAATCATTTGATCGATAGCGTAAAATTTATGGGGAATTTTGGGGATCAAGAATTAGCTGCATTGCGGATCAAGAATCTTCAAATATAAAGTTATAGATTATATTCTCTAGGTAAAGGGGACCAGAACGGGAAAAGGAAATTTAGATATAAGTTAGATAAACGGGATTTTTTGGGATAAGAGATAGAGGATCAGGGTGATTGACTTAAATACGTTTTTAATCGGGCTTGACTCTCATTTTAAATTTAATAATTTCAAAATTAAATCAAAGAATATGTTTTTAATAAAAGTTGTATTAAAAATTATGTCTCATCATTTTATAACCCCCAACCCTACTTACCGGAAACCCGGGAAAACGGTCATCAGGGGGTTATGTCAGAATAGGGGTGTGAATGAAAAATAGTATAGAACAAAAAATTGGGGGTTTTTTTCATTTTCAGTTTTTTAAATTTTGCAACATAATAATATATATATATATATATATTTAAAAAAATTTAAGGTGCACAGTAAGTTAATTAAAAAACGGTCAAAAATCAAATTTAATTTTTTTTTTTTAATTTTTTTTTATATACTTTTCTATAACCCCACAAAATTTGAAAACTCTAAACTTAAAAAGAATTTTTGATAGCTTTTTTCGTTCCATTCACATCCCCATAAAAAGGGGTCCTATGTTTTCCATCAAACCAAATCGGTACAAAAAAAAGCGTCGTGTGAACTGCAAGAATTCAATAGTTTATTTTTTCATCTGAAAATCGTGAGTAATGTTTATATTGATATTATCTCTTTCCTTCTTTGATGATACAAGAGAGGACAAGAGATGTGTGTCTTTTTTTTTTTAATTTTTTTTATCAAAATGTGAATCCCGTTTTTGCTTTTTACTATAACATCCAACAATCACATTCGAAAACACAAAGTAGGGAAAACCCAAAAATGAAGGCCCAAAAGAGTAACCGAGAAAAAATTTTAAAAGATGTATTTATCATTGCTGACTTAAAAGCAAAATTTTAAAAAATTTTTTATAAAAGTGGGGGAAATGTTTTTTTTTTGGGCCAGTCAACCTTCCCCCCTTTTGTAAATAACACGGGGCAAAACCAATTTAAAATAATGGTTAGAAATCTAAACCCTTACAAGCCCGAAAATCTGAGTGCAAAAATAAGATTCAGATTCTGGGCCCTAATGAAGATTTAAATTGTGAAAGGCAAATGTAGCACTTAACAAAAAATAAAAAAAAGGAAAGAAGAGTTTAAATTATAGCATAACTTTAATAACACAAGAGTAAATATGAATAAAATAATAATAAGTAATTTTATCTAATATTATATTATGGAGATAACTATAACTATGAAATATTTAAGAGTTTATAGTAATAAACTATTATCAATATCAGAATTTTTAATCCTAAATATTTTGAATAGCTTTATTCATATAACTATTAATAAAATTAATTGGGCATTTCTAATTTAAGCAATATTTAGTAAAATGTTTATAGTTATTTATTATTTCTGATTTTTTACACCAGAAATTTATTACGTTGTATATAATTAACAACAATATTTCTGAATATAGAAACATGTACATTACTCTCCCAATGAGGAACTTTTATAATATTGAAATTAAATTCTTCTCTTTTATCATAAATATTAGAAACTATTACATTATCATTTATTTTGACATGTATGTCAAGAAAATATGCTTATATATATATATATATATATTTGAATGTTTTTGTTTGGATGTTATATATCTTTTGTTTGTAGAGAATTAGCCTATATATATATATATGTATATTAATATAAAAAAAACACCACATGCTCGTATGAATAGGAAACCAGTATTTTTTTTTATAAACATAATTGGCTTTTGACATTTTAAAACATTAGTAAAAACAATTAAAGCAGCGTTTCTCAAAAGTGACTTAAAATGGGGATATAAATTGATTTCCACGGAAAATCGCGCAAACCCGAGAGAAATACAGTAAATAAAATGGAAATAAAAAAAATTCGTGCCCAATACTTTTAAACGTGGGAGTGATGTATTGTATAGGATCCGATGTACATTATATCTGTCACAGCCCAAAGTTTACACGTTGGTGTAGTGGGGAAATTAGAAGAGTGAAAGGGGCTAACAGTTCAGGGGTTATCCTAATCATGAGGCCCGTTACCCTTGGCCCTCGTGCTGTGATGCTAATAAACAATAATTCTATTTATATATAATTTTCATCTTAATTTTTTTAATTTATGGTAGCAATTATGAATGTATTACACAAAGACTATGGCTGCAAATTCGTAATCTACTGATGGGAGGGCTGGTGATCCCTTATTTTCTAGTAATTTTTATACGAATCCCCTTGACCGGATGTGGAAACATTCTATCGGTATGTGCGTCAAAAAAATTCGCGCGTCCCTTTTGAGATCATTGAACGCATAAATTTTGTGGAATGTAGCCTTGCGCGATTGGGATTGTCCAATTAGAGACTTAATTCAGAGGACAGTAAAAAGTCCAGCTCAAGGATTTGGAAGTGATGGGGCTCATTATATAATGGAACGCACCCGAATTTCGGGGTTCTGTCAACCAAGGCCTCACAACATCCCAGAGCCCAATACACCAAGTATGGGACGGAGGGACGCATCGCGTCCCAGCGCCCAACGATGACCAGCGACCAATTTCGGGGTTCTCTCTCTCTCGAATTATTCTAATAGGGAGACGAAGGAAAGAGTAGATTGCTCGCCACCCCACCCGGGGACCATCATTCGCCTAGACCAGGGGTCGGCAACCTGCGGCTCGCGAGCCACATGCTGCTCTTTGGGTGTGAAGCTGCGGCTCTTTAATTCCATACGCAAATATTATTTATTTAATCAAAAAAAAAACATTTAAAAATCGTTTTGAATCGATTAACGAGGATTAGGCACCGTTTCTATCTCTCAGCCACTTGTACTCGCTTTTGCAAAAGAAGAACTTCTAAGATTGCTACCGCTCTCGGGATAAACCAGAGGAGAAGGTATAGCGAATGACATGTGAAAATGCCTTGAAGACAATAAGATCGATTTAAATAAAATCATTTCATTAGCAACTGATGGAGCCAGAAGTATGACAGGAAAAAATAAAGGGGCAACGATACTTCAGAGCAAAATAAACCACGAAATTCTTACGTTCCACCAAGAAGCGCTTTGCGGCCAAAATAATTGAGGTCATAAATTTGGTAATCAAGATTGTTAACAGCATCTTGTCAAAAGCACTCTACCATCGTCATTTTAAAGAATTTTTAAATGAAACAGAGACTCAGTATTCCGACCTCCTTCTTCACAATAAAGTGCGATGGCTTTCCAAAGGTGAGGTGTTGAAACGTTTTGCTTTGCGCTTGAATGAAATAAATACATTCCTCAATGGAAAAAGTATTTATCACCTTGAATTAAAGAACGACAAATTGTTGCAAAAATTTTACTTAATCGAGGATATCACAGCGAAATTAAATGAGCTGTGTGAATCCAAAACCGCAAGGAAAGGGAAACCCAACCTATGTTTTGGTAGAAGAATTGGTTTGTTTCGAAGAAAAAAATTAATTATTTGTGCAGAAGATATTCAGAGCGGTAAATTTCTAAAGCAATATAGCGATAAAACCAGTGCAACTGTTGGCACAAATTACTTCAGCACAGTTATAAAAAAATTAAAGATGAATTTGCTGACAGATTTGAGCAATTCATAAACTACAAAACCACTCTAGCATTCATAGTAAATCCTCTCAACACAAACAGTAACGAAATCCACATTGAATCATTTGGCATTGATACTGGATCTCTAGAAATGCAATTGATCGATTTAAAAAGTAAAGCTTTGTAGAGTTGAAAATTTACAGAATTGAAAAGCAAGTTGGAAGAGAGTGTGGTCCAGAAATGTATGAACGTAATGCAACAAAAGTTGGCAGCTTTAAAAGAAATGCCGCGAGTTGAGGCACTTATATTCGACGCATGGAATAGTCTTCCAGATTGCTACAGTGAGGTGAAGAAGTTGGTATTTGGAGTGCTGACTATCTTCGGATCGACATATTCGTGCAAGCAAGCTTTCTTTTGCGTGAATATAATTAAAAGTAATGTAAGAAGCCAACTAACAAATGAAATTTAGAGTCGTGTTTGAAACTTAAAACAAGTTATGAGCCAAGTATATCCAAACTTTCTAAAACCATGCAAAGCCAACGCTCCCATTGAATTTGTTTGCTCAGTTGTTTGTTATTCAAGTACAAGTTAGTGTTGTAAGTAAATGTTTAATTGCTTTAATTTTTTACTTAAATAATAAGTAATTACCTAATAATGCCATATATATATTATCTAATTTGTTGTGAAAAACACTACTTATTTATGAATAAATAGATATATATATATTTTTCTTATGAATAAATAGATTAGTTCTTTTTGTTGTTGTTTTTTTTATCAAAAAACTTTATTTATGTAAGTACAATTTATTGTTGGCAGAAAAAATTTTGTGGCTCTTTAAAAACTTTGAAATTTTGTAAATTGCAATTTTTGGCTCTTCCGACTCAAAAGGTCGCCGACCCCTGGCCTATACCAGTGATTCCCAAAGTGGTCTATATAGACCCCCAGGGGTCTAAGACAACCTGCAAGGGGTCCACGTCAGCAAAAAAATAATTTGGGGGTCCATGAGGTCTAAGTGGAGGTCTGACAGTGGTTCTCATTAAACTAGATCGTGACTTTAACTTTAAAAGAAAATTTAATCAAGTGGAGACCAAATTTTACTTATCAAGTTTTATTTACTAAATTTAATGAGGATAGTTTTTACTTACAAGATGACAGCATAATTTTTTTTAAAAACATTTCAGCGTTTCTTTCCACAGCTAAGCTAAAGAAGTATAATACTAGAGGTCCCGAATTTTCTCAATTTGTCACAGACATTCTGCCCGGTTGTTTTAACCTACGTTCAACATTTAGCTGCCTTTTATTCAGATTTTGAAACCAGCTTTTAGAAGACTTTGACTATGGTAATAGCACAGTTGGTAATGAGTTTATACGGTCTTATAGAAAAAAAAAATGTCACATGACAATAGAAACTGATCGTAATATGCATTAATGAAAATCTTAATTTAGAAACGGATGTCACAGCAATTTTGGCTTTAAAAAGGCAAACCTGTTACTTGCAGCGAATTATGGAACATTATGAGGATGTTTTTAATTGCTTTTCCAAGTGATAAGGAGTTTCAGTGCGGTTGCCAGTCTCCAAAACAAAGAAAGAAAAAAACTAGACACTACTAACAGAGGAGGTTTGAGGTTAAACCCGACAAGATTGATAACAAATGTTGAAAATTTATTGATAATTTCTTTGTTGTTTGTTTATTTTATTTAGCAGTTATTTTATATATTGCTTACCTTTTAATTTAATTAATTAACATGTGCTTTTTGAATTTTATAAACACTATATTTCATTAGTTAGAAATTTAATTCTCTTAAAGTAGTAGTAGTACTAGCTGTCACAACTTCATATTCAAGTTGATAAATTTGCAAAAAATTCAATAGTAATTAAGCAGGGGTCTATCCAAAACCAAAAAACGTGGCAAAGGGTCTATGAGACAAAAAAGTTTGGAAACCTCTGGCCTAGACCATGATCCCCTCTCTCAAAGCTTTCTCTCATTTAATCTTTATTTTGTAGATGTAAATTTTAAGTGTGTAGCAATAAATTTAATTGCATCTTAAGAAATGGTTTATTTAATTGAGTTTTATTTAATAACATTGACCATGATGTGAATAGTACATACCGGACCAAGGTTATTTTAGATTAAAATTATAACCCAATGAGGTCTCGCATCATTTAATGCAGTGACCAGGATGTGCAAAATGTTTCTTCTTTTTCACGTTTAATTTAGATGAGATTTTGGACATCCATAATACTAATCTACGTTCAATTGTATAACAATTAAAGATTTTCGTAAATGCCGTTTACTTGGAATTTATGCTTTCAATGATCTCAAAAGGGACGCGCGAATTTTTTGACGCACCCCACCGAAGGAATGTTTCCACATCCGGTCAAGGGGGACACGTATAAAAATTACTAGAAAATAAGGGATCACCAACCTTCCATCACTCCTCCCCTCTCTCAAATACACAGCACACAAAAAACTGTTACCATAAGACATGCATTATAGAATATATATTAAAAGGAAAACAAGAAAATTAAACGCAGAAAGTGGCGATGACAGAGCCAACAAGAGTCCTTGTGAATGGTGAACCGTAAGGCAACTGGAGATGAACTGTAAAAAAATTATTGTTTCTTGAAACGGGAAGGAGATGAATCGTAAAAAATTTTGTCTCTTGAAACTGGAAGGACCCTGAAGAGTCGATGTAAATGAAGACGTTGGTTGAACTAATCAATATGAATTATCATATTCGGCCAGGCAATCGAGTCGACGTGGGTTGAATCGGGTGATACAGAATCACTTTCGGAATCAACTGAAGATTCGGGGCGACGCGATTGAATCAAGGAAATCATTCCTCTGGAGAAGCATGATGTAGAATCATTGTCGATGGAGGTGAAATGTCCAACAGTTCTGGTCCTTGTTAACGATGTAAATAAGTCCGTGCTACAGATGGACGCTGAAGCGTATTCCCTGCGGCATCACTGAAATGGTCATCATCATCAGTGATGGGAGGGATGGTGTGATCCCTTATTTTCTAGTAATTTCTATACGGTCCCCTTTACCGGATGTGGGGGAAAAATTCCATCGGTGGGTGCGTCAAAAAAAAATTTGCGCGCCTTTTGAGATCTTTAACGCATAAATTTTGTGGAATTAGCCGCGCGTTGGTTGTCCATTTAGACTTAACAAAAAACGTAAAATCCTTAAAAGGTTTAAAAAGATGGGGTTTACTTTAAAAAGGAACCACCCAATTTGGGTCTCTCTCTCTCCTCGAATTATTCTAATGGGCAAAAAAGGAAAGGGGAATGCTCGCCACCACCGGGGCCCCATTGCCCCGCCATGTCCCCCTCCGCTAATTTTTTCCTTTTTTTTTTTTTTTTTTTAGATGTAAATTTTTTAAGGGGTAACAATAAATTTAATTGCATCTTAAGGAAATGATTTACTTAATTGAGTTTTGTTTAATAACGCATTGGCCATGATGCGAATAGTACATACCGAACCAAGGTTATTTTAGATTAAAATTATAATTCAATGAGGCCTCGCATCACTACTCTTTTAATTATAAATGAAAATTAAGCTTAAAGTAGTATTTCTTCTTATATTTTGCTGATGCGTAATTTTTTTAAACCCCTTTTCAGGGAAAATTAAGGAGATCATAAATTTTTTTTATTTTTTTTTAGATTTTCGACATTTTAGTTTCAAATAATTTTATTTCAAATCCAAGTAAAGTGCTTTGATTATGACCTGTATATTCGAAGTACAGTTAAAGTTTTTGGATTGTTCGAAGTGCAGCCCCTTCGGGATTTTATATATTATAACAAGATTTAAATTAAAAGGGTGGGCCTTAATGTTAAAACTTTTAAAAGTACATTTGTCAATATCCCCCCATTTGAGCACCCAAAGTTGTCTCAGCACATCAACTTGGAAAGTACAATTGCTGTTTATTAACATTAAATTATAAAACAACACGAAGGGGCTATTGACGTCAGATTTCGCAAAAAAAAAAATGCTATAGTTCTCCCCATATAAATTTATATTAAAAACAGCTTTCTATCACTGTATATCAAAGCTATTACGAACATTTTCTAAAAATACAACATAAGCCTTTTTTGAACCTACGCATGTGTTTTTACGAGTATATTAAAAAAATCCGAACAATATCAATTTAAAGCAGTATAACTCGGTTTCAAATGGATTCCTTTATTTACTTTTTTAATTATTTTTCCAAGTAACAATATACGTGATTGCGTATAAATAAATAGGATACACCAGATAACTTTTCCGTTTTTACAGCAAATATGACCTTCCCGTTGCCCCTATATATGACCCTGGTCACAGTAAACCTGCGCCAATCAGGGCACTGCAAAACAGGGCGTAGGGAATCTATTTAGTTCAAGACTCGCTCGTATAATCAATATCTTCAGAAGGACCCTCAACACCTAAGACGGGGCATCAAAGGGTATTTTTATCCACTTGGGGAGGCTCCTTCGGGATCGAGCGGCCCCTTTGCGACACCTACTAAACCCTATATTTAGATGTCTCCCACTGTCAAGGCCTCCACCTGGGTGACGACCCTTTCCGTCTTCGCCACATTACAGCCCTAAATAAATATGACGCGCGCTTGATGAGCGCGAGTCGGACACGCGTCATGTTTCACGAAGATGACCGAATTCCAAAAGGGTGGCTGAAGGTCACAGCCGAGGGCCTCCACCCTAAGTTACTTAAGGATGGAAATTATGGTTTCGGCTTTTTGTTTACGTCATGCTGTCAATGAAGGAACTTAATATTCCCTCCTTCCCCGCGATATTTTCATTATTCTGCTTTTCTCTCTCTCTCTCTCTCTCTTTTTTTTGTGGCGAATTTTTTTCCCAACGATTGGCGAAAGTAGCGTCAAAACATTCATTTTGAGGCTGTCATTGCCTGGTGGTTGAGAATAAGAGTTAAGGTTTGAAATACTTTTTCAGAACACACTTATTGTATCAAATAGGATTTTAATATATTGCGTCGATCCTACTTTAAACGAGCCATTTCCGAAATTGATTCCTATAAAAACTGAAATGAACCTTGGTGGGACAAATCGTACCCCTGCCCGGAGCGGCAAATTCTAACAGAGCAGCATTTGCATCAAATTAGGAGAAAAAAAAAAAATTTTTTTGGTTACAAAAAATTTTATATATTTTCTGTAATATTATTGGTATTTCATTTAACGTACCTTACTTCCTTATTTTGTGCTTTGTATGTTTAACGTCAGTTTTCTTTTACGTTGAAACTTATGCGGGAATATACACTAGCTAGAAAAAGTTTGTGTTCACGTACTATTGCTACATGAACAATGAAAAAAAAGTTTAAAAACTGGAATTTAAAAAACAAATTTTTATTATATTTAATTCAGTTCATTTTAAGTATTCAGAATAACAAAAGTAAATTTGGTTTGCCTTCATAGATTTTAAAATAAAGACAGATTTGTAGCGATACCTACAAAATAAGTAGAAAAAATCTGCGTTCACTGTTTAGTAGAAGCTTTAAGAAAATATTTAAAAAGGATAATGAGCTATTTAATAGCTGGTCTTTCGAGAACCTTCTGAAGTCGTTTCGGCATTGAATTAACAAGTTTAGTTGTTTCTTCAGCGCTTATCTTCTCCAAATTCGTCCTAAGAACACTCTTCAGTATATCCTTGCTAGATATATTTTTGTTGACGAATTTTACGCCCCAACAAATCCCATAGGTGTTCTACAGGATTCAGATCAGGTGACTGTGGGGGGTTGTGCAGTTGATTTGAGACATTATACAATAGCCAAAGCTTCACAATTTCAGCGGTGTGCGTAGGATCGTATAGTGTTGGAAGCGAAATGACGATCCAAGGACGAGTTGGGTGGCACTTTTCTTAAAAATTTTTGTAGGACATCAAGGTAATCATATTTGATCATGATTGATTCGATATACTCCAACTTGCCAACACCATTGCTCGCCATGCACCCCCACACCATAACTCCACCGCTGCCGTGCTTTACCGTTGGTACTAAATGCTCTTTTTGAAGCGCTGTGTAAGGTTTTCTCCATACTAATTTATGACCTTTTATGCCAAAAATGTAAAATTTGCTTCATTGGAGAATTTCACAGCCCTCCAGAACTCCGAAAGCATATGTATATGCTCTTTTGCAAAAGTTATTCGTTGGTCTTAGAAATATAAGGCTTTCTACGAGCCACTCGACTACGGTATCCGGCCTTTTTCAAGATTTTTCTTGCAGTATCCACACAAATGTTTTTGTTAAACTTCTCATGAATGTCTGTTGCTATTTGGGTTCCAGTCAAACGCGTATTTTTATTTTTTTCACCACGCATAGCATACTTCGTTTTTCTCTGATTGTGAGTTTAGATGGACAACCTGAACGAGGTTTTAATGTGTAAATTCCTGCAGTTTTAAAGTTATTAATAACACGTTAGATAGATGAATACTGTCATCCAACGGATATGGTTATATCAACTTTCTCCATCTTTCCACATTTTTCATAATGATTTTAAGCTCACTGATACTAATTTCCTTCCTTTTATTTTACATGTCACTGAATTGCTTTGTCCCTCACAAAAATTTTAAGTTATTGCGTAACAACTTTCTTAAGCTATTTTACTTGATAATTGAATGCAAAAACTCTGTTAACCTATAACGCCTGTTGATAAAAATTCCAGGAATCATGAATATTCAAATTGTGAACGCATACTTTTTCTGCCTTCTATTTGCGTGCTTTGCTACAAAAAACCCCGCTATGTTACGTAGTTTTAATTCAAAACTAATTAATTCTTGCATGCTCAACATTTAAATAATAGTAAACAAATTCATAAAATTTTGTTTGAAAAAAAAAAACTATATTTCTATTAAATTTTACCTTTGCTCTTTGAGTTGTTTTGGGTGACCGCAAACTTTTTCTAGCTAGTGTATGTTAAGACTGTCTTCGGTAAAAGTATGAGAGTTTGAACTAAAAGCGAAGCACATTTTTAGACAGAAAAAAGGCATCAATTTCTATGGGAATTTGTAATATTATAACTCAAATCTCTGTTAACAATATAGTGTTTTTAAAAATGCCAAAATATTCCATGAATACTTTCTTTTTCGTTTTAATAGATGAATGCATAGCCCATTTAACATTACGGTATAGCAGAAAAAACGCGAAACACATTTTACACCAGAAAAAATTATTCAACGCGTTTACAAATGGGAAGAATGATAAAACATACTGATCTTTTTAAAATAGTGAAGCCAGAATATCATATAAATTGTTCATTTCTTTTACATCTGAAAAGATTGTTCCAAATGTGGGTCCTATTCTTTAACATTAACCGAAAACAGCCTTAAGCCATGAAGTTTTATTTGTACACAACTTTCTCTCGTAACTTTCACCCCATTCGGAAATATAACACAACGGACATTCCTTCCACCCATACGACGTCCGGTGTCAGCTATCCAAAAGGGAACAGGGGCAATAAGAGTTTTTTTTGTAGATAGAAAGTCACAGGAGATGTTTCATTTTAATCTTGAGTGTAGATACTATAAGTTAAAATAAATGTTTGTGACCCCCACCATCAGTAGATTCTTTTCAGAAGAATTTGCTTGTTGAAATGGGTGATTCCTTCTCTTACATTTTACTCGTTTGAAATAATTAACAAGTAATTATGTCCTTAATTTCCGATTATATTATATTTGACTTAAAATTTATATTATATAATATTGATAATCTGCCTTTTTGCTCGCAAGAATTATTCAAGTTTTATAGGTGTGTATGTAAGTGAACAATTTATTATTTTCTTTATTATAATTTTTTGTTTTCGAGGGAGGGGCGGCAATTTCCACTTTTGTCCGGGGAGGCAAAACTGCTAGAGCCGGCCCTGACCCCATGTTCGGGTTATATGGATGTAACGTTAAAAACAAACAAGTAATTTAAAGAAAAAAGGCAAAAGTAAATATTGCATTTCAAGAAATATAATTGCATTACTTATTTATGGTTACTGACGCTCTCCCAAAACACCGAGAGGATTCCTGTGCAGATATTATTTTCCACTTCGTTGCATTTACTGAAGCCTTTTGATTGCTGTACACAAGAAAGGGAGGGTCAACCCCCTCATCAACACTTTAAACAGTTTTCTTTTTTACTGTAGAGATTTCTTCATGGGCGCTTACATGTTTTTTAAAATGTAAAACATATAAGTCCTTCCCATAAGAGAGGTCTACGTACGCCACTGTTGCAGTACCTCTCGAACCACTTGAGAGATACACAATAGAGTTTGTTTCAATAAAAATAACAACATTCATATACCATCAAAGTTACTTAATAGATGGGATCGTGAAAGCTAACGTCAGTCACATCCTTACAGATTTGTAGTAAAATTTAACATTTAAGTTAGATTAAAAATTGCAGATTTGTTCACTACGGGGAACAGTGATAGGGAAAATTTATCATTTCTCGTAAAAGGGTTGTTTATTTATTCACACGAGAATGTAACGCTATCTGTCCAACGTATATGAAGCATGCGCTTTTTTTTTAATATATATCACAGAAATGAAACAAATAGAAAGGGCACTTTCATTTTGCTCACTTCATTAATATACCGATTGATGGAAATTATCTCTAGCAGAAATCAAGTGCAACCGTGTACTTCCGGCAGGGATGATACGATTTCCAATGCATCATTAACATAAATCGGAATATCAGTTCTTAATCCATCTCGTGAATGTCTTACTTTCGCATCCTGAAATTCTTAAAGTCAACTAAATCGTACATAAAATGAAGTCTCATGATTTTTACATAGATTCTTTAGATCACAATGCATATATTTATCAATAACAAGTATTATAAAAAAAAATTAAAGACAATTCCTACTTAGATCAACAAAGAAATTTTTTATTTTAGCTACTTTTTATTAAATAGTTACATTTAATATGAATATGTATATACATAGGACAGAATCACAACATTAAGTGCTAATTAATATCTATTAATTATCATTAAAGTATTGTATTGTCATCCAAAAAAATCGTGTCTATAAAATTTCAGTTCAACTGAATGCTTTAAAACGAGGGGTAAAAAACCTTTTCAAGTTTTGACACAAATCGCCAAAAGGGTCACTAAGTAGCCAAAAATGATGCCAACGTGGCCATGTGTGTGTGTGTATTTGTAACTCTTTAAATAATTAGTTTTTATCAACTAATTTTTATTAATTACAATTAAATTATTGTATTGCCATCCAAAATAATCATATATATAAAATTTCAGCTCAATGGAGCGGCGCTTTAAAATGTATTTTATTAACGATTGAAAATTCCACCAAGATAAATAAATAAATATATAGAGAGTGTGAGCTAATAGTAGGAATTGAAGAAAAAGAGCTACAGTCTTATCCAAAAAGCTATGCAATATTCTCAAAATAACGCACTGTTACATGAACATGTGCGTGTGTGTGCGCGCATCTATGTGTACGTGTATATAAATGTATATCGAATATAGAAGCACAGAATATAATGATCCAAGAAAGAATACTATTCTAATCCAGTAATATATATTTCTCCTATCTGAAACAGTTTTTTAATGGGTGCTAGATTCATTAAAATGAAAAGCGAGCCAAAAATTATTCTCCAGATCATATGTTTTTTTAACAGCAAAATAAGCCAATAAAAATGCACATTTATTTTTATATTTGATGAATAATTTTTTACTTATCTGGAATTTATCGATCTTGTAAGACCGCAATCAGCGTACATATAGAAGAACAGTTTCAAAGAAGTAATATTACTTAACCCAACTAAAATAAACTCTGTAGACGGGAGCCTTAAAACTAAAAAAATTCATGTCTGAAAAAAGGGGAGGGTTACAAAATGTACGACTTTGTTCAGCAGTGAACGTAATTTACAATAAAAATTAATGTAGTTCCTATAATAGCAATTTTTCGCTTAGAAAATAACACACAAAAAATATACATATATATAAAACCGTATTGAATGGTTAACGCATTCCAATGGTGAGATTAGGGATTGCAATATCGGACCAAAAGTTGAATACCGGTATTCGGTATTTTTTAGATTTTAATATGCTGATTAGTCTCTTTTCTCCTCTTTTTCATTTTTACTTTTAAAATCATTATTTATAATTATGTAAATACCGTAAGACATTTTCTATATTTAGGTATGCCTTTCTTAAGTGCGATTTTTCAATGTAATATGTAATTCTTCAGATAGTGATGTGTGCTGTTCTTTCAGTGACTGCAATATGAAATTTATTGTTGCATTAGCTGTTAATAACTTAGAATCTCTCTGACATAACCCCTCAACAGCTAGCTTTATTGGAAGTAAAGCCATTACAGTTCTGAATATCAAGTCGAATATCAGCTCAGGTGTCGTCCACGTCACTTGACCATGGTTCAAAATAACGTGGTCCGTCACCAAAAGCTCTCGTGTAGCCGAACAGTGCGACGTTAATATTCACTCACTCACTAATTAATTAATTTCATCCGTTAGGGAGACATAAAAACGTGTACTATTTTGCTATGTTGGTGATCCCTGAACATATAGTGGAGACAATTTAATAAATTGCTAGTAAATACCGAAAAAGGAGGCTGTAGACAGCGATTCCAAACGACAATGCCTCGTCTTCAGATGCAGAATTACTGGTACTGGATTGAATAGGAGCACGACTGATCATTAGTTATACAAAGACTTTAAAAAAGTTTCAAATGGCCCGTTTTAAAAATTAAAAATTTAGATGAAAAAATACTATAGTACTGTAGTTTAAGAATTAAAAATGACTACATTTTTGTGTAGGTTCAAAATTGTTACAAGTTAAAAAACCAGAACTAAACAATCCGGTTGCAGAAAAGACACCCGTATGCGAGATGAGAAAAAATCGAAAGGAAAAAGTTAGGATGCATTGGTGTCGAGAGGAGCTTCTTTGATTGGCTGACCAGAAGAATCAGCTAATAGGGTTTAATCACTCAGCTAGGTGAGTGAGTAAGTGTTATATTTACGTCGTACTATATAGCTGCACGAGGCAACGGACCTCGTAATTTTGAATCATATTCGTTTGAGCCTCAACATAATCAATGTGCAACGACCCCCACCGCACGGCGGATCTTCAGCGTTACAGGCTCAAACTCGTAACAGTCGATCTCTCAGTCCACGACCTTAACCACTAGGCTACCACGGCCTTTACATTTAAGTTGAAAAGACAAGCTCACAACTAATCGCAGAGTAAATATGCACTTTGAGCAAGCCGAGCTGTATATGTAGAGTTTATCTTTGATTGAAATGAGGTTTTAAAAAATTAGAAATAAGTAAATATAACAGATAAAAATAGAAAATAGAATTTAAAATAATTTAGATAAAATCGGGGTCTATTAATATATATATATATAAGATCTGGGTCTATGTGTGTATAGTATTACTGTATCAAGTTTTGTTCAACTCCTCATGGAATAAAAATAGGTTTCATCTAAATTTTTATCCCAGTCAGTGGCGCATGAAGGGGGGGGGTCCCCTCCAAGCCCTTGATTTTTTTTCGATTGATTATAATCCTACGTAAAGTACGTAAAATTTAATTAAATATTTGTTATTAATAATTAGTTTTATTAATTAAGACTAATTATTTGTTCAATAATGAATTTTACTGTTTTTTTGTTCTTGAAAATCTACAAAATCAAAAGAATATGTTAAGCGGCGTATTGAAGCATAATAGGAGAATGGTGGACTTCCGACCCTTGAAAAATCCCCCCTGATCCCAGTCCTTGATTCACATACGTGAAAAAACTATGAATATTAGTTAAGGATATTCTTTCATGTTTCACCAGTGCTACTGAAACAGTTATTTTGCTTTGGGTGTGCTTGACCTTTTAAACGGTTTACTTTCCAGCAGGATTGATGCGTCTCTTCCCGACTGCAGATGTGACCTGACAATTCGTTTCTGATTGGGTGGGCCCTCCGCGAAGGAGGGTGGGGAATGCCTCGTTCTAAAATTAGCCTCATAATCATTTGTCCCTCGCATCCTCCCCCTGTAGAAGTGTAAAACAAGAAGTTTTACGATGAAGGTTGGAAGAATCAAACACCTCACCTAGGGGAATGGAAAAGGAGATTAAAAGAAAAAAGGAGACAGACATCACCTCTTTTTCTTGTGGGTTTTTTTTAATGTTTTTTTAGAAGAACATTTTACGCTTGGCAACGAAGCGACAACAATTTTTACTCTTCTCCCTCCCCCTCTTGACTCTCTTTCCTATTCTTTCTTTTTTGGGGCTGTCTGGAATTATGTTTAAGTCAAAATGGATGGATCATATTTTTAAACGTTTAGTTTGCTTCGCAGAGTGCTTTTTTCTCCATCTCTCCACTCTTTTCATCGTTTTTATTATTTTCTTCGCTCCGCCGTGAATGAGTTCACTCACCCCCCAGGGATGCGCGAACGTTTTGCGCAGAGTGGAAAACGAACGGAAGCACACACATTGCTGAGGTTAGGTGGCACTGAGAAAAACGAATTGAAATTGGAGGAAGAGGAAGAATGGGATGCAGTGGCGCACACAAGGGGGAGGGGGTCCTGGGGGTCCAGACCCTCCCAAAGCCCTTGATTTTTTTTCCCGATTCATTATAATTCTATTGTACGTAAAAATTAGTTAAGTATTTGTTATTAATGATTAATTTTATTAATTAATGCTAATTATTTATTAAATAATTAGTTTTTTACTGTGTTTTGTTCCCGAAAATCGACAAAATCAAAAGGAGCATGATACAAGAATGGTGAACTTTCAACCCCGGACCCCCCCTTGAAAAATTCCTGTGTGTGCTACTGATGGACGAAGTGATATTTTCTGGAAAACCTTGCAACGGTGGTTTTAATCCTTGCGTACACTCTCATCTTAAAACAGAGCGTCCCGAAATTAAATGGTAAGGGTACACGGAATGAAGACAGGGATCATATTAGTTTTGAAAGGGGGGAAAAATAGTCGCCCATCCAGTATAGTGGTTAGCGAAGCTGACTGCTGTGCCGATGGGCCTGGGTTCGAATCCCGGAGAACACATGTAAATGCATAGTGCCTTTGCGGCATGGGGGTACTCTACATAGCCGTCGAACCGCAAGTCCTCTCGTGAGATTGGTGGAAGGGAAAGAGAGATAGAAGGCCTCTGACCACCCCCAGTGTGTTCTCCCTCTAAAGTGGGGTGGAACCGAGCCTAATCATACTGTCACCTGTATAGTGCTCAAAGCTACGGATAACGACGGAGGCGTCACTTAGCCCTTTACCATGATGAATTTCGTGGGCATCGAATCAGGTGGTATTAGTAACAACAACAACAGAAAAAATTCCATATCATTTTGTTGAACAATGACTAGCATATTTTTGAAAATGTGGAAAATTAGAATCCTCCATTACATTTTCAAGTTCTATGTCCCCCCTTTTTACAACTTTACCGAGATTTTTTCTCTAACATCATCTTACATAGCCGTGCTCTTAATCATAGTCAAAAATATGGGGAAAAAAACTTTGTGCTGGTTTCGTTAAAACTAACGTAGTTTGAGTCGAAGCTTGAAAAAATGATGCGACCTAATTCGGACTTTCCATAAAAAGAAGAAAAAATATTATATACTATCCTTGGTAAGTTTTAAAAAAGGAATTTACCCATTTAGAAAAGGGTTCCAAAATTTTTTAAACTTTTTGTTTTTTTTCTATCCATAAAAATTTTTGGCCTTTTTTTTTTTTACATTTTTTTTCGGAACTTTTTAATTTTAAAAATACCTCTGTTGACACCCTCCATCACATCATTACGTACATGATAAAAGAATTTCGTTTTGGGCCTTCTTTGAAAAGTCGAAAATGTAAACGGGAAGTTAAAAAAAGATTTCAAACGGGGCCTTAATTTTTTCCAGTTTTTTTGAAATGTCAAAAAAAAGGGGCAATGGGGTTTTTATGGAAAAAGGCCCAAAAACCCTTAAACCCAAAAACTTGCCTTGGAAATCTTCCCCACAAAATTATTATATATTTTTTTTCTTTTCCCGGAAAAGTCTAAGTTAGGTGACATCATTTTCTCAAACCAAACCCCAAAAAACTACGTTGTTTTAATTTTAAACCCGGGAAAGTTTTTGCCCTCGTGATTGGATTAATAGCATGGCTGGGGGCTTTAAAAAAACCCCCAAATTAAGGAAATTTGTGTGACCCAAAGGATTTCCTTTTCTACTTTAAAAAGGGGGAATTACCCCTTTAAACCAAATGGCGGCTTTTTTTTTTTTTCCCAGTCCTGTTTTTGGTTTTCTCTTTCACCCCAAAGGCCCGCGATTTCGCAACCCTGTAAAACAAAAACACGATTGTTCTTAAATTTGGGAAAAAGGGCTTGGGGCCTTTTCTGGATCGGAACTACCTCCCCCGGTTTGCACAAAAGCCTTTCCCCGGTTTTCGTGGTCATCGGTTTTAATTTTAGACCCATGGTAAAAAGGGGAAAAGAAGTTAAATTTTCCTCGCATTGGGAGTAGTAAAACACCAGTTGGGGTTGGGGTAAATCCTGTTTGACCCAAATTTTCAAATGGTTTCCCCGGTGTGATATGGATAAACAACTAATCCATTTGCTTATTAACCGTTTATGTTTGTTAATAGAAAATGTAATGATGGAAATATGCCTGACTGATTCTTTATGGGCTGCTTAAATATCTCTGCAGTCTTTAGTATAATTGTTAATTTAAAACAGTATTCTTCAAACTTTTTCCACTCACGGAACCCTTACTCAACCCGGTGCGGCTCACCGGGCCTTTTGAAATTTATGAAAATTTAAGGGGGTTGGGGAAAAAATAAAATATATAAATTTTTTTGCTTTTGCTGTTGTTATGGAGGTGCATTTTTTTTCTTTCCGTTTTAGTGAAAATGAAAAAGGGGAATAGCGACCTTTTTTAAAAAAGGGAAAAAATTTTTTAAACCCTTCTTTCATATCTTACAAGCAAAAAATTTTCCCAAGAAAAAATTTTTCAAAAAGATTTAAGTTATTTTTGGCCAAGCTCATGGTGATTGATTTGTCACGAAAATGTTTTTTAAAAAAAAACCAAATAAACAGACATCATTAAAATTGACTTTTTTCCTCGAACTCTTTCAAAAAAAGGTGATAAAATTGGCTTCCCTTAATAAAATTTTACAAAAAAAGCAAAAAAAAAAGTTTTTTGTAAGTGGAAATCATCCTAGAAACACAATTTGGTTTTTTAAAATTGCAAAAAATTGAAAAAGAGTGTTTTTTAAATCTTAAATTTTAAAAAATTTTTTAAGACAAAAAAAAAAAATATTTAAAAAACAAAGGGGGGTTTTAAATTTTTTTTAAATTTTCCCAAATTTTTAAAATTTTTCCCCAACGTTATCTTGGTCTCAAATCATTTCCCCCCCCCCATTTTTTTTTCATGTTGCGGCCCTCGGGGAAATAGCCATCATATTTTGCGGCCCGGAAAATAGTTAACATATTGCCCCCGGCCCAAGAAAAAAAGGTTGGTCCCCCCTGCCTTAGAAGGATAAAATGTTTTCAGGGAACCCCACTGTGTGTGTATGAGTGTGCGCACTTTAAATGAAATTTAATGATGGCTTAATTAATAATTATTAATTAATTTATTTATTATTGATAATTCATAATTAATTAATACTTAATAAAATGAAGACTTAAAATGAAATTTTAAGTATATCACCATGTTATAGGTACTTTATGAAAAGACATTTAAGAAGTATGTATTGTATTTGTTTCTAAAAATTTTGTATGGAATATTTATATACTACTCATTAATAATATTAATTTATGTATCAAATGTATTTATTATATTTAGTAACAAGGATATGTACATGCAATTTTGCATTTTACCGCAGACAATCGAATTCAAGGCCTACTGAAATTATCTGCAGTAGTATTTCATATTCTGCGTTTAATTTGTTGATACATTTATTTTTGTAGCCGTTCACATCGAAAAAAATTTTTCACTTAAATGCATTATCATGGAAAGGCTTTAAAAATGGAATCCCCATTTCTTTAAAAAATAAATTGTTTTCCCGTCCTTTTTAAAATAGGATTTTTTTCCCAAAATGGAAAAAAAGGGGCATTTTTTCCCTTATAAAATTTTCCTTTTTCAAACCCTTTTAAAAAGGAGTTTTAAAATTATTTAAGGGGAACCTAGGAAGGGAAACAATAAAAAATATTCACGATCTAGTACAGGTAGTACATAATTAAAAAACGATTTATTATTCATTTATTACATTATAATAAAAGTTTAAAAAGTATTCAAAATGAAATAATGTATAAATAAAATTTTTCAGTTTTTTAAAGACAGGAAGGGAAACTCCCAGATATTTTTTGGTTATAAAACTAGGTCCCCTTTTTTAAAAGCCCTTTATAATTTCAATTTCAATTTTTTTGTTGTGACTCGTGGAACTCATGGGTGTGCCTTGTGGAACCTCAGGGCTCCCTGGAACACAGCTTGAAGACCACTGATTTAAACTATACCAGAAATATTACGTCTTTATAAATACATGTAAACTCCTTAGTAAAAAAAACCTGAAGAAACAACGGTCTTTGAACTTGGTGTCGGAAAAAAAACTAATTTCAAAGGTCATCCAACTGTCCGAAGAGATTTAAGATCAGATGCATGCTCGGAGAAAAACATTAAATAACTATAAAACACGGAGAAAGAAATAATTGCTTATGCTATCTCTTATCACTCATAAGCGGCAAAGAATAAAAAAAAGCATCCATGATCCCGTACTCCCAAATTTTTTCAATTTTTTTAATTTATTAAAACGGACCCTTAGATTAGATAAAGCGAATTCCTTTTAAACAATTTTTTTACGAGGAACTGTTCCTGCCGTAAAAGAAACGTAAAGGATATCACTTTAATTGGTTTTGAATACATTATACGTAGTTGAAGATGAGATTTTTCCTAATTCCAAATTCATATTCCTGCGTTTTATGGACAAGCTCTAAACAAAAACAATTTTCTTTTGACAACTTTAATATTTTTTTTTGCTTTAAAATAACTACCACCATAAAGCAATAATTGAATTTATTATTTTATTTTTTAATAGTAATACGAATCATCGTCAATTTCGACAGAAGAATAGAAATAACGTGACAGATATTGTTTTTCACGAGACGTTGTTGTGTCAGGTCTGCCAGACGAAAATATGCTTGCAGCCATATTTCAATTTGGCATCGGATATTTTAAGCAATTTTCTAAGCGAAGAGGAAGAAGATAAATGATGTCAAGTTTAACGAGCTTGATTTGGGATAAATTAGAACTAAAGAAGTCGGTTTTTTGTATTCTTTGAGACGGCTTTTGTGTCGGTTTTTTCTTAAGTCTTATTTCCTGTCATTAATGAAAATGATCTTCAAAAAATGCCACAAGAAATTCGACAATTCTAGATGCGTTTACATAATTCCAGTAATTAAGAACAACAATTGTCGTCAGACTTCAGTTTTGTTTTGTGTAGACGGCTGGAAAAGGATTTGATTTAACAAATTCCCCTTTGAGGGCTTCAAAATCAAGGGTTCCCTCCTTTTTTTTAAGGGGAACTTTACAGCCAAAAAGATTGTAGTGTCGTGAAATTACTATATTATTTTGCAGAGAGTTGTCAAAAGGCATTTAATTTATTAATTAATTTTTAAAAAATCAAATTCAATATTATTTTATTCTTTTCGGCCTTTCGCTGAAGGAAAAAATTCTTATCCGGAACAATGTTTGATCTTCAAGCGATTTTTTCTCCTGGAGGGGGGCCCAACCCACACAACCCCCGGTAACCCCTTTTTATTTTTTTTCCCTAAGAGGGGCCAAAACCCCGGATTATTTTGTTAAGTAAACAAAAAAAACTTTTTCAAGGTGACCAATTTTTAAACCCTTAAAATTTTTTCCAAAGAAAATTTGTAAACCCTTTTAAAGTTTAAAGGGTAGGAAATTTAATTTAAAAAAATAAGAAAAAAAATAATTTTAAACCAAAAATCTTTAAGCATTTGAATTGGGTTTTAAGGCCAAAAAAATAAACATGGGTTTATTTTCAAAAAAAATCAAAAAAATAAACCCTTTTTTAAAATTTTTATTTACAAAAAAGAAAACTTTAAATTGGGGAAATTTTTTAAAAATGAAACCCAAAAAAGTATTTAAATAAAAAATTTTAAAATAATTTTTTAAGCACTTGTGCAGATGAAGTTTTTAACCTTATAAAATAAAATAAGTTTTTTTTCTAATAGCCCCAAAAAAATTAAAAGGGAAAAAAAATTTTTTGGGAAATAATCAATGCATCCCAAAATTTTTCATAATGAAAACTTTAAAAACTTATTTTCCCATTACAAAAATTATATAGACTGGATCTCTTTTTGGATTTATTTCGGCTTGTGGAAAATTTAATTTTTTAGTGAATAAAACGATATTTTAAACCCCTGTAAAGGGGCGGCCCCACTTTAAAAACCCCCATTCAAAAAGCGATTTAAAAAGGGGGGAAATTAAAACTTTGGAATGGAATTAAAAGCAGCATTTAAATTTTTTCGGCCTGTTTTAAAGAAAGAATCACTCGGATTCCTAAACAAATTGCCAAAAAAATGCATTGACACTCTGCAAAGCAAACACCCCGTGGAATATTGGACACCCTCAAATTTTCGCTGGGGAAACTCGCCCCCAAAACATTCGCTTTTTTGAACTTTCAGCAAAAAAAACCCCTTTTTCCGGTTTTCGTTCGTTTTAAACGGGCGAGCTATTGCGTTTTTTGCCAAGTGCCAGGAAAAAAACTGTTCTCTTCGAAGGGGGGGAATTAAATGCCTAAAATAAAAATTTCCTACTCTTCAAAATAGTCTCAATGTTTGCGTACATTCAATAGCGATACACAGTTTGGATTATTCAAGTGCGACAGTTTTAGAACTTCCGATTAAAAAAAAATGGGATGTTTTTAAAAAAATACAAATTATGTTTTAACTGTCTCAAGGAAAATAAAACGCATCCATTTAAATCCGTGCGGTGTTTGTAAATTCTGCCCCAAATCACATAATTCGTTATTATTTTAAAAAAATATAAAAAATTTAAATAAAAAAAATTTATTTGAAACCGGTATCCACTTTATAACACGGGGTTTCCCCGAAAAAAGTAGCAAAAACCCCAACATCCTTTCAGGCTGTTTTTTACCTACTGCAATGTTAATCAAAAGACATTAATGGCCTTTACAAAATGCAGAATACTCATCGATTCAAGTCAAGGCCATTTGAAAGAGTTGGGGAAATTTTTTCCTTAAACCACTATAAATGTGGATGGCTTAAAGTTCGCAAAGGGTGGGAAGAGTTGGGGTTTAGTTCAATTGAAATAAATCACTGTTTTACAAAAACCAATATTACTGTAGGTGCATTGTTTTCCCCCCAAATCACCTGTGACCCCCCTAAATTTTTTAAGTCGATCGTCTGCTTTGAATACATTTAAACTGAAAATTGCGGATGTCCCCCCTCCAGCCGGGCCCCAATAGACATTTTGTTGGTGCGCGTTTTTGGGAGAAAAAAAAAAGATTTTTAAAATGTTCCGGGAAAAATCTTTAAACTGCAATGGAATCCATTTTTCGGTGGGTTTTTTTGGGAAAAAAAAATTTTCTTCCCAAAAAAGGTTATTTCAAATCATGCAAGTTACAACCGTAGTTTCGCTTGGAAAATTTTTGGGGTGGGGGTTTCCAAAAAAAACCTTTTCCCGAATAAAGGGAAATTCTTGCGGAATATTTAAAAAGCTCATACTCGTGACTAAACAGGCAGATTCGCGTTTTTCCTTTCCCAGACTCCAGTGAAACTTGGTTCATCTAGGCTCCGTGCATCGTCTACAGCAAATTGAACGTCAATTTAAAAAACAAATCACTTTCCGATCAATACCCAAAATTCATGAAGCTCGAAACTTGGTCCGGGGTTAATCCTTAAAAACAGATTGACGTTCCAGTTCTTATCCCCCGCATCACCAATAAAAAAAATGGAGATAAATTTCGCGTGGTATTTGCGGTCTGCAAAGTCCTCAAGTGGGATTTCTCTCAACGATAAAAATTAATGGTTGGCCCGCAACTATACAGACTGACTTAACAACATTACTCCCGCTTGGACACCAAATAGCCATTGAGACATAGAAAAAATGTATAGGCAAATAACACACAAGATTGGTTTTAAGTGTTTGGCGTAATTACTTTTTAACAAATTCAAGATTTTTGGTTGACAAAAATGCTTATGGGTTTCATCAGTGCCACCTTCAATAAAATGCTTACACAGTTGGGTTAAACGACCCAAAAACCTCTTGCTTCTAAAGCAGCCCCAATGACTTCTACTTGATGATTTAATGTCGGAACCCAAATTTCCCCTTTGAAGCCTTGGAACTACAAAACCCAAATTTACTCCCCATTTTTCCCGTGCCGGACTTGTTTGAAAATGGGCTTCTAATTCAACGGGAACTCAAATTCAATCGATTCTTTGAATATAGACAAAGATTATACAGTAAAACCTTAGGTATCCTGTGGCATCCAACTTAATGTAAAAAAATCCCCCCTTTATCTTTTGAAAGGGACTTAACCTAAGAACCTTACTTTCTACAATTGCTAAGCTTTCCTCCACTTGGATGGCTGTCACCCATCCCAAACCAGTATAAAAAATTATGCAAGACTGTAGAAACAACATTTCGTGGGGTGAAAGGGGTTCCTCCAGACATTACCTTGAATGGGGGAAAAACGAGGATGGGCAATTGTCAAAAATATAAAATTCTAGTTTGTTCGTCGATTCGCAATGTTTCATCTATTTGGCTTGGGGATGCTTCGAAGGCTTATGGGCCCAATTTACCCTCTGTATCGATACAGGAAAAAACACGTTCAATAATATTTGCCAAGCAAGATTTTCTCCCCCGAAACCCTCCTTCCTCGACTAGAATTGTTGGACTCTTCTTTGTTAAACTGATGGACTTTACTTGGGCCCCTGTTACCCCATATCAAAACCCCAATTTTAAAAGATTCCACTATCGACTTTTGGTTGGACCCCCAGCCGATGGAAGACCTTCACCAACAGAGGGGAAAAATCCGAAAGTTTCTTCCCCCCCAATGGCATATATCAATGGGGTCTAATCCTGCAGATCTTTCAATCCGTGGGATATCATC
Source organism: Trichonephila inaurata madagascariensis (assembly GCA_019973955.1). Classification (NCBI taxonomy): domain Eukaryota; kingdom Metazoa; phylum Arthropoda; class Arachnida; order Araneae; family Nephilidae; genus Trichonephila; species Trichonephila inaurata. Next base: position 75,810 of record BMAV01024324.1, on the reverse strand, counting down.
TTCAACTTTTCCTTCAATATGGTTGGAGGTCCCAAGTTTTACAAAACACTTCCTTTTCGACAGACTCTTCTTTCCTTCATTGAATGATGCTGTGCCAAAAAAGGTATTGTGCTTTCAATAACTATTGCCCCCTTGCCTGATGTTAATGATTTCCATAAATTCTCTTCTCTTTCTAAACTTAAACGTGTAATAAAAATTGCCCTTAAAATTTACTAATAATTGTAGAAATTCAAAAGATAAAATAATGGAAATTTTTAAAAACTAGTGAATAACTAATGCTATGTATATATTAAATAAATCGTGCAGATTTTTGAGTTTAATAAAAGGATAATGCTTTAAAAAAAATAATCACTATCTTAAAAAAATTTTTTCTCTAAACCCATTTTTAGATTGTTCAAATATTCTCCGGGTGGGCGGTCGTTTGCCATCAAATCTCCTATGCCACAAACATATCTTACTGTCAAAAAAGGGATATTTTCAATCTCATTATTATATATTATCTGAAATTCTCTTGCATTTTTTACCAAAGTGCAATCTTGATTCAAGAACAATATTGGATAATAGGTGCTAGAATTATCGACCTTAATCAGTTATAAAATTTTTCAACGTAAAGGGTTCCCTCACTAATCAAATGATGAGCGTTTCCATCTTCTCGCATTTCCCCTGCTCCTGCCATGCGCTGTGGAGTGATTTCTGGTCCTTTTCAAATTAAAATCATTAAAGGAAAAAGGTTCCAAACCCCTTAAAAAAGTTTGTTTTTTTTGCTTAGCTACTGAGCTATTCATCTAGAACTGGTGACTGATCTTTCGCAGTGCATTTTTGCAGCTCTAAAAAGGTTTTTTCTAGAGGAAAATGCGTGAATATACAGTGATTGCGGTTCCAACTTTGTTGGCGCAAAACCGAACTCAGGGAAATTTTAAAAAGCTTTAAAAATCGACAATTATAATAAAATGTTAGTAAATTTTTTACTGATAATGGTGTTAAATGGCATAAAAATTTTCCCAGGTGCACCACAAAAGGGTGGTCTCTGGGAACGGAATAAAGTAAACAAGTATCACTAAAGCTCGTTGTTGGAAAAACAGAAATTAACATCGAAAATTTAAAACATTTCTAACTCAAATTGGGTTTGTCTTAATTTCCCAGACCATTAACACCCTATCTAATGCCCCAAAAGACCTATCAGCCTTAACGCCTGGTCATTTCATTGGATGGCCATTGACGGTATTCCTGAACCTAATTATATTGTCAGATAATTCTTATCTAACTGATGGCAACAAATTCAAAAAAGTTCAACGTTTTGAAACGTTCATAAATTTTCCTTAAAAAGGCCAAAACGGCTCCCCAACTAAAAATTTTCAAGTTAATGACTTGTAAGTTGAAAATTTACCTCATACTAAATGGAAAAGGGGTAAAATTGTTCAATTGTATCCTGGGTCCTGAACAATATAGTCAGGGTTGTAAATGTCAAAACATCAGATGGAATACAAAATATAACAAAATTAAGTCTTCACCTTTTAAATCCATTTTTTTATTATTTGTGCTCCTTATAAATATGCATATATATTACATTGTTGTGAATGTTTTTTTAAATTTTAAAATTTCATTTATGTAACTTTATATTGTTCACATTTATATTGAAATGCTATTTCAAGGTGGGCGGCATGTTGTAACGCCTTCTTAATTTTCACCGTAAGAGGGCACGCGAGAGCCGCCGGATGCAATTTTGTAACTGAGTAGTAAACAGTTAATAAAGCTTTCTTCAAACGGACCAGACCAATTACTTTTCATCGCATTCAACCCCTTTCGCTGGTCTCGCCCCCAATCAAATCACTCGAGTGGCTTCTCCGCAAACTCTATGTCTTTAAGAGGTCATCGCAGTTCCTTTCTCTTGGTCTTTGAAATGTGGCTGTCCCCGCAACCTCTATAGTGTGTCTTCGAAGAAGGGAAAAAAGCTGATGTGGAAAATGACGCAGAAGATCCTCTCTTCACCCCAACTGCATTAGTTCTTTGAGAAAATAGGCTGAGATCAACCCCGACACCGTAACTCATACACCATTATGGAGGGTCTATCAATCAACCTGTCACTTTGACACTGAGGGTACCCTAGAAAACAGACCAACATTCTTTTTCATTCAAATAATTCACGGTCCACATGTGCGAAGGAATCAAACAATAGAAACTGCTCACAGGAATGTACTTTCTATAGATCGTTGATTCTAAAATCGTCTTGAGGTCGGAGAAGGAAAGGATGGGGTATCAACAAAGCCGTTTTCAGAATCAGCTCATTAAACTGGACAAGTATTGTCATGAAGTGTTCGTCTAACGAGCAGACGCTACAAAATTTACATCGTGGCATCATGAACTGTACACCTTACACTATTTTTTGACATAGCTGCGTCCGACACTGAGACACTTGTCGTAGCGTGCAAACAGTTGGAAGAAATTACTCTGGAAAAACTTGGTGCCCTGCGGGATGCAAGGAATTGTAGCTCAGCTTGCTCTACTTCAGCATTCATTTGTAAAAATTAAAGAAACTATGTAAGCTCATGGCTTGTGAGAATTCTGAACAGGAATTCGTCTCTTTCGGTACGCTTTCTCTCGGTTTTTGGAAGCCCATGGATCATGTGAAAACCACTCTGACATCATTATACGCTAATCTGCTGACACCGTGTCTTGTGCTTGCAGCGTCGCCTATTTCTGCAAGTCTCAAACAAAGGACAGGAATAAAATTCTTAACGACTGGCCCGAATAGGATTCCCGTCCAGTCGTCAAGCATACCCTAGCTGTGGACCCCGGTAGGTCGGGGGAATCAAATAACCCCTGCAAAGGGCACAGCTTCCGCCGAATCTTTCAATGTTTTTTATTTCTGGATGTGGAGGAACACCCAATTCGACTTTAACTGTACATGCAACACCAGTGGCCAATTATTTAAAGAGACATGACCTATTCACAATGCATGGTCTGTAGGGCGTCCATGGATGACAGACACACAACTCTCACGTGTCCATTCATGTCGGATGCAAGACACCCTAGTGAGGCTAAAATGAGATGTGTACTCAAAAACATCCGGTATGCCAATCTACTTATACTTTTTCTTCTTCATTCGCTACTTCCGTCATTTAACCAGCAAAGATTCTTATGGTGTGTGTTTTTTACTTTAAAAAACAAATGACGACTTTAGGAATCCCCTACGTACACTATTTTATCTCAATAGAACACATCTGATTACAAAAGTAATTCGAAATACGGCATGGCCTTTAGTACAACTTAGGGTCTTGACATGCGCATCAGCAGTTCTACAACGGAGGAGAAGGAATGTAGTTAGTCTGATAACCATTAGGTCTTTCGCAATATGCTAAACCAGGCCAATACCACATTGAACTGAAATTTTCTAAATTAGTTTAACTTAAGATTTTCGTAATCTCTAGAAGAAAAGATCAAAATAGTTTTTTTTTTTACCGATTGGAATTTTAAAAATGATTTTCAACACTTCAAAACGATAAGTATTTAAAAATTTCTTTTCTTTTCTCGCAATATGAAGGTTAGATTTTTTTTATATGCGCCAAAAGCAAAAAATTCTGAGGAAAATAGAATTCAAAATAGATACTGAAAAAAAAGCTCAGCCCTTACCCGAACGGTAGGAAGGATCCGAGGGCCTCTGGAAGAGGTTGTGTGCTATCTTCCACTCGAGGATCCCATCCATGGAACAAGGGGTGACGGTCACAGACAAGGGTCGATATCCGCTCTCCAGGACGAAGAACATCCTAAAAATAAAACACACAGGTTACTTTCAAGATATGACTTTTTTCTCATGCAGTACATTGACTGAACCACTAATGTAGGATTCTAGATAGAATTTTAAATCCAGCAATTAAGGGTAATAGTTGTACGATTTCATGTGACATTATAACTGAGACAAGAGATAATAAATCCTTTTTGTTTTATATCCCTTATAATCCAATCAATCAACAAAATATTCTCAGAAAGTAACCTCGAATATCGTACGCTATTAAATTAGGAAACAGAATCATGATCAAGACATTTTGCACACAGTGTCTTTAAAAAGATGAACTACGAATTTGTTTCCTTGTGTGCCCACTTCTAGGTCTAAATAAAGGGATTGGTTCCATAAAACATTTTCCAAGTTAGGTGAAGGCCACCCTTTGTCAACCTCACAGATGGACTTTAAATGTTTGCATAAAATTGTAAAAGAAAGTACATTGTAAAAAAAATCATAGGATGAAAATATGATGCAGTATAGTAAGTGCGGTTTTTATAATCCCATCTAAAAGTAAAGCAAAAAATAATAATTTTCTATGAACAACAACATTTTAATGTGTTTATCAATAAATGTAATCAAGAACATGACAGTTCGAAAATCATATTTCATCAAAAACTATCCACGATGCGGTATTCTTGATAAGCAACTCCTATTACTACCAAATTAATACATTTACAAGAGAAAAAGCACGAGATTTAATAAGTTTCAAATGAAAATACAAATAATGAGATATCTTAAATACAGTCAAGAGCCTCTATTTAACGAAGTCATCAAATCCCAAAAAGTTTCTTTTATGTGGAAAACTTTTAGACGTTCAGTTTTTAATATGTTTTATTCTTTATTCCAGGAAAAAGTTCGCAAAATACATGTCTGTGTATACTGAAGTATAATTTACGCTATTACTTATCCGCTAAGAACTTAATTTGTAACATACAGGGCTGTGGTTAACATTTGAACTCTTCGGCCATCTACACAATTGTCCTTAAGACGAGTTAAATTTTGGAGATTTAGCTGTTAACGAAATGTTTTTTAATTACTTCAATGTATTCCACAAAATATTCATTCGCAAATTAATTGGATTTCATATACAAGTAAAACCTATTTTGATTCTTTTCAATCGAACATCACATGTTAACCACAGTTAGGCGTGTAAGGCTGCATGTATAATTCGGCCAAGCATATCTAGCAAAAGATAAAAATATTTTAAAGTAATATGCAAAACCTGCCGGTTGGGTGGCGTAGTTGGTTTGTCGCTGGTCTTCTGTACCCAAGGTTGCGCTTTCGACCTCAGCCCAAGTCGGTGGATTTTCATGATGCAGAAAATCGACAGCGGCCATGTCGTTTGATTATACGGCATGTAAAAGATCCCTTGAGTGTATGTTTGGCTTGGATGTTCTCAGAAAAATAAAATTCCTAAGTACAAAATTCGCATTGGCAGAGCTCAGGTGCCTCCCTCTGGGGAGGAAACTGGGCGTCAAAATTACTTTCGGTAATTAGCATCGCCTAAATAGTGCCGCATTAAAAAGTGATACCAGCTCCTGGGGAATGTACTAGGTCTACAAAGGTAGAAATACCAATAGGCAGCCCAATTACATACAAAAAATATGCAAAACCGTATTTTTTATATGTATTCGTATTTGTGCGGTATATTTAATGTTTGCACAGACATTTAAATGTCATTTCAGTAAGCTCTGAACCAATTAGTTTACATCTTCACATATGATATTACAAAGCCTCGCAGATTTAGAAAGAAGTGATAGCGAACTTTAATTTTAGGTCAAATACAATGACTTTTTTTCGGTATTGAGTGAGAGTTATATTTACGTCGCTCTAAGAAGCAACACGACGGGATTGTTGGCGACTTAATTTGAACTTCGGTCTAGAAACTAGGACGACACCTGAACCTCCCAACTACCCCACCATGCCAACGGGAAGTGGCCTAGTGGTCAAGTTAACGGACTCGGGGCTAGTATGTCTCATGAGTTTGAGCTCAGTACCGCTGAAGACCTGCCATGTAGAGGGGGTGAAACACGTTTAATCTCTCGAAGCTTGAACGTCCTCCCGTTGGTGCGGAAGTTAGGAGACGGGGTGCCAACTCAGGTGTCGTCATCGTCATTTGACCATGAGTCAAAATTATGAGGTCCGTCCCCAATAGCCCTCGTGCTGGTTTAGAGCTGGGGTGGCTTTTCCCAAATGACCTTGTGGCACGCTTCGGAAAAACATTATAAGCCCGCGTGCCGCATATAAAAATATATATCTTTATATTAGATTTGGACCCATTACAAATATTTTTATTAGAGTGAAAATTTTAAAACGGAACGGATTATTATTGTTTTCATTATTTTCCTATGTATACAAACATAGATAATTTAATAATAATTATGCAATGATCAAATATGCCTAAGCTCAAGCAATAGAAGCGCTGTGAAGTTACAGGAATCAAGCATAATGCTTGGGGCTCGCTGCAATACTGCTCACTTTTAAGTATGTATAAAAATAGAAGCAACATAATAAAATATAAACAGTTATGGGATATATTTGTTACAAAACACTACACTAAAAACAATAATATAATACAAAATAATCGTATTTGTCAAGTTGTAATGAATCTTGCGGGCAGTGGGTTGTGGCCACCCCTGTGGTTTAGAGTACGACTTTAATAAACACACACTCACTCCTTTTTTATTGTAATTATACTCTCTTATTATTGTATTAGTTGATTTAATCTAAGGATATCTTCTAGAAAATGTAATTCCTGTGTGCGCTACTGCTCGTCTGTTATTATCTTGCTTTGGTTACGTCGTGGGCTGCAATAGCTTATGATGTAAGATTTGTCGACTCATAGCATAGTCAGTTTCGTTGACCAAAAAATGTTTTTTAAAGTTTCTTTGTGTTATATTTACGATTTTTAACTGTTATTTAACATGGCTATTTTAGTAAAAGAACAAAAAGTGCAAGATGGGGAAAGTAATAGAATATTTCAAATGATGAATCTAGAAATATGGCATGCGACAAAGCGGTGTGTGTTTTATCTTCTGGAACAGTGGTATGCAGAACATCGTCGGTAAAACGGTATTTTGAAACAAATCATCTTGTCATAAAAGTGAGCTACAGCAAAACTAATTAAGTTGCTTAGCAACTGTTAGGCAGATGACTCCAATTCAGCATGCATTTTACTAAAAGTAGTGTCTTACAACCCTAATATAAGTAATTTGTCAATCCAATCTGCAACATTAGAGAAGTCACACTAATGTTACTTTATAATCTGTGAATTACTCATATAACTAAAACATTTACAAATATACAGTGCAAAATGCATTTTTTCGTAGTAAATAAAGGGTTTTTAGTTGTTAGTATTTAGTTTATTATTTTCCTAATAATCATAAGTCAGATTTATTTGACGGTACGTCTATACCCCATAAAACACTTCTTATGAAAAAATGGCACGTAGATCCATAAAGGCTCACCACAATTGCTCCAGAGTATTCTGTACATGTATCTGAACTATTTTCATATTAGTACTACTACACTGGTAGTTTCCGATAGAGGTATTTCAAGGCAAAGCAAAAGTTTTGAGAGAGAAACAGCTGCTAAATTTAATTTACTTTAATGAACTTTTTACAACTAAAATTTTTGAATATCAGCTAATACTTGGAAAATAATTCCAACAATTTTCCAAAAAGCACATATCTCCCACTCCCCAAAAAAAGCAGTTTTAAAATGTTATTTATCGAAGTTCATCGAATGCGATCTAATAGAATATTAAAACAATTTGCGAAAGGTTTCATCTCGCTTAAGACATCGCATCCCGATCAATGAATTCGAAAATGCAACGAATTTCTTCTTTAAAGTTACCCAATTAAATTCCTGCACTAGTTATAGGGAAATAAGGCAATGTAATGAATTCTAGTCCGAGAGCAATTGTGGAATGCATTTTTACATACCCTTATTTCTTAAATTAATATTAACAGAGATAAAAAAAAATATATCAACATAAGTTTTCAAACTGATGATTATATATTCATTTATAGACGCATTTACAGAAGAAAAAACACTTAATACTGAGGTTGGTGCATTCTCCAATACCAATTTATATTATATCAATAGGCATGGTTAACTCAATAGTATAGCAATGACTCTTTGCAAACAATACAATCATTAACTGTAACTGGTGCTGCTGAGGAACCTCATTTTCATAAACGATTACGTCTGGATACGATGCACGAGCTCAAAAATTATTGACTTCCATCAAGGACTTCAAAATAAAAACAACGAACAACAACCAAAAAAGTAACATGTTGAGGAAAAGCTGCAAGAAAAGCAGTGATTCTATTGAGAGAAAAATCAGAAGAAAATATACGAGTTAATTATTATGCAAATGTTTCGTCGGAAAAAAATTCGCATTCTTCCGTCTTTCAGGGTTGGATAACCCAAGATATTTTTTTCGTTAGTTTTTCTTCTATAAGACATGAAACATGTTTTATTTAATGAGAAGATTGGTATATAGACCAGCGGTTCTTAAACATTCAGTCGCCGTGCCCCCCTTTTTGTATCAGGGTGATATTGTGGACCGCCAAGATTTTGAGAATATCCCTCCTCAACTTCATCAAAAGACAAGTTCTAGTAGAGTTTTCTCATTAACAACTATTTAGTAATCTAGTGTAGTATTCCACAACTTTTTTAATTTTTTGCACTAGGCCTTTCAGAGTCTGTAAACGAGGGAAATCTCAATGTTATATGAGAGACTCCGCGAACCGCCCTCCCCTCCAATGGTCCATGGACCCCAGTTTAAGAGCTGCTAAGACCATGGGTTGACGACTACTTTTCCGAATTGCCAACAACATGTCCAATGGCGAATGATGAATCGACAGTTGTTTCTGGGATAAATTCCGTCTAATGTTAATGTACCGACACCAGTGGCGTACACAAAGACGGATTTTGGGGAGCTCAAACCCTTTCCATACACCAACATATTTTGAACTTTTAGCATAAAGATTAAATGTTGGGGCTTTTGTCTACATTTTTTCAAAAATAAAATCCCTCCCATGAAAGTAGTCTGCGTAAGTCAGGGACGGGCATTAAGTCGATGGCGATCGACCGGTGGACCCCCAAGACATTTTCAGATGACTGCCTTAACTAAGAGACCCAAGATATGCGTATTTAAAGAAATATATTAATGGAACACCGACACCCCCTAGACTGGAAGATCGGTTTTTCACAATGGATATGACTGTGTTTACTTAAACCAATGATTATTCAATCAGGGGCGTAACGTATGCCCCGCATCGAGGGGGTACCGGATTCTAGAGGCCCCAAAGCCTGATGTTATGGTATTGCAATCCTTTATAAAATCCGGCTTGGAACCCAAAACCTGACTTTGCAAATGGGCCCTAATATTCTCCGTTACGCCATTGCATTCAATAAACGTGTAAAGGGCCCATGTATCTTCACCGGAAGCGAATGATAACGCTTAACACGTCCACTACCACTGTAGAAGAAAAAAGCGATGCTCGCCATAGAAAGTTTTTCTCCACATGCCGACTAAAGGGGAGAGTAAATGCTGATGGTGCACTCTTCCCACGATAGCATGGAATTGGCTATTGAGACATTCCACAGGAATGAGGTTTCAAGTTGATAGTTGGGTTGAGTTGATATCCTACGATGGCGTGGGAACAAATGTAAGTATACAACATTGGTTTTAGATTCATCGGTTCACGTATGCTCACTGCATGGAACACGTCCAGACTCCACGGTCTAGTAACAGCTCATTCAATCATTCAACTTGACAATTTTGTATCACTTGTATTTTTGTAGTAAAAATAGTAATTGCCATATTTTAAAAGAGTAGTTCAATGTCGTAAACAAGTGTTAAAAAAAGCAAACATACAGTTTTTATACAGAGTAGCTCCTCACCTACGCCATTGGGTGGGCCGCAATACCCTAAAAACTGTAGAGGTAGCCCGTACCCTGGAAAAGTTCAACCACCCCTGGTGTATACAATTGAACAACACAAATACAAGTACTTCGTCTTAACAGTACATAAATTACAAATGTCAAGAACTCATTCATCCCGTGGTTTTACCAACAATAATCTTGATAACCAACAACATAAACATTCAACGGCACTTCTGGTTTATTACCATTCCCATGGCATGACCGTGGTAGAACAATGGCCAAGGTAACGCACCCGTGGATTACTTAAAGCCCTAGTGTCACTGAGCGAGTGAGTGAGTGAATACTAACGTCACTCTATTCAGCTACTCGAGACCTTTTGGCGACGGCCTCATCATTTTGTACCGTGATCAAGTGACGAGAACAACACTTGAGCTGATACACATCTCTCCAAACTACCACACCAACTAAAGAACATTTAAACCCCGTCAGATTTAATGTGTATCGCCCCCCTACACGGCGGGTCTTCACAGGTATTGGCTTGAACTCAGGATACTCCGGCCACGAACCCGTTACCTTGACCACTAGGCTGCCGCTGCTACCCTAGTATCACTGAACCCCTCCCCCCTCCTGTGCAGAGAGGATGATGCATGTTAAACCAGTCAAGGCTCGAAGTCCCTTTGGCATGTTCGGGTAGTTTAAAGAGGCGGTGCCAGCTCAGGTGTCGTTCTCGTCACTAGACCGAGTTTCAAAATTACGAAGTTTGTCTCCAATAACCCTCCTGTTGCTTTATAGGGAGGCGTTAATAAACACTCATTCTATCTAAATGACAAGATCGCTTAGTAGTCGCCCAACCGGTTTAATGGTTAGCGACGCTGACTGTGGTGCCGTAGGGACTGGGTTCGAATCCCGAAGAAGACATGGATGCTTGTAAATGTATAGTGCCATTGCGGCATGGGGGTACTCTAAATAGCTGTCGAGCCGCAAGCTCTCTCGTGAGCTTGGTAGAAGGGGAGAGAGGTGGGAGGCCCCTGCTCACCCCGGAGATTTCTCCTTCTAAACTGGGGAGGAACTGAGCAAAATCGTACTGTCACCAGCATGGTGCTCAAGCTGAGGCTAACGACAGGCGTAAAGTTCTAGCCCTTAGCCGCGATGAATTTCGCAGGCCTCGATCTGACTTCGTCAGGCAGGTGGTATTAGTCACAACAACAACAGTATAATGTTCGTCTGTTAGAAAATTTTCCTATTTTCTTTTTCAATCACCAGCCACTTCCAGATTCACATCATTGTAGCAAAATAACAGAAAGAAAAGGGCCCTACTCCAACGAATTGCTATTGACTGATTTGCGATACTTAAAAACAGCGTCACCTATTTATGTTAGCTCCCGCGTCTATTGACAGACTGTGTTTGGAGTTATGGTCCCTGTAGCCTCTATAGTCTCTGTGCCAGTGGAATTTCCAGAAATCGTCATGACTATTCAATCGTCAGTTCCGATTCCTATTCTATAAGCATTCAATATGTTGTTACAGGAATCCTCTAATGACGTCGGGCAAATATTTGTTGATTAGATAAATAAGAAAGAAAAAAGAAGCATTTAAATTGAAAGGCAAATAATGTGGAACTTATCTTTTTTTCTTTTTTTTAGAACAAAAAAGAAAAAGAAATGGTGCGTGCTGGAATCGATACGAATTTATTAAAATTTTGCTACGATTTTCAAGAAATACTTCACTTTGTAAAACTGTACTCAAAGAATTACTACGGTGGTTAGCTCAATTCAACTTTTATTCATCGTTTCTAAATTCAAAATTATTCGCATTCAAATTTGAGCACAGTTACAATTATACGAAAATAGTTAATACTATGGAAATAACGAGAGATTCACGCGCGCAGACATTAGCATCTGCTTTCTTCACCGAGCTGGCAGACAGACTTGTTAAGTCACTCGACGAAAAAAGTGTGCACTATTGTCCTTCTTTTTACCTTTCTCGTTACAACTTTAAAAACACATATTCAATAGTAATACAATCATTAACAAGTAATACAAAAAAAATTAAGTCAATTCCCACTTAGGTCAACAAAGAAAAATTTTATTTAAGTTAATTGAATTTAATTAATGAATTATAATATTTGTTAAAACTGTATCAATGTCAAGTGTCGTCCACTACAAGTTTTAAAAAATGTATTTGAGCTGGAGTGGATGAATAAAAAATATTTTATTAACGATTGAAAATTTGAACAAGATATATATATATATATATATCTTGTTCAAATTCCTGTGTGTGCTACTGTGTATATATATATACACACACAGTAGCACACACAGGAATTTGGGTCTGGGGTCGAAGGTCCGCCATTCTTGTATCATGCTCCCTTTGATTTTGTCGATTTTCAAGAACAAAAACTAATTATTATAGCTTTAATTAATAAAATTGATCATAAATAACAAATATTTAATGAAATTTAAAACAGAAATATTCATCATACTTAGGAACCCTAGACTCTCCTGGAAGAAATTAATATATATCAGAAAATAAAATGTAAAAATACTAAACCTACATTATTAATAAAAAATATATATATATATATATATATATATATATATATATATATATATAAAATCTGGGATAATATAAAAATGCATACAAAAATCACTAAACCAAACACACTTAAAGGAAAAGTTTGTTACAAAATACACATAAGAATAAGAAAAATTAGAACTTAACTCAATGTAGAGAAAGTACAGAAAAAATAACTATTTGTTGTAACAGTAATTTGTTGTAACAACAATAGTTATAAGCATTTTGCCAGAAAATAACATACCAACAAAAATTTAAAAAATGGCCAAAAAATTAATGCCTGAAAATACAAGCAGCAAATAAATAAAAAGTGAAAATACTAGTAAACCTACAATTTTAAAAAGGAAGAAGAATTACAGAACCAACAATGTTAAAAAGAAGGGAAATAAAAGGGTAAAAAAATTAAATTCTTAAAGGACAAGAGCACAAAAAAAGTAAAAATACAAAAAAGATCAATAATTAAAAGAAAAAATAACTATTTGTTGTAACAGTAATTATTACAACAATAGTTTTATATATATATATATATATATATATATATGTCAGGCCACAGGCCTGCTGATAAAATGAGGAGGGCATCATCTCTATAATAACGTCTTTATTTTGCTTCAATCACATAAAATCCAACATGGCGGCCCTTTGGCGCGCAACCGAGTAGATCAATAGACAACAATTTGGCAAGGAGTCACCAGCTAAGCCTTTTCAAGTATGCGTTCTCCTTCGTCAGTGCTCGCTCCACCTTTAAATAGGCTTATTTAGGCACAAATCCTTACGCGATGATAAAAAGAATTCGCTCTATTTTCATTTATTACTTAATTTTGAAGCTTAACTTTTCAAACCTGACATATATACATATAGGAAGATTGTGAACTAATAGTAGAAATTGAAAGGGGAAAAAACAACAACAAGGAAACTAAAGTGCTATAGAATTTAAATGCTTGCTTGAAATCTGCAAGCATAAGGTAACTGAAAAATATGAAAACCAGTTAAAAAAGTAAAAAATATAATAAAAATATTTTTATAATAAATTTCTGGGAGTACAGTTATAAAACGGATAAACTATAATTTCCGTGCGTATAAATGTGGAGTCTGTTTCACAGGAAGGAATGAAAAAGAATCATTTAATCCAGTACAATAGTATGTAAAATAAATTATAATTAAAATAATATATATGCACGTGTTTCTAAAGTGAGCGAGCGTTTACTAACGTCGTACTTCAAAGCAACACAAGGGCCATTGGCGACAAATCTCGGGGAAGTTATGCTGGCACCCCTCCTATCCACGCCAATAGGAAGAGTTTAAACTGCGACACGTTTAACGTGCATCATTCCCTCTACATGGCTGGTCTTCAGTAACACTACGCTCGAACGCACCACTATAAGTTGATGACCATAACAAATAGCCTACCACGGCTGTGTTGACACGTGCACCCTTAGAATATTGCGGGGTCCTTTCATGTGATATCACGCCGAAAACCAATAGCTGGGTTCCTCGTGAGAACCAAATCCCGACTGAAATTCGAGGTGAATGAAGAGACCACCCCCATCCCAAGAGAGTGGGGAGAAGAATTGTCAAAGAATTAGTGTATTTGCCTCCCCGTTCACAAATAACATATTCTGTGAAATTGAAATACTTCATAGTTTGAATAACTTGTAACAAAATGCAAATAGTGCAATTAAATGCTGTAGACGTAATAAAACAATAATTAATTTTCTTACGTCTCACGCTATCCATCAATTATCTCTAAAGGTTACAATATGTTTTAGAGATGTTTTTATGTAAAATATATACTTATAACTTTGCTTTTGTTTTACGCGAAACGCATTACACTTACATTTTATACATAGCCTCAGTCGTAAGTATTACGCGATATATTTTATAAGGAATATCCTAAAAGTTAGACCATACCAAAAGTTCACGATAAAAATCCGATTACTCTTTATTGCTTATTATATCGGATTAACATAGGTTTGTTGTAAAATAAGAGCATCCATAATGTAGATAATTAAAAAACACACGGGATCGAGAGTCATTCAAACAACGAATACTAAATCTATTTCGAAACAATCCAACACTTTCCAAAACCAAAGCTATTTGGCATTGAGAACTAAACACGAATGTATGATTACCGTGTGCAATAGAAGTAAGATAACAATAACGACTTAGACGAAGAACATAAAGTCAACAGCCAATCAACCAGACATTTATCAAACCGAGCTAAATTTTTTTTAAAAAAAAATCACGAGATATAAGCGTGAATAATAACGAAGACTCGTTGAGAGAAAAACAACATTAAAATACACTTTAAAAAAGAAACAACTCCATTAAAGCATCGCGCAGATAGCAATTCATCAAAAGGAGAGAAAATATAAAGAAACTACCACAACTGTGCATAATTCAAATGAGAACGGGTTTTTTTACTTTAATTCACGCGCTTCTTTTTCACACGCCCGGGTTTGTTTTCTTTTCGGAGACGAGAGAAAATAAATGGTCCCAACCCCCATGAACCCTCCCCATTGACTGCAGCCTCCCAGACACCACAGAATCCGATCCCCAGCGTAGAAATGAGGAATGACCCCAGCGCCCCGAAAGTGTGCCGGTGACATCGCCAAAACAACAGCCTAAAATTAAACGACCCTGGCTGCTCACACAGTAGCGAGCTCTTTCCTCTTCTTTTCTTTTCAAGAAAGCTTCGTGCATTCGTCGCCGAATTCCAACAGGCGTTCTGAGAATTCAATGTGCGCATCTCTTTAATGGACCCAGTTAATTATCGGAGATGCTTTTGTCTTGGCATCTGTCCGCCATAACAAACATTATGTCTTGAAAACTGTCGATCTGAAAATCGCTGATAAAAAGTTGATGTATTTCGTCATTTTGTTTACTCTATACGATGACGAAGCATCAATTTTTTTTATCTTAAGTCAAAGAAACTAAATACGAACCAACTGGAGAACGCCAGTAAGTATGTCAAACACGATAAACTCATTAAACATTTTACTGCCATTCTCTGGCTACGTTTGGAGCTGTGATTTTGACTGCGTATAAATGGATGATGATGATGTCGTATCCATGACGGGGCCAAATCAGATAGTACCATGGGCCCAGATGACTGGCAATCTGTTCACTATTGTCCACACAGAGATTTGTTGATGAAAAGACGAGAACCCCTATTTCTTGTAGAACAGCAAGAATAGATGGGCAGTCAAAAATATGACTATCACAATTCCTATAAGATCTTTTATCATCCTTATCAAACTTCATTCCTCTGTGATGACCTGTTCTTAGCCTAGCAATAGTTCTTGTTATAAGGCGGTCTCCACTTATTTCACAGATTTGATGCTTTACAGAAATTGACTTCTCTCTCAACTTGAAATTTGAGACAGCATTTGCGTCTATCAAAGTAACGTTGCAAAGTTGTCATTATTAAGATTTTTAGCTTCTTTCGCCAGTTTATCCGTATTTTCATTGCCTATAATAACAATGTGTGCCCCCTCCCCCCGGTAACCATTGGAGTAAGCAGACTCCTCTAATGGATAACATTTTTAATACAGGGCGATTTAAAGAAGTATACACTTTACTGATGCTGTAAAGCTGTAACAGTAAAAGACACGCATCACCTTAGCGAACCATAAGGCAAATGCACTCTTAAAGTTTGTGCCTTACCCCTGACGTAGGTGACACAGGCAATAGCCCAGTGCAACACTTACGAGATTCCACTTAAACTAATATCTTCCGTGCAGTATCTAGAATAAAAGTATTTAGCCCCTTTTTTCACGAGCAAACAGTCACTTTCTTGGACACGTTGACTCTTGGATTGATGCCGCAGTTGCAGTACAACATTGACAACTTCATACTCTAATTGGATGGTACACCACCTCACTGGTCGGCCTACAGGCGAGATGACCTCGATGAACATCTCCCTCACCCATGGATTGGATGAGCCGCGTACCACAACACGCTACTCACCCAATGGGCATCCAGAAGCCCTGACATAACACCTTGTGATTTCTTCCAGGGAAGGTACCTAAGGGACAAGGTTTTCGCCCCTCCCCTCTCCATTTCTGTTGATTTATTGGAGCTGAAGCAGCGTATGAAGCCACTGTGCCAAAATGCCCGGGTTCAAATCTCGTACTAGGCATGAATGTTTGTAAACTTATAGTGCTTGTCCGGCATGGAGACACCATAAAGCCTAAGGTCCTCTCGGAAGTTGGGGAAGAGGAGTGGGGGACCTCGGACTACTCTAGGAGTGTTCTTCCTGCAAAATTGGGGTGGAACATAGCAAAATCGTACTGTCACCTGCATGGTGCTCAAAGGCTGCGGTCAAAATGATAGACGCAATCTAGCCCCTTGTAATGACTTCACACAGCTCTGGGATAAACTATTTATTTCAAAGTAAGAATATCATCCAAAAAAATATTCTATTACTATTAATTAGCAAAACGGGTTCACAGATAAAGAGTCTCTTTCGCTGCAATCACTCGCCTAAACATACTTAAATAAAGTGATCCTTTAGAGAAATGTGTTCTATATATAGGATATGTCAAAGGGGTCCACAGTTCTCAGTTCACTCTCTGTAATTCCACTACGAGTTTGGGTGAACTCGCTGGTTCTACATCCGCCGTGCGGTTGTTCATTCGAAGTCCACCTTACTTCGCGGACTCTCAAGTCTATCGCTCAAGTGAGGCGTCGGATTCTCTCAAGTAAAGTCTGATCCTAGTGCAACCTAGCTCTCGGTCGCCTATCCTCTTTGATCTCTTGTCCGTCGGCCGCTTATAGCGGGAGTCCGGTCCTGCAGACACGCAGTCGCCCTAGATCCAGGAGAAGCCGAAAAGCACATTGTACCGGTGTCTCTTTTAACTTTCGGACTGGCATGGGAAAAAATGGTCGGAATTTTTGACCACCCATTTGCGAAACGTTTTCCCAGCAATTAGGGAAACGAACGGAATTTTCCCACATTTGTTGGTGTCCCCTCTTAGCAATTAGGGGAAAGAGACTGGTTACATCACACCCTCCTTTACGCCGATGAACTTCGTGGGCCTCGATCCGTCGAATGGATAACACTCATACCCTAGTTTCATTACTTACGTTGTACTTCAAAGCTACGCAAATACTCGGTGGACCCTCGTAATTTTGGAATGTGGGTCAAGTGACGAAGATACCCGAGCTGTGGCCTTCCACATCACGCTGACAGAAGGACTTTGAACGCCGACAGATTCAACGTGTATCAGCCCCTTTATTCAGTGAGTCTTCAGTAGCAGCAAGTTTTGAGCCCTCGCCAGTCAAGAGGTCCCACCAATCATCACCTCCCAGCTACTGATGCATCATTCCAAATTAACATTCCAATGATAGAATGTTTATCGCATGTTAACATGCTCAAAAGACATATTTTACCAAATATTGCTTTTCCAGAATAATGTTCATTTTCATATGGATTAATTATATAATAATAAACAAATTAAATAATCATTGAAATTTAAATCCTGATCTCTTGCAACATCGCAATGGTGAAAAAAAAAACTCATTTGTCTTTAAAATTTTAAAATAAAAATTCATACATATATATTTTATAAAAACTATATTCTATATTTCATATTCATATCACCCGGAAGGCAGCACCATTTGAGGCGGCAGGCCACATGTTGCCCAGGCCTGCTCTGAAGCATAAGAGGGCTATTGGTGTGACGCACTTTTTTTTATTTGAACTTCAATCAAGTTACGAGGACGACAAATGAACTGACACCTCGTGTTCTAACTACCACACCACGCCAAAGGGAGGACTATTCGATAAATTTAACGTGAAACAATGCCTCTGAACGGCGAGTGTTCAGTGGCACGAATTCATGAGATCAAAAAAGTCGATGACGAGTCAGTGGGTTACCACGGTCACAATCAACTGATCAAGGGAAGAAATAGAATTGAACGATGGAATGGCTTAAATGCATGTCTTCTAAACCAAGAGTAACATTGTAAAAAGTGGAGAACACCAGAGGGCCACGCTTTTTTGAAATAGTTGCACTCATTACAAAAAGTAAGTTCAATAAAATACTGGCAGTTGTGCTAATTTTATATTATCTATCCCAGTGGTCTTCAAACTTTTTCAACTCATGGAACCCTTAGAATTTAAAGGTGCTTTCGTGGAACCCCTACAACTAGAAAGTGTTTTCATGAAACCCCATTCCATACACATACTTAAAAGAATATATCTTAAAAAAATATTTAAAGTAGACACACAAGCTATAAACACTTAATGTAAAGATAATCACAAAATTTTTTGCATATTTTATAAATTTTAATATAATTTATATATTAACTTTAATATAATTTACTTATTAATAACATTAATTTGTGATCACGCATTATATTTATAACTCATGCATTATATTTAGTAACTGAGATGTATCCTTATATTTTTTTTTCTCTCAATTCCTACTCTATTAGCTCACGATTTCTATATATTTATTTATTTATCTTGGTGGAATTTTCAATCGTTAATAAAATATATTTTAAAGTGCTCAATTGAGCTGAAATTTTATATACATGATTATTTTGGATGACAATACAGTAATTTAATTATAATTAATAAAAATTAATTGATTAAAACTAATTATTTAAAGAATTACAAATACAGCCTCGTTGGCATCATTTTTGTCGACTTGTGTCAAAACTTAAAAAGGTTTTTATCTCACGTTTTAAAGCATTCATTTGAACTGAAATTTTATAGTCACGATTGTTTTGGATGACAATACGATACTTTAATGATAATTAATAAACATGAATTACCACTTAATGTTGTGATTCTGACAGAAAAATTTATATTAATTGTAACTATTCAATAAAAAGTAGCTAAAATAAAACTTTTCTTTTTATTGATCTAAGTAGGAATTGACTTAATTTTTTTTATAATATCTTGCTTTCTTACGACTTTTTTTTATGTTATTTAATGATGCTGTAACGACGGCGCTTTGATACGGCCCACACCCGTCCATTCATGTCTAGTTTGATAGATTAGAGCAGATGGCTTGCTTTTGGCTGGGAGACAGCGCACGTGGCCTCGGGTCCGCAGCGACCATTTGTCTGGAAGTTATAATAGACATAAAAGTGCCCTCACCATGTGACAATTGACGGAGTCTGGACTTAGCAGACTGACACCTTGGAGGAGGGTGACAGGTTTCTTCAATAAAATTAATGGTGACGTGGTGGACAAAGAGTCCAGATATTCGGACGAACGTCTGGCACTGATGCATTTAAGAAGGACTAGGGAGAGCGATTGTTAATTCCGCACCCAAAGGACGCTAATGAGTCCGAGGGTGGAGTGCAGACTTTTGTGGGCCAGCCAATGAGAAATGACGAGGGACGTGTAGTGGACTGGGCTTTAAAGGAATAATTTTTTCGTGAGATCGAGAATCGATTAAGATCGGATTCGAGACGAAAGCGGATTTTTTCCTGGAGTAAGAGGAGAGAAAAGAGGATGAACGCCGGTGGCATTGAGGAAGCTAACTAGCAACTTCGGAGAACTATGGTGAAGTGTCCTTCGGACTATGCAGAGATGTGTAGAGAATGAGGACTAATGAGAGAAATCCAAG
The DNA here is from genome assembly GCA_019973955.1 of Trichonephila inaurata madagascariensis. Lineage (NCBI taxonomy): Eukaryota > Metazoa > Arthropoda > Arachnida > Araneae > Nephilidae > Trichonephila > Trichonephila inaurata. Next base: position 55,977 of record BMAV01024324.1, on the reverse strand, counting down.
GTCTAAAAGAGACTGAACGCACCCGCTTGGCGAAAAGAAACATTTCCATATATATATATATATAGCCTCATTGTTAATTATTTTGTTGAGAAAATAAAATTATCTTTTATTTCTACAATTTGCTGTGAGTTCATCATTACGCTAACCGCCCACGATGTTACAATGCCTTACTTCATCCTTAAAAGCATGAAATATAGCGCATCACATTAGCAATTAAAACGCTTAGATTTCGAAGAATATCACTAAAGGAAGGAAGATATACAGAGTTGGACCCGAATTTAACGAACCCCTATTTAATGAGTTTTTCACTTTCCCGATTAAAAGGAAGTCAAAAACCGCTATTTAACGAAAAATAAAACCTCGATTGAACGAAATATTTCAACAGTTGAAATTTTTTTTTACTAGCTTGTACTAGAAAAAATTGGATTTTTTTCAAATGATATTTTTTTTTGTCCAGAACAGAGAAAGAATTTTTCTTGTAAGCAGCAAATTCCGACGGAAAAGAGTGTAGACTATTATTACACTTTGCAGGTGCAGAAGAATCAGGAGTTTAACCTATAGTGAGAGTTTTGAATAGGACAAAAAAACTTCTTTCTTTTCTCATCCATTCCACAACGCAAGGGATATCTTAAGATTTTAACTATTATCTTACAAAGTAACAATTATCTTACTTTGATGGGGCGGACGGCCTATCGGTGCAACTGAAGTTCAGGAAATTTTTTTTATAGCGAATGAATAGCGATCCTGATGCAGAAATTGATAATAAAACTCTTATCAGAATCATTACATTTCCTAATTGTGACAAAAAAAGAACCTAATGCAGCACTATGTAAATGGCGCAGTATTTTCTTCTCTGCATACAGTTGAAAAAGAATTATTCCAAATAAGAAATGAAAAAGGTTTTCAAACATATATTAGCCAGTATTTTAAAATTTTCAATGAACTGGTGCATAATAATTGCCTAATAGTACATTTTAGCTGTTGAATAAAAAGCATGTCTTTTCTATCTACGGATATTTCTTGTGTAATTGTTTATTATAGAATTTTCAGAAGTTTAAGTGCAACAAATTTGTATTTTGTTTGGATCTCGATATTACGAATAACCCCGATTTAAAGAGCAAAATACTCGATCCCAATGAATTCGTTAAATCGGGGTCCGACTGCATAACAAAAAAAAAGAATGTTACAGAAAAGGAAGAAAGCCTTCTCCTCAATCTTAAATTCCAAATAATTTAGAAAAAAAATCAAATCTTCGCATTACCAGTACATCTTCACGGTTCTGATAGTGAGTCAACCCTCTTCCTCACCACAATCGGGTATTGTGTGGAAGAACCTATTCTTAGAGGATCTGGCCTTCACTCGGTGAGGAGTTGGTGACAGTGTCATACCGGATTTCGCTCGTGCTTTTTACAGCAGTTGGATTGAATAGCTCATAAACATCTATGTTACAATAAACGAGGCCGTAATAAGATATGCAACAGAGAGTTCGAAAAATAGTTATAGCAACTTTAAGAAAAGAAGTCTTAAGAATACATAAGATCCAGGGGTCGGCAGCTTATGGTAAGCGTACCACATGTGGAACGCGGTGCAATTCTTAATGTGGCACTCTACAATACTCTACAAATTTGTCAATTTTAAATGGAAGTTGATAAATGTGTAATGGACCTTTTTTGACAAACATTTTCAGAGTTATGGACTTTTACGGAAATACGAAAAAATCTGAAAGATAACTCTAAAGATAGCTCTTTTGTAACTATCGAATGTAATTGCTGTAAGCTTTTCACTTTTGGTTCTACATATCAAAGTAAAAGAATCTTTCTTCATATAAAAAATATTTTGAGTCCGCAAAGCAATTGTTTAACAACTGAACTCTCAGAATTGTGTCAAATTGAAAGTCATAAATTAAACACCTGATTTTGTGATATGAAAGTAGAGCGGTGCAAGCCAAAGGGGTTCGCATTAAAATGTTTTTTATATTTTTATTTAACTATAATGAAGGGAAATGCTTATATTTACGTTTCGTTTAGTTCTTATTTCAAAAAATATGTTTAAAAACTGCTTAACATATGTATAATTTGAATTTTTTTTTAGTATTCTTGTTGAAAAAATTGGTATATTTTAGGCTATTTTTAAGTTAAGAAATACTTTTAAATGATGCAAAATTAATGTATAACAAAACTGCAATTCTATATTATTGGCGTCTGTTCCCTAAGTTAGCATGCGTTATTGCGGGAATCGAATTGTCTCAAAAATGTCCTACTGTGTTTTTGATAGATTACTTTAGCACTCCACAGCTAAGAGGTTGTGATCTTCATACTAACAATCCTCTTGGGGGAATTTTCGGTCCTTAAGGTATCCGACCACGTTCGGAACCGCGATTTTAAAAAAGTGCATAAATGGTTCATTTTCATGATATTTAGTGTCACTTAAATTAGAGAATACATGTATAAAACTGTTTTAAGGACATTATGACAAAAGAGAGAGAAAATTATTTAAATACAATATTTTGCCAAAAAGTTAACTAAGAATAACCTTTTTTCGAAACCTCCTTTTATGAAAATGCTTCTATAATAACAATATTTTGTGTGTGTGTTTAGATAAAGTAAAGACTTCTCCAGAGAGTCTGAACTAGGGTTTTTGAAAAATTCACTTTATTTTCAGAGTTGCAATCAATTGAAATAATTATCGGCGTTTTTTTCTTAAAATTGCTTCTCTCTATTGTATTATAAAATATGGATAAATCCACTTCTAAATTATATATTTCAAAAATTCCAATTCAGCCTCTGTACAGTGGTCTGAGCTATATATAGGCAAAATATTATTATAATAGGAGCATTTTAATAAAAGGAGAATGTTTCGAAAATTGGTCATTCTACGTTCATTTTTTGTCAAAATATTGTACTTAAATAATTTTTTATTGTAATAATATTCTTAAAACAATTTCATATTCGTTTTCTAATCTAGGTGACACTAAATATCATAAATATTATCCATTTATACGCTTCTGCAAAATCACGGTTCCGAACGTAGTTGAATATCTTAAAAATTATTTTATTAGAATGCTTCCTCTGCAGAAGAGAACGTGAACATGCAAATTAAGACTACTATATAAAATCTAGGCTTTCAAGTTAGAAAGAGAGATATAGGGTCAACTGCTAGGGGAGCAGTGATACTTCAAATTTAATATGTAACGCAGATATCTCGTCAGTGATAATTGTAATAATTAAGGTAACGATTTGTCACTGGAGATTGAATAGAGATTAGATAGTTAGGACGGCAGAGTTGATGTTAAGTGTTACACGTAGTTCTCATACCTCGCGTACCTCTTTAACTGTCTTCATATGGCTTCAATTGGCTGTATCTTAGTTTTGATGGATCGAACTTATGTTGTGGTTTGGGTTACAAATAAACTAAGTGATTTTGAACATCCTCCTTCCCTTTCTCCCACAACTTTAGGCGCGTAAGCAAGATCTTTACAAGGTTGCCGACCCCTGCACATCTTCCAAAACACAACCCATTTTAAGGTGGCTACCTGCCTCGAAAATGTCTTTTTTCGCATACATAAGGCATTTTTTTTATTATTATTATTTCAAAATCTTATAGTTTAAACGTTTTTCTTTCCAAAAAAATTTTTCTTTTTCCTTTACGCGAAATAGAAATAAAATTATAGGGATTTTAAAAAACATCACTCTATGCAAAAGGGCAATAAGATAAAACTTTAAATGAATTTTTCTCAAAATTATATTTTATAAAGAAACCCTTTACCAGATACATGATATCTTAAGAACCAAACCAAATAACGTTTTGAAATTTTGTGGGAATGTTTATTCTACTATTTTTCATAAAGTGGACCATAAGTTTTGTTGTAGGTTAAATATATTTTCATTTAGGGAAATTTTTACACAAAGAAAAAACTTTAAAAAATATCAGAAATTTTCATATTATGCAGAATTGTCAGTAATTTTTTTTTTGTATTTTAATATTTTTGTTAGATTTTGGTTCATTTTGAAGAGCACCATAATATGTATGTTGTGTATAAAGAAAATTATGATAATTGTATTAGAAATTTTCTTACAGTGTTACCCGTTTTAGTAAAAATTCGGTAAAATTGCCTTGAAAACAACCAATTTTTCTAAAAGTACACTATTTATTCAAAAAATTTTACGTATTTACATATTTTTGTTTGTTTGTTTTTCTTTCTAAAAACACTCAATTTGTTTCAAAAATTTGTTTTAAAAAAAACTGGGTCCGAAGGTATGCAGTCACCTTAAAAAAATCACAAAAGCTCTATTTCTTAAAATTAATTTTAAGGGAAGGAAATGTATGTGTATTGTTGTGTTGTATATTCAAAGTACATGTTAGTTTTTCTTAATGTGTTGCAGCGAAAAGCACGAAAATGTTCCCACATCGGGAGAAACAAAATTATACCTAGCTATCCAAATTGAACAACTGATTGTTTATTAGCGCCGCACCTTTGAAGTAACTCGAACACTAGTGACGTCATTTTGAATCTATACAGTGAGGAGGATGACATTTGACCACTCTCCGAGCTTCCACACCAAGTGAACCTCAGGACTGGCAGTCTTAATGCGCTTCACTACTGATACAAGACGATTTTTAAGTGGCATCAGGTCTCAAAAAAAATTACCCCAGCTACGATCTCTCTGCTCTGGTAAGCGACTGAAAGGCAAAAGGGTCAAAGTTAAGAGATTATCTTTCTAATAGAAGAGTATAACATGATGATAGACTATAAAACCAGGAACTTTTCATTTCGGTTCCCTTAGCATCGTTTTATAAGCCTTGAGTCTCCTTTAAAAATTTGGTTTGAGGACGAGGGATAACATCTGAGCTTGTACCTCAATATCCCAATTCCCACACCAAGTCAAGTGGGGAATGCAAGTCTGTTTTGACCAAAAGCGAAACCTTTTTATCCTTCTGTAATTAAATTCTTTTTATATCATCTTTTATGCATGCATCTAATGAAGTAACAATAAGTAAATCTATTTATCAATAGCATTTTGGCTAATTTAATAGATTGTACTAAAAAAAAATAATAATTAAGAGTTTGAGAAAGAAACAAAGTGCTGGAGATAAACTCCGTAGTTCTGAAGTTCAAGAGCGGAACATCTTAGATGTTATTTCATCCTGAAAACTTCCACACTTCGTCCATCCAGCGATGACTTTGAGACCCAGTTGAATTCTGCTGTTCAGAGAATCTCTTATTACACAGCAAAACATAAAAAAGCGGCACACCAAGGAAGAGTAGTGACACTGGTAGATGTGATGTACATATATTGAAAAACAAACAAAACAAAGAGTATAATAAAAATTGAATATTTTCAAAAAACAGCAACAAAAAAAAAAAAAATCAATGCGTTGGTTGACCTTTGGATTCGATGCAAACGTTTATCTTGTTGGGCACTGCCTCATACATTTGGTGGGTGTCCTCAACGGAATCGTTTTCCATACATGTATCAACAGACGTGTTAGATAAGTGCCATCTAGGATAGTCAGAGATTCCTGCTCATTAGAACATAAACTTTCTCCCAGTGAGATCTGGTGATCACGCCGGCCAGAAAAATATTGGAGAAGTAGTTACAAGGAGTAGAAAGGTGTGAATAGCATATGGGGCTATTATGCTGTTGAAATTTTTACCCAGGGGGGACGTAGAATCTTGTTGACGTTCCATCGCACTGTAAGAGCATCACAGAGGATAACTGAAGTGATTCAGCTATAAAATGAAATGCAATCTCATACTCAAACTCCTGGTTGAATGTGGTGTAAGAGTTAGATGAGTACCTCACTATTGTTCTGGCCGTCTCCAGATAAGTTTCCATTGGTCATCGGTACTCAATCTGAATCGGGACTCATCACTGTAAAAGAAAACAATGCTACAACAACCAGAGAGATTTCATTGTAAAAGCTATGAACTGTGGGTAACGGTAGGAGGCAGTAGGTGCAATGGCCTTCAGCTCGCGTTCGCTGAGTTAACTAACGATGGTCCCTGTAGCAATTAGTGCCATGATCACATGTCGAATCGTTAATAAAGACTCCTCTCAGAGGTAGTGAGCGTCGATCATTGTCGATTCAAATACTTTCTTGAAGCTCTGTATGGTCATGCTTCACTATTCCTGGCAATATTGTCGAATGGGTGTATCGCTTTGACCCAAATGTCGAGAAATCTTGCGATTTCACCCTGCTTCCGTAATTGATATTGCATGTCCTCTCTCAAATAGTAGCATATGTTTATAATGTTTGTGAATCCGTCTGCGAGGTATTGGTACAGTCCACGTGGACAGATGAAACTTTCATTAGCATGGAAGTTATGACGACGGAATGTGTTCTGTCTTATAGATCATCTGGATACTGCTTTACAATAAGCTAACGCTCCAGCTAGTCAGTCATAAGTCACCAAAAGTTAATTTAGCCTCATTCGAGTAACTCCTTCTTGTCGCATTGTCTTTTACGTTACAAAGTGCATTTTACAAATCTATACTTAAGTTTCAGACTTATTCAGAGAACGCTAGCCTCAAGGATCGAGAATTTAACCTTAGTTATGCAGGGATTTTCTTTTTATTTTGCATAACTTAAAACCCTTCAATTCTGTGACATTTGACAGCTCTCGAACCCGTGCCGAATCATTAGTATTAACAATAATAATTATACCGTTCTGTAACATTTACAAACGAGTTTGTTATTACTCAAATGTTTTAGTTGTTCTTGAGAGATCCAACCTATTCACAAATCTCGCATTATTCCTCCATTGTGAGTATCTCCCATGAAGCCATGAATTAAATGCGAGTACATCGTTAAGATTGTTTCAACACCGATTACATCAGCACAGGGGAGTGGCTTATTTCCTCGCCCCTTCGTTATTCAACGAAACAAAGTTAAAGATGTGTTAAATTAATCCACTTAATAACTAAAGATGATACACGGGTTGTCAACCGTCATCTCTTTTTTTCCAGCCAAGAAAGAAACCATTTCTTTACCCTACAACCGTCGATTGTTTCCGAAGGCCTCACCTCAGCCAATGTGTCCTTCATTCCCAGAGTATCAGTGGTGAGCATCTGGTTGCAGACATAAGATTACAAAACATACTTTAATTAAAATAACTTGTTCTAATTGGAATAACTAGATAATTAGTTCATCAAGATTTATTGAATACCAATGCACAAGACTGTTCTTTAGAGGGGAAGGGGAAATAACAGAACTCTCCAAACCAGCGTTTCTCAAACAGTGGGGCGCCCCCTGCATATCGAAAAGTCGAAAATAAAAGATTATTTGAAAAATCAATTTAATGAAAGGAAGCAAAAGAAAATACACTCTGACAAAAAAATAAAGTACATATTTACACGCATATAATATACTTATAAATATATCAGTAATGCGCTGTGTATTTCATTATTAATTCATCACTACTCAGTTAATGAGCTAATTTAGTTTACCCATAGGCTTGTCATATACAAAATTTAATACTTAGCTTGATAATTTGTACGCTTTATAATAGAAATCGTATTGTAGCCTTCGCACTAAATTACATTGTTACCAAATTCAATACATTGTTATTGTATGAAGGGGCGCGCGATGAAAATTGAATCGCAGACATAGAAAGTTTGAGAACTGCTCCAAACTAAAGTGGCAACTTATTGAAAGCATACCACAATAAAATTTCATTTAGTATTTAGTATTACTGCAAAATTTACAGTAATTCTCTGAAGTAAAACTATCTCTCTCTCTAGTAAGCTTAAGAAGTCATATTAATTAATTAAATCGCATTAATCACACTAACAATACTATAGAATGAGCAAACATGTGTCACGGATTAAAATTTTGTTATAGTTAAAAAGGCTCGAATTTAAAAAGTAAATAAAATCCGCATTAATAAAAAAAAAAATTGGATTGAAAGTCCCTAATAATGTAGAAAGTTATAAGCAAATACGTACCCAACACATTTCCTGGTAAATTTTTATTACTCTACTGATATTTATTTAAATAAAAAAAATAAATAAAAACACTCCTTACTGCTCTTGGAGATTTAACCCTAATATTCTGATTGTCTCTGCACCATAAATTTTCACCTTACAAAAGCAGGCACCAACAACAGGGAACAGTGCATTTAGAAATGATTTGTGAATAATAGGAAGCTCCATCTATAGACTCAGATTCCATATGAAAATTGAATAGAAAATTTCTGTTGCTATCTTAATCTAATAATAATAATGGAATATACTGAGCTTTTTTCCCCCTAAGATTTTCCACACACACACACATACATCTAACAGAATCAATTCATATTACATATATATCTTACTATCTTTTCATTGTACTTTGCTATTAATTATAATTTATGATACTAGTCTTTTAAATATTGAGTCAGCATAAGTATCATGTTTCTTTTTCATTTAAAAAAAAAACGTTGTATATTAACAGGAAAACTAGAAATTTCAAAAATCTGTAACCTCCCTCCCTCCCCCCCCCCTTTTCATTTTTAGGCATCAATTATTAATCTAACGAAAAATATGAAAATCTGTATCGAATACAAAGAGCAATACACATCAACCAATAGGAAACTAGCGCTTAACCTATGAAGTTTTTGAAAATTAATGATAGCGTGAGAGAAATTAAATAACTGGTTTATTACACCACAGCTATTAAATACATATTTACATTTAAACAGAAGTTATTCATATTACTGATAATTTCAATTCTACAGAATATGATACTTCTGAAGAAGAAGGTAAACACAACCCTTCAGCTTGGTGTTTCAAATGGACGATTTTTCCACTCTGTTCGGTTGGGACCGTTCTTTCCTTACACCTCGTATTTCAATCACGGTTTCAGGCTCGTGCACAGAGTGGTGTTTTTCTCACAGCCATCGGTTGTTGGGGCGATGCCAGATAAAAGACCCCGCAATATTTAGAGATGAATGTGGATGTGAAATGTGTAACGGTATCTATTTAAGAAAACTGATTCTGTAGTTGTGGGGTGGAAAAAGTTACAAACCGTATTGTTACATATATATATATAAGTTAGATAGTTCTTATATATCGATAGGGTAAGCGGATGACAATATTTATCGAATTCAATGGGGGAGGGAGAATGCAGTAGAACGGGGAAAGATGAAAGTGTGATAAGGCTACTCCCAGTGAAATAGCTCTAAATAAATTTCAAGAAAACGGTTGCCTCTACTGTAGAAGACGATCAAAATGATAAGATCGAGATATAGGTAAGAAATAATTATAATCATTTATAAAAGAATAGCATGTTTTAACAAATAGAAGTGAAATTTATATTTCCGTTATGCAATAAAACGCAACTGTTCGAAAAAAGGAATCTTGCTTTTAAAACAAATGTGTGACGTTTAAGATAAATAACGGTAACGTGATATTGATTAATTTAAGCATTTAGTTTATTTATATCACAGCTATTATTTACAGATTTTCATTGATGTTATTAAACTAATCAAAAAGATTACTAGAGTTCAAATGATGTGGTTTGTGAGGGAGAATTTTCTGTGGGGTCCGCTCCCCACGAAGGTTGTCAGACCATCCCCCGTTCTCTCTCTCTCTCTGCCCTATCTAGCTTTGGGGATCAGGGGCCGGTGTCTTTAGCTTCAGTTACATCCAGTTAGTGGCAGGAAAAGGGTCCCTCTTGGCGTCAAAGGTTGCCGGGATGATCAAGACGGGACCACGCAATAACTTTAAAATTGCATGCGCCAATGCACGCGGGGTCTACAAAGATGCTGATTCACAGCTGTGTGGTGGGAAATTCACAGTTACGTAACAAGAATATATAGCAGATCCTATTTTCAAAATTTCCATACTACGCAGTACAGGGAAACTTAATTGGGCCATGATTATACCTAACTATTTTACATGATAGATACATTCCTTGAAAAACTGTAAAATATCGGATTGGATTCGTAGAGTAGGAAAAAAAAAAGTGTTCAACGTTATCCAAAAAGTGTGTAAAATGAAATAAAGAACGTTATAAATAATAAATAATAGTTTAACAAAGAAAAAAAACACGTTTTTATAGTAAATACAACTAAGAAATTGCTGGCGCATCCTCCCCTATTTCACATAAATAACACTGTGTGTGTGTGGGTACATGTGTGTGTTGTATTAACCATGAGCATTTTCGTCTTAGGGATGGAACTTAAATATTAAATCATCAAATCTGGAATTCGTCCCCAAATCTGGAAATGGAAAATGGTCAATCCTGATCAGGACAACGGGAAAAGAAATATTAAATTATTGTATTGGCATCGGTCCTTGAAAAGTATGCAAAATTTCAAATTAAACTGACCTTTTAAAAATGGGTAAAAATCGAGTGCAAAGATTCCGTTACATACAGGTGAAGCTAATAGAAGAGTGTTAAAATTTGATGTGGTTTGCTTATCAAAGTCGCTCTTCCAATTGTTACATAACAGCGTTGAAAATACGAGAGTTAATGATAACGGTTGAGAATGAGTAAAGAGTTATATTTACGGCGCAATATGAAGCTACATGAGGAATATTTAACCATATTAAAGTGACGAGGGTGGCACTTGAGCTGACACCCTCTCCTAACTTCCCCACCCCACCAACAGGAGGACATTTGAGCCTAGATATATTTAACGTGCAACAGCCATCTCTGCACGGTGGGTCTTCAGCAGTACTCAACCCAAAGTCATGACACGAGTCCGTTACCTTGACCGCAAGGCAACCACGACCACTTGATGACGGTTGAACATCAGAATAACGATATGAACGTCACTTGGCTAGGGCAGCCATTCCCAGAACTTTCACACACCACCAACATAAATACTCTGAGCCTCCTTTAATTTAAGGTATCCGACCAGGTTGAAAAAGTGTTTTTTGACAAAAATGTCGAATTTTTTTTTATAATTGTAAAACAAAGCCCCAACCTTTAAGATTCCAAAACAGTCTTTATTTTAATTTTAAGTAAATTAGAACTCTAGATATAGCAATTTTAATAAGTCATAGTAGTTGAAAACGAAACCGAAAGTAATGTCATCTGTACCGGAAGTGAGCGACATATGCAGTGTTTAATTATTATTTCCCTAAAATGGAATTTTCAAAAACCAAAATTTTAATTATCTGTTTACTAAGCCACAGTTTGCTAATAATTATTTCAAACAGTTTTGTTGCAAACGATTGGCAACGGAATTTTAAGACTATCACTATTCCGTGTTTGTTTACACATTCGACGTTAGATTTACCACGCCTATCTTAATCCTGTTTTTTCTATATTTTGCTTTATTTTTAGAATTTAAATTATTTTAATTTAATCTTAAATTTATTTTACCTGAAATCATGGGTAAAGGTCGTTCATATCGTCCCCGTAAAAGAAAGTTTCACATGGAAACCAAAATACATGCACTGAAACTGCTTCATGCAAGGAAAAATTATGACCGCCAGTTAATCAGGTAAATAATGATGAAAGTAATATTTCAGAACATTTAACTGGAAACAGGTTGATTGATCTGGAAATTTTAATTGGTATTTTTGCTTTATTGTGTTCCCCAACAAAAAAGTGTACAGCAGGGAGCCTTTATCTGGTAGAAGATTCAAGGTTTGGATTATCTTCAAACTTTACTTTGCACTGCAAAAATAGCAGTTTCATATCGGCATTTTGTACTTCTAAAAAGTTAGACAAAATGAATGAACTCAATACTCGTTTTGTTTATGGCTTAAGATTGATAGGTAGAGGTGTTTCTGCAGGAAGAAAACTTTGTGCTGTTTTGAATCTCTACCTCCCTTTCTCTCAAAGCTTGCATTCCGCCAACAAGAAAAAAAACTCCTCAGTGCTGCTACTTCCATTGGAGAAAAAATAATGAATGACGCAGCAAAAGGTATTAGGCAATTAAAAAAACCTATACATGATACTGTAAATTGTGGTGTTTCGCGGTGGATGGTACCTGGCAGCGTCGTGGTTTTGCTTCTCTAAATGGTTGTGTTAGTGCAATATCTGTTGATACTGGGAAAATTGTTGACTTTGAAACCTTATCTCAGTTTTGTAGAAAATGCAATTCAAAGACGGAGCAACAAAATGTGAAATTGTGGAGTAATCATCATAAAGGATCTTCATCCAGTATGGAACCGGTTGGGGCTTATCGAATTTTTGAGAGGTCGGATGATCATAGAATGTTACGATACACTGACTATTATGGGATGGAGATTCCAAAGCTTTTGATGCCGTAGGACATTTACGGGAAAGATTCTGTTACGAAGCTAGAATGTATAGGGCATATTCAAAAAAGAGTTGGAACAAGGCTTCGAAAATTGAAAAGCAGAAATAAAGGACTTAGGGGGAAAGGTAAATTGACTGATGGTTTAATTAATAAGCTACAGAATTACTATGGAATTGCTATTCGAAGCAATATTGGGAACTTGGACAAAATGCAGTCTGCTGTTATTGCTGCCTTCTTCCATTGTTGCTCATCAAAACATCAGCCAAAACATGGACAGTGCCCTGTCGAAGCTGAAAGTTGGTGTAAATTTCAACGGGCTAAAGCTTCTAATATTGTGTATCAGGATAAATCCTTGGGACTGCCACAAAATATTATTAACATGATACAGCCAATTTATATAAATTTGTGTGACAGAAATCTTTTAAAGAAATGTTTACACGGCAAAACTCAAAATCCAAACGAAAGTTTTAATGCAATTTTGTGGCAGATATTACCGAAAGAAGTTTTCGTTGAGCATCAAACATTGCGTTTAGGTTCTTATATTGCTGTTGTGCAGTTTAATAATGGCTTTCAGGGATTAATTTCCATATTAAATGAAATGGGTATTGTATCGGGTTATTATACTGTACGGGGACAAAAACCTTCGATAATGAGCGCATTGCAGGTTCGAAACGCCACTCACTGCCAACAGCAAAAACCTGCAGAAGAAAACTTAGGGCCATTCGAAAAAAAAAGAAATATAAAAATTGAGGAAGAAGGAATTACATACAAAACTGGAGAATTTTAAGTTGTTTTTTTAATATTTACTTTATGTAACTTATAAGTATATTTTTTAAATGTGTTTTTTGAAGAATGAAATTTTCACGATAATTTTTGCACGAAAACTGGGATATCTCCAAAACAATTATATAAAATTCAATGCAATTTGCAACACTTATGTTATAAGCCCTTGAGAGTGTAGCAAACCGCAGGTTTTAAGATACTTACATTTAATCACATTTTATAGTACTTTTTAGCTTAGAATATAGAGTAATTTTGACGAAAAATCATTAACGTGAAGTTCGAATGCTTATTAAATATTTATTTTTGAAAATATTTTTTTAACCTGCGGTTTGTAACACTTCAGGTGGATCAATAAATATATCAATGCAATTAAAATTACATTATGTCCAATATATTTTTTTATGCTGTTTTTCCTTAGATTAAAATTTTTTTTAAAAATTTATAAAAATAATTTTTTTAAAAAAAAACAGAGGTGATGCATGGTATTTATTTGATAATTATAACTCTTTAAGCCTATTCATGTTCTTTAAAACAGTAAAATTCTTCTGAAAATCAATTTTGAAAAAATTGCTCTTCGAACCTAGTCGGGTGCCTTAACGTGCCAAAGCCCCAGCACACGTTGGGTGGCATCAAGATCCGAACACACGACTCGAAATAAACCGCTCAGATTCTCAGTTACTAGGGTTGAATAGCATGTAGAAAAGAGTACTTACTTCTGAGGGTGGTTCTTGCGCAAAAACACATCGACTTCTGTGTCTTCTGGGATCAACCTGTTTTCATAAAACACCTCGTGTCTGTACTTGGGAAGAAACGCCCGACTTCTGCTCCCCGGGGCTCCCTTGGACTGCGCGTAGCCACTGGTCAGTAAGGACTGAGAGAAAAGAATCGAGCACAAAAACAATAGGGCCATGGTTCCTTTTACTGAAAAAAACGGAAGATACATTTAAAAAATTTTGGTTTAGAGGATTATTTCATAGTAATCATACAAAAATCTTTCTTTAAAAAAAAAAAAAAGAAGCAAATTCTGTGTTGGATACGTGTCAGAGTATTAAAAAGAATTATGACAACAGGCCATTCGTATTGATTTATAACATTTCTAAGTCAATTTCTTTTTAATATTTATCTAAAGAATGGTATAGAAGTTGTATCCTCAAAGACAGTTACGACAAAAACTTTGCGCTCAAAAGGTCGAGTGGTCTTTATAAACGTCGCACTAAGTACAAAGCAACACGATGGTTTTTGAAACAAGGCTCGTACATTTGAACCACGGTCAAGTGAAAAGGGCAATACCTGAGTTTGCACCCCTTCTCCAAACTACCACACTACACCAGCGAGGACGTGTATCAGGCCACTCTACATAGAGGGTCTTCAATGGCAGGACTCGAACCCGCGACACGCTAGCAACAAGTTCGTGATCATAATTCTTTGGCTATCGCGGCCACCTTCCATTGGTCAGAAAAATGAGATTAAAAACAAAAACAAGCAGACTCGAAATAAAGAAAAAGCAGTATATTCAGTACACGTTCTGTTTTTATATATTGACAAAAAACAATTATGATATTTTTACAGAAGTACTGAGTATCAAAAAAATTCCGCGAACGTTATTGCTAATGCCACCTCATCGGCAGGCCCACGAAATTTACGAATTCATCATGGCAAAGGGCTAGATTGTACGCCGGTCGTTCGCCGTAGCATAGAACACCATGCAAGTGACAGTACAATTTGGCTTGTTTCCACCCCAATTTTGAGGAAGAACACCCTCCCACCTCTTCTCTTCCACTAACCTCACGAGAGGACTTGCGGCTCGACAGGTATGCCACAAAGGCACTTTACATTTACAAACACCCATGCCTTCCTTGCAGTGGCGCACACAAGGGGGGGCCTGGGGTCCGGACCCCCCTCAAAGCCCTTGATTTTTTTTCCGATTGGTTATAATTCTAAGTATATAATACGTAAAATTTAATTAAATATTTGTTATCAATGATTAATTTTATTAATTAATGCTAATTATTTATTCAATAATTAGTTTGTTACTGTGTTTTGTTCCTGAAAATCGACAAAATCAAAAATATCATGATACAAAATGATGAACTTTCAACCCCGGACACCCCCTGAAAAATTCCTGTGTGCGCTACTGCTTTCTTGGATTCGAGCCCAGGGCCTATGAACTGCAGTCAGCGTCACTAACTCTTATAGTGGATGGGAGGTTACGAACTTGTGCACTTCATTCAACATTGGATCTTAGGAAGTGAAACGCATACCATTAAATGTATCAGAACATTCCATCTATACCGATTATTTTTTTTCAACATTTTTTAAAACGTACTTTAGAGGTTTGAAGAAGATCAAAAGAATTTCAACTATTTCCCCCTCCTTCTTGTCAGGAGGGCGATAACTGATTTACTTCACTTGGAATATTCATACCATTCTATCAGTACATTTTTCAGAAGAAATTCTCTCTTATCTGTTCAAAAAATTCAGTTGAAGCATTTTTAAAATTCTTTTTTTTACATTCAAAAAAAAGCATTGAATACGCTATTTGTTTTGGTTCGAAACGAGACATCAGTTAACAAACAGTTAATTTTTTGATGCTAACACTAAGCAAATCAATGAATTCTATAAATTTTTTGTGGTTAAGTTGGATATATTGAAAGATAAAAATAATCCAAATACTATTACATTACACCTCCACTTTCTTTTTATTTATTTATTTTTTCAAAGCGTGATAACTTGTACTGAAATTTGAATCTTTCCTGCTTATAGAAAACATAATTGTGATAATTTAAGTAGAAATCAATTTTAAAATCTTTGTATGAGCAAAATAGAGACCCCAGCTGATAAATGAGTCCAACTTTAAATAAAATCAAATAAGTATATTTCAATAAAGTTTCAAAAATTTAAACGAGAAATATGAGAGTCACAACTTCATTCGTGTCAACAATAGCAAAAAAAAATTGATTTTTTTTTAAAATTCTTCAATGCGTTTTATCAAAAATTATATCCTGCCAAAATGACCCGCTGTGTAGAGGGGTCCGACGCACATTTTGTCTGTCGAAGCTCAAAGTCCTCCCGTTGGCATGGTGTGGTAGTTAGGAGAGGGGTTGTCAGCTCGGGTATATAGTCCCAGTTACAGGACCGAGGTTTAAATTTTCGTCACCAATAGCCCTCGTGTTGCTTCACAGAGCGAAATTAATAAAAATCGAACACCAATTCAATCGCACCAAAAAGTCTTTGTTTCTTCATATTTAAAATTAAAGTTTGCGAATCGCTTCGCTAGAGAGAGCAACTACACTTCTTTTCATACTTCTGAAGAACAGGACTTAAAGTTTAAAACATTTTTTCCCATCCATCGACATGGAAGTAATTTTCTAATATGCCTAGAGACATGTTCTAATCTTAAAATAAATGTTCCGAATTTAGATTTTGACGTCGAATATAGAGTGAAAGACAATCTAAAGCAAGAAAAATTGTCCGAAAAGAAGAAATTCGTTCCATACGACACCACTTCGCTGTCAGATATCAAGAGTCGATCCCCTTTCAAAATCTTTTCCTTTTTATCGCCGCGGCTGCATTTTCTCAAACCATCCGGAAGCACGTTTAGAAGTCGGGAAAAATTTGTCGCAGTGACATTTACACCAGTCGCCCTAAACAAAGCAGAGATGAAAAAGAAAATAATTATAAAAATAAGCTCTTAACACACGACCTCTGTGACTTCTAGTACAATTTTAACCCTTCTCTTTTTTTGGCTCTTCGTGTTTTTGCCTTCTTTTTTTAAACGCATGCCAATCTGTCTGACAAAATCCTTTCAATCCATTTGTTCTTTACATTAGACACGGGCGATAAGTAGCCAGATACGGGAAGCAGTGAGTCTACGGTAGGTTTGCCCGGATGTTTTTCTTTTTGACTCGTCCGTCGTTGCTTTTTTTGTATGGCAACTGTCACTGGCTAAGATAAAACATCGGTATACTGTTTGTAAACGGGAATCGGCAAACATTGCGGGCATTTCCTCGCTAATTGACGAACGTTCGAAAATGCGACCACCTTTCTTGATTTTTATCTCCCAGATAACAGTTGATACGCACCCAATTAATGCGGCCTTCAATGGTCGAGTAAATTTGAACTATATTTAGCAACGCGTAAGAATCTTGGTATTTGTTTAACACGCTTTTATAAGCTACACTTATATGTAACGGAATATTTGAACTCGATTTTTACTCATCTTAAAAGGTCAGATGAATTCGAAATTTTGCACACTTGTCAAGGATCGATGACAATACAATAATTTCATAATTTTGTTCCATTGTCCTGATCAAGATTATCAAGAATAACGATTTCCAGATTTGGGGACTAATTCCATATACGATTTCCAGATATGGCGACATTAAAGTTCAACTTCAAAAGCGAAAACGTGCGTCAGCAATTTCTTACAATAATATGAACAATTGTGTAGTTTTTCTAAAAATGGAAATAAAAAGACTTGTACATGAGGAAAAAAAAAATCAGGCCGTATCGACGCATTGATAAGATGCCAATGGGTATTCCAAATTCTAAAAAATAACGCATTTAATCCATCAATGAATAAATGATAGTTTAAAAACCAAGAATATATGCTTTTATTGTAGATCAAACTAAATAATGAAAAATAAATTATATTTTTAAAAAACTGAAAAACACGCTTTTGTGGTTAATTGAACTAAAAAGTAAAAAGAAAAAAATTCTTAATATAAGAATAAAATGATTAAAATGCCATTGGGGTAAAAGCGTGAGATGCTTTGCAGTGGCGTAACGTACAACCCTGCAATGCGGGGGGCCCAACGTCTGCCTCACGCCAAGTACATACCCCTTGTAGGATTCGGCTTGGGGCACAAAACATGACTGCAGGGGAGCCCTAATATTCCCCGTTACGCCACTGATGATTTGTACTACATTTTTACTCTTACTCTGCATTTCAGAATAGAACTAGTAAGAAGTTATAACAACTGATATTGAGCATCCAACGCTTTTACCCCAATAACATTAATTTTCTCATTAATCATTCTATTCTTATATTAAAAATTATTATTATTATTTTTTACTTCTTAGTTCAATTAACCATAAAAACGTGATTTTTAGTTTTTTTAAACTATAATTTACTAGCTGATATACTCGTTCTTCGCACGGGTGAACTGAAAAATTAAACAACACAGATTGAAGGATAAAGAAGTTTTTAATGAGTTAATTTTACGTGAATTGCAAATTAAACAAAAAAAGCTTTTTGCATATCTCAGTTGAACAAAAAGAAAAGAAAGAAAGAAAAAAACACCTTTTGGTATTTTATGTAGATCTAATAGCTGATAAAAAATATTTTTTTTTAATTTATAACTCCCCGTAACACTTTTGAAGGTCGATTTCTGAAAATACCTCCCTAAGCTGATCTCTGCTCAGCAAAAGTAACACATTGTTAAAAGTGTTGTGTAATGAACGCTTTTAAAATAGTGTAAATAATTTATATCTGAAAGTGTAATACATTAATATTACTTTCTGTTGTATTTATTTTATGTTAAAATTGTAATATTCGCAAGCAACGTTGTTTCTTAAGTTATAATGGCGATTCAATGAAAAACAGCGAAATGTTAACGATAGAGTTAAGTTGGCAAATGTCTAGCTACTTTCATAGCTCGAGCTTTATAAGACCCGCCGTGTAGGGGAGCGATGCACGTTAATGTTTTATCTACCGCATTATGATTTACTGCAGTTTTTTTCATGCAATATTTTTTTTTATCCATTAGAGCTAATAAATTAATTAAAGATATTGCACTGTAAAATTAACTATGTACACCGTTCACTTAAAATAAATAGTCAAATCGTTTTCTGAGGTCTTCATTAACATACAAAAACATCAGTCACTTAAGTTTTGACATAAACTATTTTTTCTGGACAAAAATAATAATCTTTGCAATCCGATGAAAACGCCGACAACTGAAAACCAATATCTTCTACAAAACTATTCTCCTTCCCCGCTAAAATACTCATCATAGAACCCGTGCTGCCATATACCTTAGAAGAGTGGATTTCAAAGAATATTCCTGCTAAGTTGGTGTGGTGTAGTAGTTAAGAGAAGGGGGTGCCAGCTCAGGTGTCGTCCACGTCACTTGACCATGGTTCAAAATTACGTGGTCCGTTGCCAAAAGTCCTCGTGTAGCTGAACACTGCGACGTTAATATTCACTCACTCACTCCAAAAGATACAATACAGTAGTTATTATTTTTATACTTAAAAAATGCAATATAATTAACGTTATAATTATATCTAACGTTATAATTATATTAACGTTTATTATAGCTTTATAATTAACTACTCTTACCGCAAACAAATTATGTAGTGTGAAAGACAAAGTTTATTTACTTTAAGTTCCAGAAGCGATAAAAGTTTTTATTTTGATACAAGCATTAATTTCTTATGGTTCACACATGAAAAAAATCAATAGTAGTCATTCAAATAAAGAGAGATTTAAAACAACCTCTCCCTTCAAAGCTTCGTTTTATTCTGACATAAAAAAATAGGGATTACACTGAGCCCAGGAATAAATTAGAAGCCAGCGTCTTGCGTAGACAAAACAAAAATTTTTCTTCATAAATAAAAGATATATATTGCTGTCGTGTCATTTTTGCAGCGCACGTCATAATTGCTTGCAGATGGCGGTATTTTTTTCTACTTACTTGACAAATATCGTTATATTTTGGACACTTCACACAATATCTTTATAAATTATAGTCTATGCTATAAATTATAGCCTATGTGTTATTCTGATGTGTATAAGCTATATTACTGTAAAGTTTCATTAAAATCCATTCAGCTGTTTTTGCGTGAAAGACGGACAAACATCCTCACAAACTTTCGCATTTATAATATATATCTAGATTCAGCTTATTTCCGATTTAGAATAAAATAAAACGTAACTGAGAAAAATAAAAATAAATAGAAAATTTCAAGTGAAACATTTAGCAAACGATTAAAAACTTTTCATTTACTTATGTGGCCGAAAACACGCCATGCAGAGAAGCCGATTAACATTAAATCTGCCGATGAGTCGGATTCCTTGTGGAGGAACAGAAAAGGTTTTTAGAATCGTTTTGATGTTTTCATAACTTTAAAATTACATACAAAAATATACGAACAAAAAATATTTCTTTAAAAACCTTTCTGAAACTTTTTGCCCAAAGTTTTTAAATTACACAAATTTAAAAGATTCCGAGGGAGAAAAAACAAAAACAAGGTTTATTTTTATAGCAGTTTTTTTTAAAGGACTATCCTAAGGTGGTAGGTTCATGAATTTCGATCCCCAAAACACAATTTTTCCCCTTTGCCCATTTTTATAAAATAAGAATTTTTATGTTTCTAACTGTGCAAAAATTATCATTCTACGCGCACAGCAAAAGTATTTTTAATAATTTTTTGAAAATGTTTTACCACCTGTGAGAGTCCACCTGCTACGCCCAATAGAATCCATTTTTCTCAAAACTAACATTTTTACCATATAAGGAACATTTGTCCGTAAACTACTGCATTTAACAGCTTGTAACTTTGCATAATTAATAATTACACTCTTATGCATACTTTAATCAAGGAATTTTTTTAAAAAAATATTCTGACTTAATTTATAGCATTAAATATCATAAAAAATCACTGTTTTTGAAAAAAAAAAAAAAAACACAGATTTGTGCAAAAAAAAATAATTTTTTAAAAATAACTAGACATTCTCTATCCATTAAAACTCTGATTAAAGTATGTATTAAGATTCAAAGAATGTTCTGTAAAAAAATTGGAGATTCTTATTCAGTAGAATGTTTATAAATGTTCCTTAAAAATACCTATTTTAACATTACTGAGTTACCCTATCCCCTTAAAATACTGTTTTTCGGTGGAATTGTAATCTATTCAATATTTGAGGAAAAAGTTAAAGCGTTAAAAATTTAAACGAATTCTGAGAAACGATATCGAATTAAGAAAGAAAGAACTTTCTGTACTCTTATTCATTTTACGGTTAGAGTACTCACGCAAATGACACACAAAAAAGATTTGTAAGCCGAGAGATATCGGTTACATTGTGCAAGGTAAAACCTTTAATCAGGATTAAGCAAGAGACTCATCAATGAGATCAGTTTCCAACTTATTGTTTCAGCCTATAACAGCAATAAATCACAGAAGTAGTTCAAACAAAAAAACTCATTACGCATACACAAACGCTCTCTAATATCTCAATGCACATCACACATCAGTGCATCTTGTGTTACCATGATTTCTTCCTAAAAACACGAAATAAAAATACGTATATTAAAATTTTAGAAACAATGAAACAAACGTTCTCTTTGTCCAAATCGTTCCTGCTTAAGAATGCAAATCCGCAAACATCGCGGTTAAAGTCGTGGCAGCTCGAAATTTCCCTGCGGGGTCACGGCTACCTAGAACGAAACGAGAATGATACTGGAGGGAAAAAAAGTCTAACATTTGAACGTTTTATTGTTTTGTGACGTCATCCTCACACCCCTGCAGAAAACTCGGTCAACCCCGTTATACTGACCGCGTTTTGAAATGGCAATTACTTTTACTTTTGATTAATAGTTGAAAATAATATAATTAGTCGCTCATATATAAATAGGAATGCGTCGTTGTTTGTCGCGGTGTTGATTTTTCGAACGTTTTACGATGACCTGTTGTTTGAACGGGGAGATGCCCTGGGCAAAAGAGTAATGAATTGCCCTTTATGCTGCCGACTGTGATTAATGGTTGGAGGAACGAACCGGTCATTTGAGGAGAATGAGGCACGTATCTCTTATCTCTTCTCATCTACTAGTGTTAATGAGTTTTAAGTGAATGGAGATAAAAATTGTAACTTTTTGCATCTCGTTACCGGTTAGCGATCGAATTTTTTAATCTCTATCCACGACCAATTCAGTGCTGTTCTAATAGTGATCTATCGGAGTAAATGCGTTTGAATTAAAAAGCAATAGTTAAGTGTAAGGTTTCGTAAGTGTACTATGTGCAGAAAAGTATATTTCTAAGTCAGTGCTTCTCTAACAATTCAATATTTTCAACCCAATTTTCAATCAAAATTTTCATCGCGCCGTCTTCCATAGCATTGTATTGTGAATTCAACAATACTACACTTTGAAGCAAAGCTACAATACGTAATTATAAACCATACAAATTGTCAAGATAAGTATTAAATTTTGTATATGACAAGCCCATGGGAGTCACTAGTATTAATTATTAAACTTGTTCCTAACTTAGTATTGATAAATTAATTATCAAATACATTGTGTAGTACTGACGCATTTATAAGTATATCATATAAGTATAAATGTGTACTTTATTTTTGTTATGGCAAAAAGTATTTTGTTTTGCTTTCTTTCTGTAAATTTGTAATTTTTTAAAACTTTTATTTTCGAGTTTTGGATATGCTCAAGCCCGCTCGCAGGGTTATCACTCCCCTAGGGGCGCCCCACAGATTAAGAAACGTTGTTTATAAGGTGCAGTTTCTAATACATCTATCTGACAGTGCTAGATAAAGGCTCACGAAATTCATCGTGACAAAGGGCTAAGATGTACGTCTCTCGTTAGCCGTAGTTTTGAGCACCATACAGGTGATAGTACGATTTGGCTCGGCTTCACCCCAATTTTGAGGGAGAACAACCTGGAGGTGGTCAGGGGCCTCCCATCTCCCTTCCCCTTCCACCAACTTTACGAGAGGGCTTGCAACGTCCATTTAGAGTACCCCCATGCCGCAAAGGGTACATATACATTTACAAACATCCATGCCTTCTCCAGGATTCGAACCCAGCCCCAGTCAGCGTCATTAACTACTATACTGGATGGGTGGTCCTATTTATATAATACATAAAATTGTATAAATTACTGAAAATAAAAGATTGTATATATATATATATATTCTTAATTCATTCACACGGAATACATTTTTATGTTAATTAAAAGAAATCAACACATTAGGTTATATTAAAACAACATGTAGTCAAGAAACATGAAATTAATACTGGTTGTTTGTATATTAACATCGAACTCAGAAATTATTGGCTGCAACTAAAACTAGAGACGTCGTAATTCTGAACCTCGATTAAGTGACGAGAACAACACCTGAATTGCCACTACACTTTTCAAACTTATACAACATGTGAACGTAAGAATTTTTGATTTTCGAAAAATTTAACGTACAAAAGTCCCTTTGCATGAAGTATTGAGGAAAGGACGAGTTCTATAATTAAAAATTATTTCAAGCATTAGAATTTTAGTAGCGAAAGTCGCTACTAGATAGCACCACCATTGAAATGGCTGATATACTTGGGGGACTTGACGTGTTTGCAAAGACATGTGCTCCAAAATGCAGCCCATTTGAAAAGAGACCCCATTTTACACACATGCTCGAGGGGGTTAAAAATGCTCACAAATATACAAAAAATAATTATTCGTCGCTACTTATTGTTAAGGGCATTTGCTTACGACGAAATAAATCGAAATTGCAGTACTCGCTGGAGAATAAGTAACAGCAAAAACAGGAAAAATAACTTTTAAAATAATATTTATTTCAAATGAAAGAATACATATTTTTCTCGTTGATTTTCCTAACGCGGTCTCAAAGAAACATTTTTTTTTTCTATACAATCACATATGTAAATAATTTTACAAAAATAATCTTTTTTTTTTAGGAAAAGAAGTGCTGAAGCTCTAATAAATTTAAATAAAAGAGCCCTCCCTCCTATTCTCTCATGAATTTTTCCATTCCCTATTTTTTTTTATGTATACAAAAATGCAAATAAAATAACAATTATTTATTTAAACATTATAAGTACATAAAAATAGCTTGGATGGCTGTAAACTGTTTACAATTTAAACAAATTTTAAAAAAGTATGCGAAAAAAGCATCTTTAGCAAATATCACATATCGGCAAACACATATATCATACAACACATATCACAAATATATATACAACATACAACATGTGTTTTAATGCTCGCCTTTTTTATGTCGTAGATATAAAAACAAGAAAAAAATTTCCTACTTTGAAAGGATTGAAAATTTGAATAAGATATATATAAATAAATATATAGAGAGGGAGAGAGTGAACTAATAGTAGGAATTGAAAAAAAGATCATGATTTGTCTGCATTGTTGTAACAATGCAAACCCTATTTGGCTAGTTTGGCTGAAAAACAGGTTTTCGACTCAAATTTTTGTCTTTGTTTTAACAGTTACATTGTTACAACAATTGAGAGGAACCTAAGATGGCGTCAGAAACCGGTAAAAATGAAGCCAACGTCTGTAATTCTTTGAATAACTTGTTTCATTCAATTAATTTTAATTAACTATAATTCAATTACCGTATTTTTACCCAAAACAATATAGAAAATTTCAGTTCAAAGGCGCTTTAAAACTTAAAAAAAACCTTTTTCAATTTTTTGACACAAGTCGCCAAAAGGATGCCAACGTAGCTGTATTCGTAATTCTTTGAATAATTGGTTTTAATAAATTTAAATTTGTATTTTTAAAATTTAAAAAAATTTTTGTATTGGCACCAAAAATAAATGTATTTTAAAAGTTTCAGCTCAATGGAACGCTTTAAAATGTATTTTATAAACGATTGAAAATTCCACCAAAATAAATGAATAAATATACATAGAGAGAGTGTGAACTAATAGAGTAGGAATTGAAAAAGTTCATGAAATGTATTTATATATTATGAATAAAAAAATAAATTTAATATTTTATGCATTTTCTTCATATCTAGTGTGTTTCGACACATTGGAACAAATTGAAAACTGTTTTCTTACACAACCCCTCAAAAATTCTGAAAAATTTAAAAAATTCAAAAAATAAAGCTTGGGCGGCAGCCGTCTGGTTACCGCGACATACCCAAAAAACCCCGGCCCCCAAAAAAAAAAAAGGGCCAAAACACCCAAAAAGAGGGAAATTTTTAAAAATTTAAAAATTACTTTTTTCCAGAAAAATTTTGGGGTTTTCCAAAAGGTGGAAAATCCTTTAAAATGTTTTTTGAAAATTGAAAAAATTTTTTTTTTAAACCCAAATTTTTTAAAAAAATTTGTTTCCGAAAATGGTAAACCCCAAAGGCCAAACTTAAAAAATGTTTTTTTGTTTTTTTAATTTTTTTCCTTTAAACCAATTTTTAAAAAGGAATAAAATTGTAATTTTAAGTTTACCTTAAAATCCTTTTAACGGGAAACCTGGTTTTTAAAAAAAAATTATATTTCAAAACCCCTTTAAATTTTTGAATTTTTTTTAAAAAAATATTGCCGTAAAGCAAGCCCCCTTTTTTTTAAAAAAATTTCAATGGCAAAAATAAAGAAATTTTGGATTTTTTGTAAAAAAGGGTAATCGTTATACGCCGGATTTTACGGTACTACATATTTTTAACGAGGAACTTTTTTTATGTGATCCCCATTTAAACGTACAATTTTTTAATGTGCTACGAACGACATATTTGACAGCTACTTATGAAATTTAAAGACATTCTTAAGGAAAGGACCTTCAGGGGATTTTTTTTAAAAGGCAAGAGAGAGAAAATAGATGTGTAAGAATTTCCTTTATAGGGTCCCCATTTCCGGCAGAAAAACAGTACTAAAGATGACCTACATTTCCAATGATTTAACCTTTAATAATTCAAGTGAATATTATTAGATCGTTAAATATTTTTATCGTAAAAAAAGACCTTGAAATAATCCTCTATACAAAACAGCTGGCAAGCAGCCAAAAATAGAAAATGAACTGGAAGGATGTAAGGTATTTATAGAAAAGAAAAACCAGCAAAAAAAAGATGGAAAAAATTTTTATTTCAGGTTGGGAAAAAAAAGGTTTTAAAAAAAAGGGGAAATTTTTTTGGGGTAAAAGGTATTTCCCCACACGTTCCCGGGAAACCCTGGGGCAAAAGCGTATAAATGGATAATATTTATGATATTTAGTGTCATTTTTTATTAGAAAAAACCCTATAAAATTGTTTTTTGAAAGGGGGAAAAATTAAAAAAAACTTAAATACAATATTTTTGACAAAAAAAACATAGAATGACCCATTTTCAAAAAAAATTCTCCTTTTTGAAAAAAAAACTTCAATTTTAATAATATTTTGCCTGTATATAACTCGAAACCCCTGTACAGAGGGCTCAACTAAATTTTTAAAAAACATAACTTGGAAATAGGTTTATCCATGCTTTACAACAACAGAGGGGGAAAAATTTTTAAAAAAAAAACCTTTTATAAAAAAATTTTTTTCAATGGGTTGTAACTCAAAAATAATGTGAATTTTTTTAAAAAACATAGTTGAACCTCTTTAAAAAGATATCCCGAGCTACATACAGGCAAAAAATTATTATAATAGAAATATTTTTTACAAAAAAGCTTTTTTGAAAAAATTTTTTTCTAAGTTAATTTTTTTACAAAATATTTTATTTAATTTTTATTAAAAAAATTTCCCTTTAAAAAAATTTTTATACATGTATTCTACTCTAAGTGACACTAAATACCATGGGAAAAATCCATTCATGCCTTTTAAAAACCCGGGTTCCCAACGTGTCCAAAACCTAAAAAAGTCTTTAATTTTTTTAAAACATAAAAAAACATATGACATTTTTTCCCCCAAAACCCAAAAAACCAAAAACAGGGGAAGGGGAAGAAAACATATAAAAAACAGATTTTTTTTTTCTTTTTTCTTTTCAAATATGTTTTTTCCCAGAATCTACTGTCTTGCAAAACATTTTCACAAGTCGCGGATTCTAAACTTGAGAATTTGTTTCTCTTTTTGTGCAATATTTGTTTTTCGTTAACTTTTTTACAAAAATATTACTTTTTATTTATTTCGGGAAAAAAAAAAATATATATATATATATATCACGTACCACAAGAATACAAACAACTTTTTAAAAAAAACCTTTTAACAATTTAAATAATCACATGAAACAACAATAAAACTAAATTCAAATCTATATAAGCTCACTTTTTTCTAGAAAATGTTTCTAGTTTGGATACATTTAAAAATAAAATTCTTTTTTTGTAATGTACATATTTTCAAACCCGGAAAGTCATTTGATTTTATCCCATCATTTTGTTTAAGAGAAATTTTATAAGCGTTTTTTTACAAAAAACAAGTAATATATATATAAAAAAAATTAAGTCAATTCCTACTTAGAACAACAAAGAAAAATTTTATTTTAGCTACTTTTTACAAGCTTTTATTTAACTTGCAAGATTCCACCCGAACATTTTACATTGCAACTCAATTTTGAAGCTGATGTTTTCAACCGAATGAGCTGAAATTTTGTATACACGTTTAGTTTGGATGACAATGCATGCTTTGATTCTTTATATTCCGATATTGCAAGTACTTATAAAAAGATATTAATTAAAAAATTCTTACCCATGTTACAAACTTATTTTTTACCCCTTTCCCCGAGCTCTCGTAGCCTAGTGGTTAGAGAAGCTGACTTCAAATGAATTGCTCCAGGTTCGACTCCCGGGAGCTCGCAGGTTTTAAATTTTAAGGTTAAAATCACTTTAATTTTCCTTCGAAAATTATTTCTTTTGAGCAAACTTAAATTTCCACGTTCTTTCCTGTTTTTACAAGCTTTTATTTAACTTGCAATGTAAAATGTTCGGGCTTGAAACTCAATTTTGAAGCTGATGTCTTCAACCGATTGTGCTGAAATTTTGTATACATGTTTAGTTTGGATGACAATGCATGTTTTGACTATTTATACTCCGATATCGCAATTAGTTAAAAAGATATTTAAAAATGTAATTTGTTCGGGTGGAATCTCTTTCAACTCAGTTTTGAAGCTGATGTCTTCAACCGATTGAGCCGAAATTTTGTATACACGTTTAGTTTGCATAACAATACATGTTTTGATCATTTATTGTTCGATATCTCAATTAGTTAAAAATATATTAATTAAAAACCCTCTACCCTTAATAGCTTTTTATTCTGCCTAGCATCTTATCGGATTAAGCTTGAAGAAGCTCCGATTTTTCGACCTCTTTTAAAAACCCGTCTTATTATTTCTATCAAAATAAGACAAAAAATAATTACATAATCGGAAAGATCATTTATTTCGTCTGTATACAGTATTGTTTTTTTTAAAAAAAATAATATTTTCCATTTTTTATAATTTTTTCTAAAATGCATTTTCATGAAAATGATTTCATAACCGTTCCGTATGATTTTTTTTTTCTTTTCGTTTTAATGAATCGATATTCTGCACTAAAAAAAGTTCAGGCTTTTCTCTTTTAGAATCAGTCATTTAAAACTAAAATACCAAAAACCTTTTTTTTCTACGATTTATCAAAAATTACTCAAATTTTTAATAAAATATTTAAAAACTTCGTAATTTTTAAAGATAATCGCACGAAACTTTTTTTTTTTCGTTTGTAGAATAGTATTATCCAAATTCTGCAGAAATATTTAAAAAATTGGTTTAAAATTACGGATTTCAAAAAAAAAAAAAAATTGGTTTTTCGTTTTTAACATAGTACACTGCTGTGGCCACCGTAAATGCAACACCAAGAAAGACAAGAGATAGCACAACAAAATTTATTTTGTAGATAACATGTTGACCAAGTATCAAATGATTAAATTTATAGACTTCTGTGAAGTGTGGTTCCTGCCAGAATCAGTAGCCAGAGTAGCCGCCATTGTTGGAGATCACCACTGCCACACGCCTCGGCATTGATTCAAAGAGACTTTGGATGTGTTTTTGGGGTACAGCAGACCAAGCAGCTTCCATATGTTGCCAAAGTTGATCTGGTGTGGCAGCTGGGGGTGTAATCTGGGTCAATCGTTGAGCAACCATGGACATGTTTTCTATAGGCGAAACATCCGGAGAGCGAGCTGGCCAGGAAAGCAATTCAATCTGGTGATTGACGAAGAACCTTTGGACAATGCATGCTACGTGTGGTCGCGCATTATCCTGTTGAAATATGGCTGTGGCCAAGCCTTGTAGGTAAGGAAGGACAACTGGCTCCAACACCTCGGAGATGTAACGCTGGCTGTTTAAAGTACCGGCAATGCGTACTAGAGGAGTGCGAGAGTGATATCCAATACCGCCCGTACCATAATACCCGGTGCAGGACCAGTGTGGCGGTGCATAACGCAGCTGTTCAGCATCCTCTCCACGGTGTCTCAGACTAATCCGACCATAGTGATGTTGCGACAGATGCGTGACTCGTCAGTAAAGACAACTTCATTCCATTCTGCCCCCCAAATCCTTCTTTCACGCAACCATTGGGCACGGAGATGTCTGTGGTTCTGCGTCCAGGGTAGACCAGTAATGGACGTCTTGCGGACAGACCACTCTGCTGTGAACGCTCGAATGGTACCCCGCAGACACTGAATGATGCATTACAGACTCATGGTAGCCCATGGTTCGTGATGGGACTGAGCGATCCGCCACGCCAGCGCACAATTTGCCTGTCTTCACGAGAGTGGTGCATTGAGGTGCGATCGACCACGTCGGTCCGTCGACCCTCCCTGCATCCAACGGTCTCATATCTGCATTACAGTTGTTTGGTTTCGTTCAACACGACTACCGATTTCCCTGAAAGGTATCCAAATCGGTAGGCCACTATCCTTCCTCTGTCGAACTCGGATACTTGATCAAAAGCTGATCGCTGTTTTCTACGAGACCGAACTGATCGTTTTTTCGAAAAAACCACAAGAAAAACACAATTGCCGAACTTGAAATCGTAGAAATCCAAGCCTTAAATAGGGCTTTAAGGTGGCGCCACAGGCGCGCGTGATGTGTGTCTGCGCTGAAATTGTAATCATTTGCATATCTCACCTCCGCTAATGCATTTTGTAAATTTCATGTTATTTGCATGCTTTCTTCAGGGTTTTGCATTTACGTTGGCCAGCAGTGTATTATATCAAAAGAAAAAGCAAAAAAAAGTTTAAATATTTTAATTAATTTTGCTTTCTCGAATGTTGTTTTGGTCTTACAGTGTTTATCTTTGTCTCCCATTATCCTCTTGTTGCGGCTCGCGAGTGAAATATTTATCGTATGTACGTGACCCGGCGGGAAAAAGAGTGAGTACCCCTGAGCTCGCCTGTTCCAAATTAACCGGCAATCGACATTGTAACAATGATGCGTTGAATGAGATGAATAACAGAGAAACCTGTCCAGTAATAACTAAAAAGTTAAAAATAAATTAAAAGTAAAATTTTTTTTAAAAAACAAGCTTTTATTTAAATGTTGTAAAAAGAATAAAATACTCTTTTAAAAACTTTTTTGCTATCAACTTATAACGTCATTACATAATTTGTGATATGAAAGTTTGTCGCGAGATTTTCCTGCTTAGATAAACAAGCAAACTAAATAGCTTGATCCGATTGATTTTAATTTTTAAAATTTTCAAAATAAGTAAATACGTGTATGTAAATCTCGCGACAAGCTTTCATATCATAAATTATGTAATGACGTTATAAGTTGACAGCAAAAAAAGTTTTTAAAAGAAAAGTTTATTTTATTCTATTTACAGCATTTAAATAAAAACTCGTTTTTAAAACGTTTTGTTTTACTTTTAATTTATAATTAAATAGTTACAATTATTATAAATATGTATATACATAGGACAGAATCACAACATTAAGTGGTAATTAATGTTTATTAATTATCATTAAAGTATCGTATTGTCATCCAAAACGATAGTGTATATAAAATTTCAATTCAACTGAATACTTTAAAACGTGAAAAAAAAACCTTTTCAAGTTTTGACACAAGTCGCTAAAAGGGTCGCTAAGTCGCCAACATGGCTGTGTATTTGTAATTCTTTAAATAATTAGTTTTAATCAATTAATTTCTATTAATTATAATTAAATTATTGTATTGTCATCCAAAAGGATCATGTATATAAGATTTCAGCTCAACTGATTTCGCCAAAATGGTCGCATGTCACCAAAAACGATGCCAACGTGGATGTGTTTGTTTCTTTTATCAATGTAATTAGTTTTAATTAGTTTTAATCAATTAATTTTTATTAATTATAATTAAATTACTCTATTGTCATCCAAATGATTGTGTACATAAAATTTCAGCTCAGTTGAGCACTTTAAAATGTATTTTATTAACGATTGAAAATTCCACTAAGATAAATAAATAAACAAAAACAAACAAATAAATATACACAGAGTGTGAGTTAATAGTAGGAATTGAAAAAAATGTAGTTTCTATAAAAGATAGGTTTTTCCACACTCAAATCCCCAAGTGCATGCAAATATGTTAAAAAAGGAAACGAAAGACGTTTCCTAATTTTGTACATAACGACATTCTTAGATGGAATTGAAAGAAAAAAACGATGAGAATCCCACTTCCTATTGTGAAAATATTTCCTACACATGCAAAACAAACTTAAATTACACCAAATTTTATTTTTTAATTCGCGAATTATAATAAATATAAAAAGCAAATGCGAGTTGTTAAGTTATTTATTATTCTGTTCGTTTCAAGTTCATTTATTATTCTTTAAAAGTTTGTAAATTAATTATATTTACTTTTCAAAAAACAATTTTGCTTTTTTAGGCAATCTTGCGAACTCATTAAGAAATCTAGAACTCCTCTTACAAAATTTATGCAATTCAAACTTGATTTCATATCTTTATTATTCATAATAATGTTAAAAAATGCAGCGTTATAGATCTTAGTATAATTAAGGTCACACAGATAATCCCGATTCTATTATCAAAAGACATTGAAACGAGAAAATAATTGTGACGTTTGAGAAAACTAATGTTAGCGTGAGAGTTAGGAAATTAAATACTTGGTTTATATTTATGTCACAGCTCTATTAATTACAGTACACATTGTTTTATTAAAATTTTATAAGGTATTTCACAGTGTTCGAATATGTTATTTTGGGAAAAGGGGGGCAACACTGTTCTTTTGGTGTTTTTTCATCACACACAGACTCAGCTTTCCACTTCATGGTCTAGGGATGACGGCGGTTTCTTCTTGACACCTCGAAATACACTCGGAAATTCCGACTCACGGGTGTCCATCCATTGGGTTTTATCACGGTCATAGGTTGTCGGGGCGATGTCAGATGACAAGACCCCGCAATATTTAGAGATGCATGTGTGCATAGGAAAAGAAGCCGATTTTTCAGCTGTTGAAAAAGAACGTCATAATAATCTATTCTAGAAAGTC
Organism: Trichonephila inaurata madagascariensis; assembly: GCA_019973955.1. Classification (NCBI taxonomy): domain Eukaryota; kingdom Metazoa; phylum Arthropoda; class Arachnida; order Araneae; family Nephilidae; genus Trichonephila; species Trichonephila inaurata. The sequence continues at coordinate 23,802 of BMAV01024324.1, read as the reverse complement.
ACCTTGGTTTCTATTTTCGAATGTTTTATTTGAATAACTAATTTAACTAACTCGCTCATCAAAAAATTAAGTGAATAAAAGAAGAAAAATACTCGTTTATTTTTAAACAGCCCCCTATGACCTACCTATTCTCAATTCATATTTCGTGAAAACTAAATTTATATAAATACATTAACACAGTCTTCCATTGATTCAGAGCTAGAAATGTGAAATGATGCACTCGCTGCCAAAGGATCTGCCAACTTTTTATATCGTGAGTAAATGTCGAATGAAACATTTCTGTCTCGATACGCCTTGGAAGCAATAATTCACGAGAGACTCGGAAACATTTATTGAGAGAGAGAAAATAAGAGGGAAAAAAACCACTCAACAACATCCTAGATGAATGCTCGTCTTGCAAAAAGGAACGTTCCCATTTTTCAGAAAAAGTAGAAGGAAAAAAAACACGACTTGGAAAACGAATTTGTACCTCATAAACTCTTAAAACTTCTCATTTTTCAGCGAGAAGATATTTTTACCGAAAGTTAAATGTACGAGAGAAAACGCCACTTAATCCGGTACAGAAAAACTTCCAACATGTATTACAGAATGTTGCAAGGTCCTTCTAAAAATAAAAAGTGAGATTTCTCTCCCTCCCCATCTTTCCACGCGATATCAATGAAGACTCGTAGGAAAGTGATGACGTGTTCATTCATGTTTTCTCCAACGATGTGCGTGAGAAAAGGGTTGAGAGAGTGACTGGCGGAAGAGAGAGAACCATCAGATAAGAAAGGAATCCAAGCCCCCGAAAGTAAAAAAGCTTTTTTAAAAAGAAGAGAGCATTCCTGTTTGATTGCAACTCCTTCACCTTCAGCACCCAATAACTGTCGGCTAAAGATATCTTCAAAACTAGTTAAAAAGGGATCCTTGTTCTAGAATAAATGTCCGTTACGCGTTTATGCATAATCACCTGCCCCAGCCAGGAAATATTTTTCCGCAAGTACGTTTTTCAAGTGTCAGTAACGGGACTCGAAATAGTTGCGCAGAAAGCCTTCTTCAATGGTAACCCCAGAGGAGAAGAATGTAAAAACAACTCGATGGGGCTCAATAATACTTTTTCTCGTCTGTAAGACAGGGAAAAAAGCATAAAAAAACTCTGAAGATGATGCCCAAGATGCTCCTGTAATGACTTCAAACAGTTCTATTTATTACGCAGTATGAAAATCACCAAAAAAATGTTTCATTACAATTTAATTGCAAAATGGGTCCTCCGATAAAGAGTCTCTTTCTCTGCAATGTCTTATATGGCTCACATAAAAATAAAGTGATCCTTTAGAGAAAAGTCCTATACATAGGATGTGCAAAAGGGTCCACAGTTCTCAGTTCACTCTCGGTAATTTCACACCAAGTTTGGGTGAGCTCGTTGGCTCCATCTTCGCCGTGCGGTTGCTGATTCGAAACCTCCTCGGTTCGAAGTCATCTTAATTCGCAGACTCAGGTATCGCTGACTCTCATCGCTAACGAGAGGCCTCTTATAGGATTCTCTCTAGTCAAAATCTGCCCTCGTACTCCCTCGCTCTCCATTTAGAAACCTCTCGTTTCTCTCGGTCCCTCACCGCCTAACCCCTTTGATCTCTTTTCCGTCAGCCGCTTATAGCGGGAGCCTGTCTAGACTCATATTGCGAGTTCTATCTTCTCTGAGGCGCTGTCGTCACAGATTCGTGAGAAAACGAAAGCACATTGTACCAGTGTCTCTTTTAACATTCGGACCGGCATGCGAAAAAAAGGTCAGAATTTCTGACCACTCATTTGAGAAACTTTTTCCCAGCAATTTGGGAAACCAATGGAATTTTTCCACGTTTGTCGGCGGCCCCCTCTTGGCAATTAGGGGAAAGAGGCCGGGTACATGACGCTCCTTTCCTCTCAGAACTTTACGTACGATGATCATGATCGAAACCTAGTGTTACTACAGACTCACCGTGTAGAAGGGGATCAGCAACCTTTTAGCTGTGCGTGACTAACCAATCTACCACACTGCAGAACATTAATGAAACAACTCGATTCCAGCGAGAATGTAGGCAGAATTAGAGAACAGAAGTCCCTTATATCAGTGTTTCTCAAACTGTGGGGCGCGACCCCCTGGGGGGGCGAGATACCCCTACGAAGGGGGCTCTAGCATATCGAAAATAAAAGATTTAAAAATTAATTAATTTACTGGAGAAAAAAAAATACTTTCAGACATAATAAAAAATGCACTTTTACTCTGATATAATTTATAGGAGATATAAGTCATCTCTCTCAAAAATAAAAACTTCTTCAATACCTAATTAGCTATCTTTGATCCAAAAAACCAAATAAAAAAACTTTTATTTGATTTGCTGTAATCTCATGATGAGTGATTTTTACTACTCTTTCAGAGAAAAAACAAATCCCAGACCCAGAATCGAAAAAATTTAGGAACATAAGAAATTCATCACTGTGATTATTTTTGAAATACTGCACATTATAGCTGTAATCTGTTTTTGCTGTTAATCTGTTTGACCTTCTAAGTTATTGGTACAGTTAGTTATGACCCCTCTCTTATGCGTTTGTTTCTCATTTAGGGAAGTTGTAAGTAATGTATTTATCCGTTGCGCTTTTTTCCATGCAAAAGAGTTTTATATTTGAAAAACCACGCACATCACAAAATCGTTAATTCTGGCAAAACTGTTTATTTGTTACCAAAGAAAAATTGAAAAGTTCTTGAAAGTAGGTAAGTTTACTTTCTCTTAATTAAATTATTCACTGGAATCATGATTTGTATCGTGTTCAATAAAATAATTATAAAAAAAAAAGGATTGGGGTGACTCAATCATCACGCGTGACCATTAACGCTAGTATCGAGTGTGTGTCTGCCACCGGGATAAAACATTTTGAAGTCTTCTAGCTTTAAATATTAAAAATAACACTATTATTCTTCATTGGAATTTTATATTATTTTTCATTGTTTAACATTAGTTCTAAATGCTAATTCTTTGAGGCTTATAATTACACAGTTCGCTTAAAACTAATTATAATATGAGCATTCATTTTAAAATATTTTACATTTTCGTAAACATTGTCGCGCATTTGGGTTTACTCTCCTGACAATTCGGCTATTTATCAAGAATATTTCAGTTTTTTAAAAAATGAACTCGTTCGAAGAGCGGGTACTTCAGACAGTATAATTTCAATGTATCAGTGCTGTACAAGGTATTTTTTATAACTAATTTATTAATACTAAATTAAGAGCAAGTTTAATAAGTATTGGCGACTTCCGTGGGCTTGTCTTGCAGAGGAAAGTTTTTCAAAGAAAGGTATACGATTAGAAATTGACACTCTGAGTGCATTTTCTATATATTTGGCTGAGATCTATATTTTGTCTTGAAAGCCGTCACCACATTTTACAATCTGTTCCAATTTAAAAATTCGAGGGAAAAAAAAATAAACTATATATTACTTAAAAGTTACATATATGAAATTTAATATACTTATCTTATTAATTTGTACGGTTTATAATTAAGATAGTTTTGTAGCTTTAGCGTCAAAGTGCATTATTATTGCATTTAATATATTATTATTGTATAAGGTTGGCGCAATAAAAATTATGATTGAAATGTGGGTCGCCAGTATTGAAAGTTTGAGAAGCACTGACTTATGTTATTAATTTGTACGGTTTATTATTAAGATCGCGTATTGTAGCTTTAGCATCAAAGTGCATTATTATTGCATTCAGTACATTATTAATGTATAAGGGGTCGCGATAAAAAATGCGATTGAAAAGGGGGGCGCGATAAAAATTGTGATTGAAAAGGGGCGCCAGTATTCATAGTTTGAGAAGCACTGCCTTATATAGATTTGCAGTTTTATTATATATTAATTTTCCATTATTTAAATATATTTTTTAACATAAAAATAAACAGCATTAAATATAACTATTTCTTCAACAAAAATAAAACAATTAAAATTGTACATATATTATGCATTTTTAAACATATTTATTTAAATAAGAAATAGACAACCTAAAATATAAGTATTTTCCTTCATTACAATTAAATAAAAAGATAAATAAAATTTTTAATGTGAACCTTATGCTTTCACCACTCTACTTTCCTACCGTGAAGTCGAGGGTATAATCTGGGACTTTCAGTTTGACACAATTCTAAGCATTCAGTTGTTAACTAATTTCTTTGCGGACTCGAAATAATTTTCATATAAGGAAAGATTTTTTTACTTAGATATGTAGAACCGGAAAGGCCCAATGGTCGAGTGGTAGCGTATCTCGCTTCCACAGGTCCGGATTCTATTCCTGGGCTGGGCAAAGTCGACTCAACCTTTCATCCCTACTGGGTCGATAAAGGAGTACTAAGCTTACCTCTTTGGGACTTAAGCACTGGGGGTCTCGCTTAAGACGGAGCACTTGATCGGGGCATCTGCTCATGCACTTCAACGCCCAATGTTCACGTATACTAGGTGGGCAAAGTAGGCCCTGGCCCTCAAGGGCTGTTGCGACACTGAGTTTGATTTTATGTAGAACCGGAAGCAGAAACCAGAGTCCATGCAATTTTCTCTCTTCAAACAATTAAATCTCTCCAGCAAGGACTTTCAATAATTTACAAAATAGCTGTAAACTTATCTTTAGAGTTACCTTTCAGATTTTCTCATAATTCCGTAAATTTCCATAATTCTGAAGATGTCTGTCACATAACGTAGATTACAAATTTATCAACTTCCATCCACTCAAAAATTGATAAATTTGTTGAGTTGTCAGTGAGAATTGTACAGCGTTCCCCATGTGACGCGTGCCATAGGTTGCTGACCCCTGGGCTACACGTTGCATCCGTAGAGGCTCAAACTCCTCCCATTAGTGGCGTTTTAAAACTCGGGGAGGGAGGTGCCAATTCTCAGGTGTCGTCCTCGTCACCTGGCAATGATTTAAAATTACAAAGTTTGTCGCCAATAACCCCCGTGTTGCTTCAAAGTGCAACGTGAATCAGAAAATCAAATCTAGCAACTTGTGCACCACTCCAGCGTGACGACTTTTGGTCTGGACAATGTTATAACATGCTTCAGCCCCTCCACAAGGCTCATCTTCAGTGAAGTCAGTAGTCGAGAATGTCGGCTACGAGTTTAAGGCCAGGACCTCTAAGCTACAGCAATCACAACATAAAGGGGGGGATAAAGTGTGAAATTTCTGAACGCGTACAAACTTAATCAAAAATGGTCAAAACATGATAGATGTAAATATCTTGGACGGTTCGAAGGAAAGTGACTCCCATTGCAAACAGTTTCTCAATCCCTAGAGCGAGCTCATATATTGTAAATTAGACTTTGTTTATAAATACTTGTAGTAACATAAACAATTTCTTTCCTTCTGAAAACTTAGATTTCTAACGCTTGGTTGGATTTCATGCGATCGATTTTTCCAGAGAAAATCTTTCATATATATTTTACAGATTTTGAATTCGGCGACATTAAAACCATTCCATACGGCGAATATTATCTTCCAGCCCAAACCATGGTTCAAAAACTCAGTTCGGTGTTTTGTAATTTTTCAATTATAACAGTATATAAAGAATCAAAATAGTAAAGGGGAATATCTTATTTGTTTAAATCACACAAAAGTGTAAATACCTATTCAGTCTGGGACTATTACAAATAGAAATGGGGTCGAACCTGGAACGTAATTTTATCAGCTATAAAAACCCCTTTTTTTCGCATCCGCAGTCGGTTATGTTAGCAATAAACGATACTTTTTGGGTATTTACCTCAAAACCCCTCTCTTCAAATAAATCGATTTTTTGGATGGTTTCGGATATAGCTGAGTTCTGTTTGCATTTTTTTTTTTGAAATTTTTTTTATAGAAATTTTAAATTTTTTGTTCAAGAGACAATTTCCCTTTCCATATCAATATTAGTTTTCATCATCTTCGATAATTTAGAATTCCTCTGAAATGGATAAGGTTTTGGGTAAAAATTTAAGAAAATTTATAAAAACGTTAAATTTGAATTGGTTAGTCTCTTTTTTTTTTCTTTTCATTTTCATTTTAAAACCCTGATGATATAAATAAAAATTTTATAAAATACTAGGGAATAAAAACTGCCCAATTAAAAAATATCGAAATATTGCTTTTCTTCACAACTACAACCTTGCACAGAAAGAAAAATCAGACAAATCCTGTGCATGGAAATATCGCCCGAGTTGTACGAATAGTTTTTCCCCTCCCTACAACAAATTTTTTTCCCACTCTTGATTGTACCATGCAACTTTATATTCGCAGTCTAATTAATTTCTCCGTTAGGGAGACATATAAACAAAAACGTATATTATTTTGCTGGATTGGCAATCGCTGAACATATAGTGGAGACAGTTTTAAAAAAAAATTCTATTAAATACCGAAAGAGACCGGTATGCTTAGCAACGATGTGCTTTGGGCTTTATTTGATAGGACACATGAGTTTTTTTCTGGAATTCTTTTTTAATACTGTTTAGCTTTTCCGTCAGTTGAGGAATGAATAATTATCTTCGTCGGTGTTTCTATTTAACACATCCCACTCATACTTCTAATAAGAGATAATAAAAGCGATTAAAATCAAACAAGTATCCCTAATGAGTCGATTCCAATCATCAAGATCAATTTAATTGTTCGAAAATGATATGTCAATCATACCGACCCTAGTTCAAAATAAAGGCACATTTTTCGATACTAATCGAATTTTAATGACAGACGGGTAACAGTTACACACAATTCAAGTTACTGACGAACATAAATTTGATGTCGCTGAAAGCCATGCTACTTTTATAACACACACACTTGAGTTAGAATATTCTTCCAAACAGAAAAAGGGTGAACTCTCCTCAACTGGTGATGAATGGATTCTGACACATAACTGTCGACGATGCCTTCCGGTCAGAAGCTGTTGACAAGGAAGCACACACATCGCAGGAAATAATGAATATGATCCACAGGCGGATGTGAGGGAACTCATAACAGAGCAATAGTTGAATTTTTCATATAAAATACGCATTTTCTGACACAACTCGCCAGGAATAGTTGTACGTTAGAATTAACATTGCTATAAAAAGCAATGTGGTTTTTAAATTTTTTCGACTCATGGAACCCTTAGACCCCTCCCCATACGGTGTTTTTGGAAATCTTATTTCCGTACCCTTTAGGATAATATTTCTTTAAGTAACATGTACAGTAGATCAGCATGTTGAAGGTAAAGGGAAAAACAATTAAAAATATTATATGTTTTATTTCATTTTTCTTAACGTAATATTAATGCAATTTACTCACACAATAACATTAATTTGTGTGATCCAAGTGTCACTTACCCATACATTATATTTATTAACCAATAGTTGAGTTTTTTTATATTAGCTGTCGAGTGAGTGAATATTAACGTCGCACTGTTTAGCTACACGAGGTCTTTTGAGGACGGACTTCGTAATTTTGAGCCATGGTCAAGGGACGTGGACGACACCTGAGCTGCCCCCTCTCCTAACTACCACACCACACCAACGGGAGGACGTCTCGACAGATTTAACGTGCATCACTCCCTTACACGGCGGGTCTTTAGTGGTACTGGGCTCGAACTCGTGAGAAGACCAGCCACCTTGACCACTAGGCTACCGCGACCACGTATTAGCTGCCGGTCTAGGTTCATTGAAATTATCTGTAATCGCATTTCATATTCTGCGTTTAATTTGTTTTGAAGCTCTATTCACGTTGAGAAATATTTTTCACTTACATAAGATTGTTCTGAAGGACAAAATGTTTATAGCCGAGTGAGAAATCCCGTGTATTTTGAATGAATTTGCAACTTAAAATTTAGAGCTGTTCTCACTTATATTTAGAATTTAACATCGAATCTCTTGATATATTGATAGGTTTCTCCCTCTCTTTCATTATAGGTGTTTTTTCCACAAATTAAAAGAAGTACCTTTTTCATTAGGAAACTATTTAGTTGTCCAAAACATTGCACTAACCAGTTTAAAATTATCCCCCGGGATAGCAGACGATAACCTAGTAGGCGGCAAAAATATATTTCATTATATTATATTAAAATAAAAGTATATTATTATATTAAAATAAAAGTTTAAAAAGAATTTCAAAATAAAATTTTATAATATGTAATTAAATTTTCGCTTTTAGTGAAGGGGATGAGATTTAGATACTTGTGGCTATACAAACTTCACAGATGACACGAATCCCTTTTGTATACACATTTATAATATTTCTATTTATATTTTTTACTGTGACTCGTGATACCCTGCGTATGTTTCGTGGAACCATAGGGTTCCGTGGAACACTGAAGTTCAATGCTATAAGGCAAGGATTCACAGCTTTTTGGGGGGATCTTCTGACCTTTTAGTGTGAAGTAAGAATTGACTTTTTTATATTACTTCTTTTTGTTAAAAATGCACGCTCTGCACCGGAATATACGCTATGCGATTTTACAGTTATTCAGTAGCTTTTCGCGCCAAAACAGAGACGGAGAGAAGTTTCCCCGCGAGATAAAAATCTTGAAGTGAAGTAAAAGAAAGGGTGACAAAATAAGATAAGGTTGACAAGATGATGTAGTAAGTAGTACACCTGACAGCTGTTTGAAAAAAAAAGACGGTTTTAATCCGGTACAGCGCGGTATTTTCTTCAATCCAAAGCCCCATCTCATTCGTGGGACAATGATGCCATTTTTCTTTGTCTCGCGCGTTACATTCCACACTTAAAAAAATAATTGGGATTACATTGTACAAGTTGCGTCAAAAGTGCCGCCAAAGACTTGGCGCTCCGAACAGATAGGATGACAAAAAGTAGCTACTGTACTATTTACGTAATTAATGGTCGAAAAATAAATCTCTTGTAAAAGCAATACTTAATGCTATGTTCGGTTGTAAATCATAAAAGATCATTATTATAGATAAGGAAAATCTTCGCGAGAGGTTTTATACGAATTCCGTATCGAGTAATTTAATTATACATTTGATGGATTTTAAAGTTTTGTGTGTGTTGAAATTAGAAAAGTAGATCTTTGGGAATGTAACATCAGTCACATTGTGGGTTTGGGGTCACAGGGGTGTCTTTCGCTAGAGGGTTGAAAATATAAACAACATTCAAATATATATATAAACTGTTTGAAATTAAAATTAAATAATTCGAATCTTGTACACATTATTTATAAAGGAATTAGGCTTCAGAAAAGTGTAAAATGTTTAAAATATAATATATAATATTTAATTAATTATAAGCATATAAAAATAAGAAATGTTACATTTTCAATTTTTTTTTAATTTTAATATTTTTCAAATGTTTTGAAGTACAAAAGATATATTATTCTTAAATTAGTAGGATTTAAAGAGTATGATACATTTTATAATTCTATAAAGTTTTATACATCAAAGGCTACTATTTTACAAAATAGCGTCACAACGCAAAAATTACTTAATATTTATCATAAAATTATTTCTTATTTTCATATGCTTATAATTTTTAAAATTATGATTATATTTCAAACACTTTGAAACCATAATCCTTTGTAAATAATGTGTAAAAGATTTGAATTATTTAATTTAAATTTAAAAGAATTATACTTGTTAGAAAATTGTTTATATCCCCATCGAGACAAAAATAACACCCCTGTGGAATATCCTACACTTTAAGTACCAGAGCCTGAACTAAACCTGAACGAACAGACCGCGACAGAGTTTTGATGACGTCACGAAAGAGGAGGGAATGTTTTGTTACTCGCAGTGGCTGTCAGGAATATAAAGCTATAACGACATTTATTTCTTTTCAAGTCGTAGACTAATATTTCCATATTTATATTGATTATTTTTTATGATTCTCATTTAGAATATTTTCAGAAGAAAGTTATGCATTAATACGTTAGAAGGATGTATAATATTTTCCTGGAAAAAGGGGGAAATACACTCGTAAAAGGCTCATAACAATGTAAGAAACATCTAAGTAAAAACTGACTCAATAAAAATATTTACAATAAGATAAAGTAACAATAGAAACATTTACTTGCAAAGAAAATATGAAAAGTAAAGCATTAGAGGCATTTAAAAAAAAACGTGAATTTAGCAACATTTTGCTGTAATCAATGCATCATAATAAAGGTTAAATGAATGCAAAAATATATACAAATGCAAACTTCATAACAAAAATATATACAAATAAAGAATACAATGCATGTAAAAATATATACAAATAAAGAATACAATGCATGTAAAAATATATACAAATAAAGAATGCAATGCATGTAAAAATATATACAAATATAAAAATGGCACAAACGGTTTTAGATACCACAGTAATTATACAGCAAAAATAGATTCCATATTATATGTTAGAAAATATATATGTTACCGGCAAAGTATGAAATGCCGGCATTTCTACAGAATGCCTAGGCATTCAAATAAATTTTCAAATAAAAAATAAGAACTTAAAATTAACCTACTTATTGCAACATGGTAGGCTTGAATGGCATTTTGAATTACATCTCAATAGAAAAATGAGCTTCATGAAGTACGTAAAATAACTCAGAATCCTCAATGTACAGAAGTACTTCTCAACCTTTTTATCCCCGTAGATCGGTTTGATAATTTTACTGCGGCTGCAGAGGGTGAGATGTTTATATTTTAAATCGTTTTGATTTAATAATTTAATTATATTTAAACATGCCTTCAGAATACAATTCAGTTGCTCCGAAAAATGAATATAAAGTGATTTTACATGAAATGTAAAGTGATTTCTATGGAATGTCAAACACTAGAGAAATACATCACAGTAAATAAAAAATGGAAATAATTTAATACTCCTTGAGTGGCCCGATACCATTTGATCGAAGGGCCGGTGGTTGAGAACCATTCTGTATATCACTGACGCCTTCTTTAACGGGTTACATTAGTTTACCTTTATTTTTACCAAATATCACATCATAACTATTCAACAATCAATAGGCCATGGGTTCCTTTTTAGTAGTCATTTTGGCTTTTTGTACATCAGTTATTAGCTTCTAGTAAGTAACTCCAGTTGAAAAGGAATGGTTTTTTTTAATAGCTATAACTCGAATTTTGGGCAGCTTGGACGCGAATAGTTGTTTCATGCCTATGGACCAGGGGTTGGCAACCCTTTAGCTGTGGAGTGTCAAAAACCAATCTACCAATTATGATTCAGCGTGCTACACAGTAGGGCATCTTTGAAACAATTATATTCCCGTGATAATGTATCCAGTGATAGAGAATAGAGTTCAATTATATAGATTTACAACTTTATCACACGTTAATTTTGCATCAATTAAAAATATTTCTTAACATAAAAATAAACAACATAAAATATTATTTTCTTCAACAAAAATTTAAAAAAAAAACCCTCGAAATTGTATACATATTATGTTTTTTTAAACATATTTATCAAAATAAGAAATGGACAACGTAAAATATAAGTATTTCCCTTCATTACGGTTAAAGAAAAAGATAAATTTTTTTTTTTGAATGTTAACCTAGTGCTGCTTCATTTTGACATGATTCTGAGCATTCAGTTGTTAAACAATTTTCGAAATATTTTTCATATGAGGTGCGAGAGGCTTCCACCTCTCTCTCGGGCAGCTAGATGTGAGGGAGGTGGGGAAGAAACACAAGACATGATCCAACTAATCTATTTATTTATCACACAACCAAGACACAATTACAACTAATAATAGTAAGAGAATGTCTCAATGCTAACATCGAAAGTGGAACAACGACGGTAAAACGCAAACGATTAGGAGCATCAAACTTGATCCTTACTTTATAAAGGATCTAACCTATCATTCGATTTAATCTAATATCAACTCAATCACAGAGAACAATCGTCACTTTAAAACTTCCTCCTAATGAGTTATTAACCACAATAATTCAAATATGATACCTGCTGTAGCAATCTCGCCTGATTCGAGTATAACTCCCCTATTACTCTCCCTTCAAGCTAGAAAACCTCGACTATATATAATAAGTTAATTTAAATATCATGATTATCTTCTTCCGAAGGGTTGTTTCTGAATAACGCGAATTGATAACCCAAAGATTTCCCAAGAGGATTCATTGAAGGAACACGTATAGATAGTTTATACTTAGAGAGTGAAATATTGATTAGTGATTCATAATTAGAAGTGAAAGCGGAAGAGCAGAATCTCTCTTCAATTAATTAAATATCTCCAGCTATGGTATTAATAATTTACAAAGAAGCCGTAAATTTACCTTTAGAGTTATCATTCAAATTTTTTTCATAATTCGTTAATTGTCTATCATTCTGGAGATTTTTGTCAAATAAGGTGGCTTACAAAATTATGAAGTTCCATCCATTCAAAAATTTACAAATTTGTTGAGTAGTGCTGAGTGCCACTGATAATTGCACCGTATGTCATAGGTTGCCGACCTCTGCTATAGATCATGACTTCTTCTCCAATACGAAATGGCCACGGTAGCTAGTGGTCCAAGTATCGGATCGTGGCTGGATTGTCACGAGTTTGAGCCCAATGCCACTAAAACCCGCCTTGTTGGGGAGCGATGCACGTTAAATCTGTCGAGAGCTCAAACATCCTCCCATTAGTGTGGTATGGTAGTTAGGAGAGGGAGTGACAGCTCAAGTGTCGTCTTCGTCACTTAACCATGGTTCAAAATGACGAAGTCCGTCCCCAAAATCCCTTGTGTACCTGAACAGTGCGACGTTAATATTCCCCACTCTCTCCATTCTCCAACACTATAGCTTGCTTCTCCATTTTCATGCAGCACAGGAAGAAACCAATGTTTAAGTAAAATTGACACTTCCGAACAAACCACAATTTGCAACTGACAAATTCTGAGCAGGAGAAACGCTTTAAAGTCTCGTGCCTAGCCCCACAGAATTCGAAACGAATAGGAGATGTATTTCATACTTTGCCGGTTTCTCATCAGGCATTCTATATAATGCCTAGGCAATGTGTGAAATAAGAATAATTTCATACATTGCTGGCTAGTTCTAGGCATTCTATAGAATGCCGGATTTTATACTTTGGCGGTAACATATGTATTAGGAAAGAATACTTCACCTATAAATCTTACAAAAAAAAAACACTTTTCATAGAATATATCCTTAATGAGGCAATGTATTGATTACTTCCAAGATTTGAATCATTTGGATTTGTAATATCATTCAAACCAATTTTTACATTATTTTTTTAATGCGTTACAAATAAATATTATGCCTAGGTAAAAATATTTAAAAATTAAACATAATTTTTTAAATTAAAAAATAGTATTTTACATTTAACCTACTTCGAATACTAAATTCTTCATGAAAATGATTTAAACGAATAATGTAAATAAATAGAATTTTTCTTTAAGTAATAGTTATGTGAACTATTATATAAACATGTGCATAAAATCTATATAGAATAAAAAAAGGAAGTATATGTGTACATTGAATAATATACCAATCGATAATTGAATATTAAAATAAATAAAACAGTGAAATATAAAAAGCAACATTGATCTAATTGGCCTGAAATTTCTTTATTTTTCAATTATCTTTCATCGTTAAAATTTCTTCATTGCGCTTTTTTGAATAATTATTTAAGCATATATTCCCGAATGTAATGAATATTTTTTTTAAAAATATGAAAATGCAGGTGTCTTACTCTTTACACAAGATGAATGAAACGAATGCAAGACATTCCACAACTCACGTAATTCCAAATATGCTTCTGTTGTGCTTGTAAACACGATAATTTTGGAATTAACTTTAAGAAATCTTGATTCGAATGTTTTCGGTATTAACAAATTAAAAATGAAATATTGTGTTGAAATGACTTTCATAACAATATTTGTGTGAGTATTTTTAAATCTCTTCTATCCAGAAGTCTCAAATGTTTTGTCCTGCATTTTCCGAATCGAAATTGATCTCTTTATTTGAAAGAAATACACATTTGCAATCGGAGCATCCGAATTTTACATTATGCACGTATAACCCGTAATGTACATTAAAATTTTATACTCTTCTATTGAGATATTCTCTAATTTATTTGAAATGTTTACTACTTCGTTGAAATCCTTAATATCTACTTTTAACATTAAATATCTCTCCTGAATAATTTAAAATTAAATTTTTCAATGAAATCGTACTATATTTATCCGAGTGCAAAGATAGCACGCTTTTAACGCGCAATTATTTTTCAGCTTGCAAAATTTTTCCTGTATTACAAATTTCAATATACTTTTCTTAAGATTGAATAGCCATAACATGATGAACAGAATTAATAAAACAGACTTCTTCAATAACATTAACCGTATTAAGAATATTTAGCAGTTTGCTGAAATGTGTTAATCAATATGTTATCTCATTCAAATAGGATGGACAGCCGGGAAAATGTAAGAATATGTATTTTATTTGATGAACAGTTGGGTACATAACAATAACGAGGCATTACTATAAAGTAAGTTTTAGGTTACGTTATTAATAAAACTTTTAATATTTTTAAGATAAGGATATGATAGATTAAAAATATATATAAATAAGTTTAAACATTAATTTTTTTATATAGAATAAAATATCTTAATTTACAAATAATTAGTGATGTTGGCATAAATGCATCAGTTTATTATACTCGGCTATCTTCAAAACTAAAGATGAATTCAATAATGACTCAAGAATAAAGTTATACAATAATATAAATATCCTACCTTTCTTTATATTCAATAGTATCGCTGATGTTATGTTCACTACATTTCATATATAGAAACACGTGGTAAAGTAAAGGACTATATCACAAGCTTTAATGGAAGACTGGTAAAGTAAGGGTCAAACGCAGGGAAAATCGTCCCTTTGGTCATGTGACTGGTTTTGGGGGAGAGTCCTCGGTCGCAGCGTGAGAATAAAGGTAGCCTTTACTAAACGCAGAACACATTTTCAAGTAGAAAAATGTCCCCACTTTAATAAAAATATGCAACGTTGCTTATACTGAAGCGCTTTTAAAATTTCAAAATATTCCATAAATAATTATTTATTTATTTTTGTTTTAACATGTAGAAGGGTAGCTCATTTAGCTAACGATATAGAAGAAAATTCACACGTTGATACCAGAAAAAGATGAAAAAAAAGTGGCATGATAAAATTTGCTGCTCTGCATAGAATAGAGAGTGAAATTTCTTCATGCTTTAGGTTCTTTTATGTTTGAAGAAAAAAAATTTCTGTATTTCTTTAATTTGTGTTCTATTCCTTAAGGCTGTTTTCGCCATATACACAAGAGCGTGAACTTAACGCGAAGCACATTTTCAAACAGAAAAAAATGCCTCCATTTTTATAAAAATTTGTGACACTAACTCGTGCATTTGTTTATAGTATAGTGTTCTTCGATTCCTACTATTAGCTCACACTCTTTCTATATATATTTATTTATTTACTTATCTTAGTGGAATTTTCAATCGTTAATAAAATACATTTTAAAGCGCTCAATTGACTGAAATTTTATATACATGATTATTTTGGATGGCAATACAATAATTTAATTATAATTAAAAAAAAACTAATTGATTAAAAATAATTATTTAAAGAATTACAAATACACACAGCCACGTTGGCGTCATTTTTGGCGACTTAGCGACCCTTTTGGTGAATTGTGTATAAACTTGAAAAGGTTTTTTTTTTCTCACTTGTGCTGAAATTCAGTTGTACTGAAATTTTATAGACACGATTGTTTTGGATGACAATACGATACTTTAATGATAATTAATAGAAATTAATTACCACTTATTGTAGTGATTCTGTCCTATGTATGTACATATTTATATTAATTGTAATTATTTAATAAAAAGTAGCTAAAATAAAAATTTTCTATGTTGATCTAAGTAGGAATTGACTTAAAATTTTTTTTTTATATTGCTTGTTAAAATTTCAAAACATTTCATAAATAATTTGTTTCTCCTTTTAACATGTAAAGGGATACCTAATTTAGCATTATGGATATGAGAAAATTAAGAAGCTTATTTTACTAAAGAAAAAGTGTGTACTCGGATAAAAATGAGTAGTATGATAAAATAAGAGATTCTCTACAGGACAATATAATATTAATACAGGGAATAATATTAATATTTGGGTACTTTTATATCTGAAACAATATCCTGAATTTGGGTCCTATTCTTTAACATTAGCCGAAAGCTGCCTTAATATTTCACAGCTTTAAAATGATTTGTGGGGAATGATATACAGAAGGTGGGTTCGCACTTTATGGAAACTATTTTGTAATTTATTTTTCCGTTTGCATTTTGAAATAAAACTTGGGCAACTTCAGAATAATCGTCTGTTAATGTATCCTTTTGATTAGAATGTAAAATAAATTATTTTAAAAATTGCTCCTAATATTCACAGACGTTACGTAATTACGCTTTCCGAGGAGAAATATTCATATCAACAAATTATAAAGCGGTGTAAAAATCTCGGTTATTGCATTTCAATAAAAGGCATTTATAATACACTCGGGCAAAAAAAAATTAGCGCACCAAGAAAAAATTGTGGGATCGTAAAGAAACTTGGCATGAAGGTACATGTCGGGGAGATATGCAAATGATTAGAGCTACAGCGTGATTGCGCATTATGTATATCCGGTAGAGGGCGTTTAACATAGTTCTCCGTGGAGTATAAAACAGGTAACCAAAGCTTGTTTGAGTGTGTTGAATCGTTTACAAAGAAAGAGCTGAGGTAGACTTGCCATTACACCGTTTTCGAAGACAATATGAGCAAGCTGTCGCAGTTTGAGAGAGGGAGAATCATCGGCATGATAGAAGCTAGGTGGTCAGTTAAGCGAGCAGCTCATCAATTAGGCCGCTCTGATTGTGTTGTGACGAGGCGTTGGGACTAGTGGATCGCGGAGAGATGTCATTTATACGAAGACCAGGCTCAAGACGCCCTCGACAGACCAGTCGTCGAGAAAACAGCCACGTCGTAAGAAATGCACGTGTACAGCCAACTGCTTCATCGGCTGCCAAATAGGCACAGGTAGCACCTTCCCTAGGGGCCCCTGGGTCTTCTCGAACCATACGAAGGCGCCTGGCTGAAGGATATTTGGTCGCCCCTTACGTGTGCTGCGAATGACGCCCACCCATCGACTCCTCCATTTGGAGTGGTGCCGCGCACGAGAAAATTCTACTGCAGCGGAATGGAACCAGGTCGTCTTTAGCGCGACGAATCCAGACTCAATCTCAGCAGTGATGACAATCGTATTCGTGTGTGGAGATCCCTTGGGGAACGCCTCAATCCTGCCTTTGCTTTACAGTGACACACCACTCCCACAGCTGGTGTGATGGTATATGGTGTCATTGCCTACAATACACGATCACCCCTAGTATTAATCCGTGGCACCATGACAGCCCAGCTGAATGTCCATGACAGCCTGAAACCACATATGTTGCCACTCATGCAACAGCTCCCTGGAGCCATTTTTCAACAAGGCTCGACCTCACATAGCAAGGGTGTCACAAGACTGTCTCCGCACTGTTACTATTCTTCCTTGGCCTTCCAGATCCCCAGATTTGTCTTCAATTGAGCATATCTGGGATCATTTGGGATGGTGAGTTGGGCATCCCACGAGTTTGAACGAACTAGAGGGAAGGCTACAGCAAATATGGAACAAAATGTCTCAAAACATCACACAGAACTTGTATGGCTCAATGCCGGATCGTATCGCATCGTGCATTCGCACTATAGAAGGGGTTCAACAGGGTATTAAATCCTCCGTTCTTTTGCATTTTTCTATGAAATAAATGATCCTTTTTCTTCGATTTTCTAACCATTTACTTGTATGAAAGTTGTCATTACGTATGTAAAATTTCGTTTTATTTTGACGACTCCTTGGTGCGCTAATATTTTTGTCCATGAATGTATATATCAGGGATGGCGAACCACTGGCACGCGTGCCATTGATGGCACAAGACACAATATTTTGGGCACGCCACCGATCAAAATGGTTTGCAATTTTATTTTGGATTAAGTTCAGTATGAAGTATTACGAACAAACGCGAATAATCGATCGCTGTTTTCAGCGAGATTTTCTCATTTCAAAGAATTATTGGAAACATTCAAGTTTTTTTATGCTCCCTGATGTGAGTTCATTTAATAAACTGAACCTGTCCCAATTCTTTTGGTTGGAAATTGAAAATTTTAAAATGCAACTGATTAATTTCCTGTCTAGTTTAATGTGGATTCAAAAATTTGTTGAAAAAAGGAGAAAGTTGGAATTAATTGAAAGAGGAAGATTAACAAACAATATAAGTAAAAATGCTAATAATGAAATTTCGAGACATGGAATTTGATTTAAGACACATTTAACTGTTTGAAGAAGCTGGGTCATTTTATTTTAACTATATTTTCATCTACGCACGCGCGCGAGTCATTATTTTCAGAGATGAATAGCATTAAAAATTCGCTTAGAAACTGACAGATGACTCCAATGCAGCATGCACTTTTTCTAAAAGTAACATCTTGCAATCCTAATATAAGTTATTTTTTATCTTAACAGCAGCAGCAGAAATCACACTAATGTTACTTTAATTTAAATTACACGTATAACTAAAATATTTATTACTATAAGGTGCAAAATGTATTTTTTTCGAAATATATAAATTTTTGAGTTGTTAGTACTTAGTTCCATTATTTTCCCAATAATCACAATTCAAAAAATTTTGTGGCATTTTAAACCCTTAAAATTTCTTTAGAAAAAAGGCCGTTGTCCAAGGTTCCCCCCCCTGGATACACAGGGGGCCTCAAAAACGAAGTCGATAAATCCCGGAAAAAAGTTCGTTATATAGAGGTTCATCTTTTAATATTTATATAAAGCACATAAAATAAATTTTAAATTCATAAACACTTTATGTTAAAAAAAAGTAATTATTTACACATTTTAAAAAGTAATATATGTTTATTTTACATAACTTACACATAAAAAAAAAAGAAAAACTGCAAGGGAAAAAAAAAGTAAGTCGAAGAATTCATTGCACTTTCAATATTAAGAAAATAATTTTATACTAAAATTTGTGAATTTGAATGACATTTTCTATTTTAAAGCATACAAGTAAAATTGAACACACTTTATTTTATAACTAGAACACGGGGACACATGACAACTCCACCGAGTGTGAAAAGGGGATATCGAAGTTATTTCTGTTGAACTGGACAATGGGGGTTAAAGGTTGTGTGAAAGGTTAAGGTGGGAGGTTTAAAGGATGAAACGTACAGAACTCTATTGCTCTCGGCAAGTTAGGATCTAGTAAAACCAGTTCAAGATTTATGAACACCATAAAATGTGTTAAAGAGAGAATAACTTGAAATGTTCAGAAATACTTTAAAAAATAGGGGATTGAATCACTATGCTCCGTTTCACCTTAAGTTGGCAGCGCTGGGAAGGGTACGCGGACCAAATCACAGCCACTACAGGGTTACTCTAGGAAAAGAGTGTGACTATAACAAATAAAATTCTCCATATTTGGCGAGCAAAAAAATTACTCTTGAAAAATTTGTTCATTAAAATTGTATAAGGGTTTTTTTTTAAATAATAGTATAAGCCTCTTTTTTTATTGAGATATTTAAGGGTTTGCGTTTCAATATGTTTAAAAATATTGATTAACTAGCAAAAATTTTCTCGAATAAAATCTCAATAGTTCTCAACATGTTGGTTGTATTTTTTTTAATGAAAAAATACGGTTAAATTGTAATTAACATGCTATTATTACTTTGATTTTTTAAATGAGTTATGCCACTTTCAAAATAAACGGCTCATATATCTCTTTAGTTTCATAATTTCATTTATTACATCTGTTTATAAAATAAAAATTTCTATCTTGTTTATGAATAATTAATCATCTTTTTTCTATAATTACTGTTTTAGATCAGTTTGTAATTATTATTCACATTACATGTAAATGCCGTTTATGTACGTTAGCTTAAGATATACAGAAGCACATAATAGAATTGGGGGATTAATTTCAAAAATTTATCAATATTAAAACTTATAATCTTTTATAAAATTTATAGTTTATCTGGAAAAAAATATCTCGATGCATATTTCAAAAATTGTGTTACTAACATTATATGCAAAGTTTATATATTCAGCTCAATAAGTATAACTTTTAAAGAAAAAAAAATGATTTATTATAATAATTTATTACAAAAACTATATATTTTGAAATTTAGAACTGTATTTGTTGTAAAAAGGTTCCATAAAATTTTTTTAAAGGGACAATTGCTCTTTTATTAGGTATTCATAAATCAAATTATATATACATGTATATTTAACACTCCATGTAGGAAGCCTTTAGAATCAGAACGAAAGCATTGCACAAGGAAAGATTTACATTAAGATACTTCGATTATAAAGATAATGAGATTTTTATATAATGTATATTTTTAAAAGCAATGTCTAAGAAAATTTTGAAATTTGATTTACTCAAATAAGGTGATTTAAAAAATTAAATCAACCTTTTTTTTTTTTGTATATAAATATTATTAGCTGCATGGCCCGGCGTTGCACAGGCTTTCTTCTACCATTGTGGTACCATTTGTCTGTGCATTAAATATTATATTTAAAGCACAGTTTCCAGAGTGAGGGGCGAGAACCCTGTTCCACATGTCACTCCACAGTATGCAAAATAAGTGTTTATATAAAAAACTGTTTTAATAGCTGATTATGTATACACTTATGTTGCATCATTAAAGAAAAACATCGTAAATTTTTGAGCCATGGTCAAGTGACGAGGACGACACATTTTTGGCATCCTTCTCTCCAAACTACCATACCACGCTAACGGGAGGACTTTGATGATAATTTTTTACAAGTCATCAGCACTCATTATTTCTGAATCGCTATCCGAAGAGTCACTGTTCACAGATATAATGAAATTCTGATTTCCCCGAATTTCATCAACAAGTCCACATCTCTTTCTCTTTTTTAATTACATGGTTGATGCAATTTATCCATTTTTTTGAGTTGAGACCTTATCTATTCCCTTTGTTACAAGTTCATCTATTTCGTTGAATTTAAATGTTTCATTTTCGGTGAAATTGTCGAATCGGCCGCTTCTCCGCCAAATTTAGAAAAATCGCGTATTTGGCACGTTTTTGTCAAAAACGACTTCTCCTTCACTGGAGAACAAATTCAGAAGGGTTTCCAGATTTAGCGCATTTATCGATTTGGCGAGAAGCGGCCGATTCGACAAATCAACCTCATTTTCTTTTGCAACGTAATCTTTTACTGGTGTATACAGCGAGGTTGGTGACATTTCTATCTTAGACATGTTTAAAATTTCAAAAAACAACAAGAATGAAGCTAGGTCGCAAAACGAATGGCGTTGATTTGGCGCGAATATTTCGGAAGAATGTAATCTTGAAAACCGGTTTTTTCAGCCAAATATTGTTGTTGTCAGCCAAAAGTCAAGTACTTGTTTTCTACTGTATTCGTTCACAGGTATTGAAGAATAAATGCTTTAAGATTTATTAACTTTAAAAAATATCTTTAAACCTACAATTTCTATAATACATGATACTTTTTACAATTTTCTGTGCATTTGCATTGATTTAAATTCCAAAACAAGTTGGAACTACTTTTTCAAGTGGAGTGTTACATTCCCTACCTTTCCCAACGCTGCCAACTTGAGGTGAAACAGAGTATAAAGGAAAAATTCATTACATAGAAAATGAACTTCGCTATAGAGAGGTTATTTTAAGAAAATCGTCAAATGTTCAAGGTTCCAGAAAAAAGTTCTCTATATAGAAAAATTCGCAACATAGAGGTTCGACTGTATATATAGTACGCAAGAAAAAAATCCCTAACAAAGATAATAAGAGAATTTCAGTTCTAATAAATGAACAAATTAAAAAAATTCCCTCTTTCTTCTCCTTTGAAATTAACTCTCTATTCCCCTATTAATAATTTATTTTATTAATTAATGCTTATTTATTTTCACTGTTTTTGTTCCCTACAATCGATAAAATCAACCCCTCCCCCCTTGAAAAATTCCTATGCGTGAAACTGTGTGTTCATATTTTACAAGTCTAAATATATATATATAAATTTTTGCTTCCTTCGTAACTGTTTTTAGTAATGAGGCAGAACTTGACGAAATTTGAAAATTAGGCTTTGTCCATAATGAGAAATCAGATACGAAAAAAGATATAATTATTGAAAAAATTATTTTTAGAAGAAAAAAAGAAGGGGAGGGGGATGAAATAAGAGAAAGTAGCTTAAAGAAGTATTTTCTCAAAAATGTCAACAAAAAAAAATTTCAAAAATTTGTAAGACATTATGATCAGACAAATTTTACAAGTTAATGGGATGAGACAAACTTAATTACCTTTCTTAATAAAAGAATGGGAATTCTTAAAAAAAATTGACAGATATTGTATACTCTCCCTGCAATTATATACAGTTAGATATCACGTAGCTGGTATCTTTCTGTGCGAGACCAAGATGAACGTTTAGTTGTCAATTTCACGTAATCGACATTGACAACAATTGTGACCGAAACAGGTGAAGGTCAAATAAGAATACGCAACTGAGAAGCTTAGATTGAGTGAGAATTATGTTAGTAGGTAATAAAAGCCGATTCTACGGTAGCAGGCGGCACAAGCGGAGCAGAGTTGAGTTGTCCACCACCTGCTGCTGAGTTGAGTTGTTTTCCTCCTGCTATAGTGTGCGGGTGGAGCAGACTGTGCTGAGTTGCATTTTCCCCCGATGTTAAGTTGAGTTGTTTTTCTCCTACTATGAAGTTGGTTTTCGAGTTTAGTTATTTTCTTCTGTTCCTAAGTTGAATTTTTTTTTTTAAAATGTGCAAAAAATTGAAGTATGGGAATGTTAAAAGAGCTCATTACGCCACCTATTGATTAAAATATACTATAATTATAGATTTTAAAAAGATTGAAGTAAATAACCCTCAAATAAAAAAAATAATATTCTATCAGGGGTGTTACCCAATGTTATAAATGTAACAACTTTTATCACACGGCAGCTAACTGCCACATGAAACCGCGTTGCCTTAAGTGTGGATTGCAACACACTACCAGAGACTGCGAAATCTCTATTTAGAATGGAAAATCCTTACTGTATAAATTGCCACGTGTACGGGCATTCTGCCTGTTACACGAAATGCCCTAAATTTCCTATAAACCCAAGAAGGGTTCCCCCCTCCTAAATAGGAATAAAAATAATTTTAATAGCAATAAAGTTGTAGAGAGGGTTTGTCCTTTGCCAACGTTACCGTAGGAACTCTGATAAATAGTAATGATAATGATCCCCCCTTCCTCAGGTCGAAGGTACCCCTAGGGAAAGTCAAAGCTCTTCTCCCAAACTTCTGCTTCTAATTCTAACGTTCATAATTCTTCTGAATTTCAAAATATCATGGATCTATTTAAAATATTTGCAAATATCGCTAAACAATTTCCAAAATTACTAAAGATTCTCCCCGCTCTTAAAGCAAAAACTGATGTCAAAGAACAAGCGTTTCTAATTTTTGAAGCGCTTATTGATTAATTCTTTCCCTATTTTTATAATTTAATGTCAATATATTTCTTAATTTTGCCCTTCCTTCTTAATTTTTACCAATTTCATATTATGTAATCTCCACCCTTATTTAATTTTTAATTCAATAGTTTTTCTTCCTTCTGCCGGGGCAGTCAGTTCCCTTTAAAATCCCAAAAAATTCACTAACCAAAGCTATTCAACTACTGGAACCTCACCTACACCCCATTGCTCCCATCGAAGCCACATCTCCTACCACCGAACCGCGCTCACAACGCAA
>BMAV01024323.1:0-36866 GCA_019973955.1 Trichonephila inaurata madagascariensis | reverse complement strand
TAAAGAAAAATTAACGTGCATCCCCCCCTACATGGCGGGTCTTACAAAGCTCTAATAAAGCCGGGATAAAATAGCTAAACCCCGAAGTGAGTTTGATCGTGGCGTATGTGGATACCACCTTTGTGGGAAATCAGTTCGTGAGATTGCGGACATTCTACAGAGGCCTAAATCCACGTAAAAGTGATATAATTGTGAAGTGGAAACGTCGAGGCAGGAAACGGCAGAAACGAACCGGTGGGCCCGAAAATGTTTGGTGAACGCAGCCGAAAAAAGTCTGAAAAGGGTAGTGAAACAAAATCGCAAGTCCGTTGGTGGAAATTCCCCAGGATTTCCCGAAGTTCATCAGGAATTAGTGTTAGCAGCAGGACTGTCCATCGAGAGTTAAAAACTTGAGATTGAATGGTGGGCACCCGCTCACAAGCCAAACATCACTCCACAGAATGCGAAGCATCGATTGCAATGGTGTAGAGCTCACTGTCATTGGACTGTGGAATGTGGAAAACTGTTCTTTGGAGTGATGAATCTCGCTTTACAATCTGGCAGTCGTATGGACTCGTCTGTTTGGGATGCCCAGCGAACGTTTCTTTAGTGACTGAAATTGTGCCAACTGTTAAGTTTGGTGGTGGAAGCAAATTGTGAAGGTGTTTCTCGTTGTTTGGCCTGGATCCGTTAGTTCCTGTGATTGGAAACTAAACCTGAGATGTATGTGGGACATTCCTGGACAATGCTGCACTCCCAACTCTATGGCAATATTCGGGAAGGCCCATTTCTCTTCCAGAAGGACAACTGCTCTACCACACATCGAGGCTTTGACAGACGTGGTTTGACGAAATGGGTGTTCAAAACTGGACTGGCCTTCTCAGAGCCCCGATCTAAATCCCATAGAACACCTTTGGGACGTAGAGCGCAGATTACGTAGCTAGCCAACTCCACCCTCCGCCCTGCAAGGACTCACTTCAGCTGTGATGGACGCCTGAAGGCAATTCCTATGGTCACCTATCAAAAAATTTGGGGTAAAGTCTCCCAAACGTGTGCAGGCTGTTATCCATGAAAAAGGGAGACCAACATCATATTAATATGTGCCTCAGGACGCTCTAAGTCCATACCACTAGGTGTCCGGATACTTTTGGCCAGATAGTGTGTATATATATATATATATATGACATGTTTTCGGAGTTAGAAAGAGACTTAGTTTTAAAAAGGTCTTTATTCTAGAATGAGTACATCTCTTCTGAAGCAAGATGCAGAGAGAAAAAGAACGCCACCGAAAATCTTAAGTGGGTTAAACACTTAAAACACCAATCGCGGCGTTGATGAATGCTCTTGAAAGTTAATGCTGACATATAGGGCTATTAAATATAACGATCTGGAATTAGACATGTTTATTGGCTAGGCCATATGTTCGGAAGAAATAAATGGGTGATTAGTTTGATACTTGAAGAGGTGAGAAAAAAGATGAGTTAAGTGCTAGGTAGAGAATTTAATTTTTAATCTAATTTAATTATCCTTACATATCTATCTATATACAATATATAAATGTTGTGTTGGTTTGTGTATGCTCGCGCATAACTCAAAAAGTTCTGCATGGATTTATCTGAAATATTGACACCACGTTGCAAATGCATCACGTTGTATTTGACTCCGGTCAGGTTCTTATGTACTTTTTATTTCGAAATTCACTCTAAATTTTTTTTTAATTTAATTTTTAAGTGATTTTTTGGTGCTATGACGTAATACGATGTCACGATTCGCTCTGAATGCGAAAATTTAAACTTTACGCATGGATTTTTCCGAATTATTGTATAATTCTACTATGGTTATGTTTATTGGTTGTCATATTTATCTATTTTTTTGTTCTTTAATACGTAATTGGGATTATTTTTCGAATAAATCATTTTTTAAAAATTATTCTTTCAACAACTCAAATTTTGTTTTGTAGTTTTGGCAACAATCGGATAGCATAATCGCAGTATGTTCACGACTTTACTTATATTCTACATGCTTTATTCTGTAATTTTAAGCTAAATTTATTTCTCTTTATTAAGCGAAAATGAAATTAACATAATTGACTTCTGTACGCTACTTATTTTTCTACCGAATAATTTCAGTTAACCATTTACCTCAAATAAAAAGACGTAGCCAAATGCCGCGATATAGCATTCAATGTTTGGAAACAATATTTTTTTCCCAATTGGAGACGAAAGTAATCGACGGAGGTTTTATTAAGAATGTTTTTTTTTCTCTGTTTTAGACAATTTTTTAAATTTCATTTGATTCTTACGTATTATCGCCAACTTTCATGATAACTCGCAGAGTTGGCTATTCCATTTTCGCAGATGTTTGCGCGGAATTGGCAATCATGTGCTTCGTTTTATACAATGTCGCCAATAGGTTGCGATAATACGCAAGTACCTTTCATTTGATGTTACTATTGAAATACAAATGGTAAAATTAAGATTTTCTGATTTTGAGTCATCAAAATATTGAACCTTATTTTGTTTTTGATTGCTTTATAAGATAACCGTCTTAAACAGATTCCATTAGTAATTTGTTAAAAAGAATACTTGAAGTTATTATGGTTTGCTTTTGTAGAGCTACTGCTGTATCAATGATGCAGGGGCCCCAATGAATGTTATTACAGTTCCACTTAAATGGTGCTCATATCTGAAAAAGGGCCCCAAAGGAATTCGGATACAAGGCCCACTCAGAGCTGTTTTGTAATTTCATATGTTTTTGTTTAAACCTTCATTTTAACTGCAGTCAATCAGCTTCATTACATAAAATTGTATTGCAGAAACTCGAACTTTGGTCATCATACTGACCAAGCAAACGAAGTGCCAGGGGTACTTTCTCATCAATTTCTCATCAGAGTAGGCATCAGTGAATGAGCAAAACAGACAGATGGCTCAAATACACGTTGAGGAAGCAGGTGGTCGTAAGATGTTATTTTTCAAATTATACTTCGCTGATAAAGATAGTTCAGCTCTTTTATTCAATTAGTGTTAGTATTGTATATCATTTTTCAATTTATTTTTAATCTCAGGATATTTACTTTGGGTAATTTTTATATATAAAATATAATTTTAATTTGTACATAATGGATGTGTTTCGTAAATTTTAAAATATTCCACAAACGAAATAGATACCGATTAAAATCTTCCTATTTTATATTTCTCCAATGAATCTAAATTAAATTAATGTATAATTTTTTTTGTACTTATGTTTTTTTTTTAGTCGGCCATTTACCTAAAATCAAAAGACATCGCCAAACTGCAGTATGCATTCAATAAGGGAAAACCATTCTATGCCTGTTTGTGCACAATAATACTTTTTTGCATTTGGTAGTGAATTTTTCCACAAAATAATTATTGAATTTTCTAATAGTTGGGGCAATAATATTAGACTCACAAAATATCTATTTTGTGTAATTTTCAAAATTTTATTAGGTGTTATTTTGAAATACAAATGGTAAAATTAAGATTTTCTGATGTATATTTTGTGTTTGTTTTGATATTTATGTATTATCGCAACCATATTGGCAACATTAGCACTTAATTGCCAATTCAATGTGTATGATGCGAACAAAATCGGGGCTGATATTGTTGCAACAGTACCCAAGTACCTTTGCAACTTTTTTTTTGGTGATTTCATCAAAATATTGATAATTTGTTGTTAATAATTGATTTTTGATAGCTTTTTGTCATTTAAGTTTGCTATAGCTAGTTGTACCCAACCATGTTTTCCTGTGGCCCAGTCTGGTTAAAAAGAAGGAAAAGAGAAAGCACAAATTTCTAATATCTTTAACCGCTTGCACTTGAGGTATGATTTTTTTAATAAAAAGTGGAAATATATATTAACAAAACTTTTCTAAACAGATTTCATTTGTAATTTGTTAACAGAATACTCCCAAGTTATTATGGGTTTTTTTTGTCATGTTATGAATCTAAAATTATTTGCATTGTCTCCATAGGGGAGGTGTCAAGTTTGAAAATAAATTTAAAAAATCTCTTCTTGAGGTCAAATGATTAATTTTACAATGCTTATGGGTAGATATTTTATGTTGCTTCATTGTCTGTATAGATACAGAAATTGTCTGCTGTGCCTTAGAGCAGTAATTGCCATTTTTCAACACTTCATGAACCACTTAATGTATACCTTTTAATTTGCGGTTCACTAATAGGATTGATCTCTATGTGGTGGACCACTATAGCTATATTTATGTCTGTATTTAATCTTCCATACCCCTGAAAATAAGCTTCATGAAAAGCAGTAACAATCAACAGACTGAAGTGTTTTGCCACCAATTTTCCAAAAATTGATTGAGGTTACCAAAAATCGCTAACCTTGGGAATTTTGTTTGTTTTTTCGTTTAGTTATTTCGGTAAGAATAATCCATGTTCCATAATATGTTATTTTGTTGTTCATCTTTTTTTAAACTGAATCTTCATAGAATTTTTAAAAAATTTTCCCAAATTTTTCTAAAACCCCAAAATTCCTCTAAGCATCCCCAAAGAGGTTGATTTCTGTGACCCCAAAGGTCACATGATAGAGAAACCCAACTTTGATTCTAGCCAATCAATTAAAAAAACTCATGTGACGCCATAGTCACCCCAAGAAACTATCTTGTGATTCCAACTAATCAGCCCACGCCTCCGCTGTTCCCAAGTTTTGTTTTGCAGAAACTTTCTCTTAAAAGTACATTTGTATACAAAATGATTTTATTTAAAAGATAAATATAAAATATGATTTTTTAAATTTTAAAAACCTTTTTTAAAAAATTTATTTTTTCCCCAAAAAAAACATCTTTACCCGAATTTTGAAATTTTAAATTTTACCCGGGGGTTTTTTCAAAAAAAAACAAAGGAAATTAGTTTAATGTTTGTTTTGAATTAAGGAAAAATGTGTTTGTTTTATCACGCGGGCTTCATGAATCAAGCCCATTTGGGGTGGGTTTCCCCCTAACACAAATCAGTAATTATGTATTAGCATCACCATAACAAAATTGGTGCCATGTGTATCGCACCCAATGTTCCCAAACCAAGATTCTAACATTTTTTTGGGAAAAAAAATGGAAAAAAGGGATTTGATTGGGAGTAATTTGGCCAATGTGATGCCAAAATTTAAGTACACAGGTAACAAATAGCTGTCCATTTAAAGCAGCCCGTGTCTAGCCACTCTGTTTTAAAGGGTTTGGGCCCCTTTAAATTTGTTGGTAAAAATTAATTAAAAGCTAATCAAAATTTGTGAATTGCAAAAAAAATTTCCCTCATTATCAACACTTAGTTGTAGATTTCGCTGCAAAATCCATGTTTATATTGGGAAATTTTTCCCCGATTCAAAGAGTTTTCATTAATGCTTGGATTTCCAGCTGTGTCAATTGATGCACGCCTTAATTAAATATTTTCATTAGCATTTTTATTTTTTCCTTTTCTTTTTTTCCCGATTTTTTTTTTTTTAATGTTTGGGAAATTTTTTTTAAACATTTTTTCCCAAAATAAAAATAAGCCCCTTAATGGAAATTTTAAACATAGGTCGCCCTACTTGTAAAAGGGAAAAAGGGACCCGCAACCATGTAATTGGAAATAAAACTTTTTTTAAAAATGGGTAACAAAAAAAACTAAAAAAAAAGTCCCCAAAAAATGCAAAAAAATTGCTGAAGGTTTTAAGGGGCAAAAATGGCCAAATTTAGGATGCACATTTGTGAGCACATCATTAGTGGGTTTTAAAACATCAGAAAATTAAAAAAAGCAACCTGCATAAAAACATGACTTTGTGGGGGGAATCAAAAATAGTCCCCTTTGTTTCCCGACAATCCGGGAAATTCTAGGTTCAGTAAAAAAAGCTCATCTACACAATGAAAGGAACCCTTATTGCAATGTCGGGAATTTAAGGGAGAAACTAAAGGAATGTTTTGTTCCCGAAAAATTAAAAGTGTTCCCAAATTGGGAGAATCCAGACCTTTAAAAAAAATTTTGTTGCTAGATATATTGTAAATCAAAGCATTTTTAAAAACAGGAAATACAAATTTGTTTCCGGACATTTTTATATAAAGGGCATTTGTGAACACCCCCTTAATTTAATAGAAATATCCATAAGATTGTAAAACCAAACATTGCCCTAAAGAACCGGGAGTAGTGCCTTTTAAAAAATTTATCTTCAAACTTAAGGTTCCATTTTAAAGACAATGTAAATAAATTTATATATATGGTTCATAAATGAGGACAAAAATAGTTTAAAAAATAACTTCGTTTTGGTTAACAAAAAAAATGATATCAGTTAAGGAAATTTTTATGTATATATTTTATACTTTTTTTTTAAAAAAGATTTTTACCTGAAATGAAAAATGTTTTAACATATAAAAACGATGCTTTCTTTTAAAAGACTGAGCCACAGTTAGGGGTGGCAGGGAATAGTATATATATATTGTGTGTGGGGGGGATATTCCAGGGAACTTTTTTTTTGTAAAGGGGTTGATCATATCCCTTTACAGGGGTATTTAATCAAAACAGCTTTCCCCCTTTAACCCTACTCATGTTAAAAAAAAGCCAATCTCCCTTTTTTTCAGCAGAGGCCCCCCAAAATTGAAACTAGGGACCCTCCCTCCCAACACTAGGGGGGTTAAGTTACAATCACACTCAAGGGGGTCCCCAAAAACCCTTGATCTTTCCAATTGGTTATAATTCTAAGGTAATAGAAAATTTTAAATTTAAATATTTTTTTAAAATGATTAATTTTATTAATTAAGCTAAGTTTATTCAATAATTATTTTTTTATTGTGTTTTGTTCCTAAAAATTTAAAAATCAAAAATAGCATGATACAACAAGAATGGTGAACTTTCAACCCCGCCCCCTGAAAATTCCCTGGGCTTTTGGACCCAAAAGTTTTATTTTAATTTCAACGCCCAGGGGAATAACCCTACTTTCCTTTTTTTAAAATAACGCTCTAATTTCTATTCTGTAAATTTTCTCCTGTAAATAGTCCCCCAAAACTCATAATAAATTATTTAGTTTGAAAAGTTTTTTTTTAAATTAATGTTGTCTATTTTTTAAAGTTAACCCATACACGCCCCTAGACACTACCCCAAAAAAAACCCCCATCTGAAGAATCTAACTTTTTGGGAAAATTTAGTTTGATTCCCCCCAAAAATTTTAAGTTGGTATCCCGTTTTTCCCCCGGGGGGAACTGAAAAAATTAAACAAAAAGATTGAAAAATAAAGAAGTTTTAATGATTAATTTTAGCGGAATTTCAAATTAAACAAAAAGCTTTTTGATTTCAGCTGAACAAAAAAAAAGGATAAAACACCTTTTTTTTTAGTTGTGATCTAAAGCTGATAAAAAGTTTTTTTTATTTCCCCCTAAACCTTTTAGGGGCGATTTTGGGAATACCTCCCTGGATCTCTTCCCCAAAAATACATTGTTAAAAAATTTTTTTAAGAACGCCAAAAAAAGTAAATAATTTATACCTGAAAGTGTAATACAAAATTTCTTTCTGTTGTATTTATTTTATGTTAAAATTGTAAATTCGCAAGCAACCCGCTTTTTAAATTATAAAGGCGATTCAAAAAACATAGCAAATGTTAACATAGAGTCAAGTTCAAATGTTAGCACTTTTTATAGCTCGAAATTTATTAGAGCTTTTTAAGACCCCGTAGGGGGGATGCATGTTAATGTTTATCTAGGAAGATTTACTGCAGTTTTTTTATACAATAATTTTTTTATCACTACATTGAAAAATTAAGGGATATACATAAAAAAAAATACCCATTTGGGAAATTTAACCGCTTTGAGCTAATAAATTAAAAAGATATTCCACTGTAAACTTAACTATATACACCCTCACTTAAAATAAAATAAAATTTTCTAAGGCCTTCTTAAAAAATAAAAATAAGACACTTAAATTTGAAATAAACATTTATTCGACAAAATAATAAACTTTGAACGCTGAAAACCAATATTTGTACAAAACTATTCCCCCCCCAAAGTACTCTCAAAAACCCCGGTGCCATAAATCTTTGGGGGGATTTCAAAGAATATTCCTGCAAGTATTGGTAGGATATTTTTTAAGTTGGTGTGGTGTGGTGTTAGAGAAGGTGGTTCCAGTATTGGTCCACGCCATTGACCATGGTTCAAAATTGCTCCATTGCCAAAGCCCCGGGAGGAACAATGATAGTTTAAAATTCATTCATCCAAAAAAAAAGGCAATAGTTATAATTTTTTTAATTTAAAATGCAAATTCCCTATTCAATTAAAAATAGCGTTATTTAATACAAACCCAAAAAAAATTTTGGGTAATTTGTCCAAATGGTAATGTGAAAGAGGGTTTTTACAAGTACAGAAAAAACCCAAAACAAAATGCAATAAAAAACATAAAAAAAAAAAAAAAAATTAAAAAAGAGAGATTTATAAATACCCTCCCTCCCCCAAAAACCGTTTTTTCTTTTGAAATAAAAAAATTAGGATTTGCTACACAGGAATTAATTGAAACCCCCTTGCGTAGCCAAAAAAAAGTGTTTCTTCACAAATAAAAAATAAAATATCCTGTCGGACTTTTTACAGGGACCCCCAATTGTTGGAGATGGGAGAATTTTTCCTACTTGAAAAAAATATCCACATTTTGGACACTTCACACAATATCTTTATAAATTATAGCCTATGTGTTATTCTGATGTATAAGCTTTATTACTGTAAAGTTTCATTAAAATCCATTCAGTTTTTTTTGCGTGAAAGACGGACAAACATCCTCACAAACTTTCGCATTTATAATATATATCTAGATATATATCTTGTACAAATTTTCAATCGTTAATAAAATACTTTTTATTCATCCACTCAAGTTCAAATACATTTTTTTGAACTTGTAGTAGATGACACTTGATGTTAATACAGTTTTTTTTCAAATATTAATGAATACCGTAAAATCCGGCGTATAACGCGCACCCATACTTTCAAGCTGAAATTTTCAATTTTTAGGTATATTCGCCGTATAACGCGCACCCCCTTTTTTAGGAAAAAACCTACAATATATGTGCACAATGTTCTTATGTTTTGCAGCAATATATTCAAGTTATTCCAAGCTTTTAAAAAAATAGTATACTTCTAGTACTACAACCTTTAAGG
Source organism: Trichonephila inaurata madagascariensis (assembly GCA_019973955.1). Lineage (NCBI taxonomy): Eukaryota > Metazoa > Arthropoda > Arachnida > Araneae > Nephilidae > Trichonephila > Trichonephila inaurata. The sequence goes on along the minus strand of BMAV01024323.1, from coordinate 27,748 downwards.
TTCACTAGAGATTTTTAAGTTTTAAAATTTCTTTTTTTAAATAAACTGTATTTTTTTCGATATATGTTGAAGTCTAATTTTCTTCTATGGTCAACTTTTTAAAAACTTTTATAGCTTTCATTTTTATACCCGGCGTATAACGCGCACCCCTAAATTTCGATCTTATTTTTTGAGTTAAAAGTGCGCGTTATACGCCGGATTTTACGGTAATAGAACTAACAAAATAATAGTCCCACACCATATATAAAAAGGAAAATCGCTCTTTATGTCCTTGTAGCGCTATATGTGTAGAGCGTTGGACTTCTCATCCAAAGGTCGTGGGTTCAAATCCCACCTGGAATGGCCTAATTTCTGAGAATGTGATTTCTTTTTATACTATTTTATTGGAATAAAATTTAATTAATGAATTAATAGTAACAAACAAAAATAGTCCAACACTATATAGAAAGGAAAATTCGCTTTCTATTTTGCCACTTAATAGTGTGATTCTGTATTTATATTAATTGTAACTATTTAATAAAAAGTAATTAAAAAAAATTTCTTTGTTAACCTAAGGAGGAATTGACTTAATTTTTTTTTATATTACTTGTTCTGTAGAAATTTGTATTAAAGCAGTAGAATTTAAACTAAAGGTATTACAATTGAATAGGACAGATAGTACGTGAGATTCTGAGGGGCTACTAATACTATGGTAAGTTTGGAAAGGCAATGAGTTGTGCTGTGAGAGTAGCACTCTTATGCTGTATACACTCAATGTAATTGATCGAGCGGGATATTTTTTTTTTTTAAGAAAAGAGCAGGTTTGGAGGAAAAAGCGCTGTTGTGATATAGAATATACATCACATGAAGAAATATCGTGAAAAGTAAGGAGAGCTAGCGTAAGATTTTAGACAAAGCGTTGGATTTTAATATTTGAAAACGATATAGCAACAGATGCTGTTCTTCATATAGCTTATACAGGAAAAAAAAATCTGTGATAAATTAAAAGGGGTGTTAAATTTCTCTAGAGGTTTAAAAATATAAACAATTTTCAAACAGGTATAATTCTTTTAAATCTAAATTAAATAATTCGAATCTTTTACACATTATTTATAAAGGAATGGGGCTTCAGAAAAGTATAAAATGTTTAAAATATAATCATAATTTTAGAAATTATAAGCATATGAATATAAGAAACTTTTTTATAAGAAATATTTATTGAGTTTTACGTCGCGCATGCTATTTTCTAAAATAGTAGCTTTAATTACTAGCTATAAGTTGATTCATAAAGTTAAATGTATTCTTATTACACTGTAGCATTTTTATATAAATAAAATAATAGCTTACATATTTTAATAAATAAAAAAATTCATTTTTAAAAAGTATTAAAAAAATTGCAATATTTTACAAATATTTTGAAATACAAAATATATATAGTACTAAAATTAGGTAGGTTTTAAAGAGTATGATCATTTTATAATACTATAAAGTGTTATACATCAGAGGCTACTAGTTTAGAAAATAGCGTGCGCAACGCAAAAAATACCTAATATTTATTATAGATTTTTCATATACTTATGATTTTTAAAATTATTATTATATTTTAAAAATTTTATACTTTTCTGAAGCCCCATTCTTTTATAAATAATGTGTAAAAGATTCGAATCATTTAATTTAAAATAATTATACCTGTTTGAAAATTGTTTATATTTTCAGACCTCTAGAGAAATTTAACACCCCTGAGATTCCCTTGCTGTGAAGATAAAGGGTTTTGTAAAATTATTTACAAAATCACCTCACAAGAATGATACTTTACAAGAATTGTAAATTCTAATAAATGTGTGTATAATTGTTCTGTTTTCTCAGGTTGTCATGATCGCAGACTTGTGAGCAGTGAGTACGAGTCCTGATACCACTGAAGGCTTATTATTTAAAAGGGCTGATGCACGTTGAATCTGTCGTCGTAAGTTCTCACGTTAAAGTGGTGTGGAAGTTTGGATACTAGAGTGTCAGATCCAGTGTTGTCCTCTTCTATTGATCAAGGTTCAAAGTATCGAGGTTCGTAACCAATTATCCTCACGTAGCTTTAGAGTGCAACGTCAGCTGAAAAAATCAAATCAATTCTCAGTCCACAGCGTGGAAAATTTAGATATCGTAATTTGTTGAGAAACATGAACATTTCCAGAATTTGAAAGTCTTATAATTTTTCGAGGGTACTGAAGTTAAAATTTGGTATCTGTAGCTTGAGTTTATCTGTAAGTTTTTTTCGAGGCATTGAATTGAAGGCCACTACTGGTGTGGTTTGGATATTTTGTTTAGCTGCTGCTTTTTTCATTATGGTTTGTCGTTTCTTTAAGGTATCCGATTACGTTCAGAACCATGATTTTAAAAAAAGCGCATAAATGGATAATTTTCGTGATATTTAGTGTCACTTAGATTAGAATATCTGTATAAAATTGTTTTAAGGATATTTTGACAAAAAAAAATTATTTAAATAATATTTTGGCAAAAAATTAACTTAGAATAACCTTTTTCAAAATGTTCTCCTTTCATAAAAAAAAATGTTTCTAAATAAAGACTTCTCCAGAATCTGAACTATTTTTTTTTTTGAAAAATTCACATTATTTTCAGAGTTACAACCAATTGAAATAACTATCGGCGTTTTTTTCTTTAAATTTCTCCCCTCTGTTTTCGTAAAACATGGATAAACCCACTTCTAAGTAATATATTTTAAAAATTCTAATTGAGCCTCTGTACAGAGGTCTGAACTACGAGGGTAAGTTGAAAAATAAGTTTCCCCTGTCGACTGTGGTCAGAGTTGTGTATGAAAGTCAAAAAATAGAATGAGACATTAAAGATATGACATACCTTTATTTTATTATTCTCGTACGAATACGTTGAGTAATTTGTCATATCGCTTCATAAGCTTCAAAAAGTCCTCCAAGAAAAAAAATCAGGGCTTTGCATATGGAAGAAGCGTTGAACGCCTATGGGCGAAAGGCGACACAGCAGGAAAACGCGCAAGTCACCGATACACCATTGGGTAGAGGTCGCTGCAAATCAAGCAGATGGCGCTGTTGCAGTGCCTGCTCAAAGCGGAGACCAGCCTTTCATTTGAGCCCCGGTAGGTATGGAGAGAAGGTACGTTTTGAATTCGTGGTCAAAGGAGGAAGTAAGAGCGGTTATCCGCTATGAATGGGCACTTGGAGTATCAGGAACAGAAATTCATAACCGCCTCGTGGAAGTCTATGGGCGAGGTGTGATGTCGAAGCAAATGGTGCGGAGATGGTGTCGCACATTCAGTGATGGACGTCAGCAAGTGGAGGACATACCGAGAGCTGGACAGACGCGCACGGCCACTACAGATGCAAATATCGGGAAGGTGGATGACATGATTAGAGCGAACCGGCGTATCACCATCGATGAAGTAGCGGAAGAACTTGGAATCTCACATGAGTGAGTTCAAAACATCATCCACGACATTCTTCGATACAGAAAAGTGTCAGCACGATGGGTGCCCCGACAATTGACCTCGACACACCAGGAAAACGCATGGCGGTCGGCCTGGAACATCTCGTGCATTACCATGAAGATGGCAATGACTTTCTGTTTCGGATTGTGACGGGGGATGAAACGTGGGTCCACCATTTCACGCCAAAATCGAAGGCCGCATCTATGGAGTGGAAACATCCGTCATCACCTGTCCGAAAGAAGTTCAAGACAACTCCCTCTGCAGGTAAAGTGCTCCTCACAGTTTTCTGGGACGCCCAAGGAGTTTTGTTTGCTGGACTTTTTGGAGGTTGGAACCATCAATGCTACGCGCTACTGTGACACCCTGTCGAAATTGAAAGAGGCGACTCGGAAAAAGCGGCCTGGCCTTCTCACATCTGGCGTTCTGCTGTTGGATGACAATGCCAGACCACATTCGGCGACGACAACGCAAAACCATATTGCAACTCTTGGTTGGAAGCGCCTACACCATCCGCCATACAGTCCTGATCTCTCACCAAGTGACTTCCATCTGTTTCCGGCTTTGAAGAAAAATCTCGGGGGAAGGCGCTTTGGAAGCAATACTGAAGTGAAACAAGCCGTTCAACGCTTCTTCCATATGCAAAGCCCTGATTTTTTCCTAGGGGGGCTTTTTGAAGCTTATTAAGCGATATGACAAATGGTCTTGGTACCTATGTGGAAAAATAAAGGTATGTCATATCTTTAATGTCTCATTCTATTTTTTGACTTTCATCACAACTCTGACCACAGTCGACGGGAAACTTATTTCAACTTACCTCAGCAAAAGAAAATATTATTATAATAAAAAGCATTTTTTCCCAAAAAGGAGAATATTTGGGAAAAAGGGTCATTCTATGTTCATTTTTGTCAAAATATTGTACTTAAAAAATTTTTATTGTAATAATATTTTTAAAAAAATTTTTATACACTTTTTTAAATTTAAAGTGACACAAAATATCATAAATATTATCCATTCTACTTTTTAAAAAATCACTTTTCAAAAAGAGTGGTTTAAACCCTTTTCCTCCCAATGCTTGATCTTAGAAAGTAGAGAAAGCTTATTTAGAGGGTTCTTAAAGCACCTTAAATAATTATAGAAAGAGTTTTCTACGGAAATTTTCTCGCCCTTTGGGGTTTGAGATCTTTGAAAATTAGCTTTGTACATTTCAGACGACGGAGGTTTTTAGTAACTTGAGTTAGGAAAGAAACTTTGGCTACTATACCACTTTCTTGCGCAGAGGTTCGATTTGCACTTTTAAAAAGCAACACTGTCTGGTTATAAATATTTTGTAGCCCTCGGTCTGGACTGTATACACTTGCTACAAAAAGTCTACGTTCACTTTCTCTTGCTTACATAAACAACGAAAAAAATTATATTTTATTTAATTTATTTCAAGTATTGAGAATACCAAAAATAAATTCGGTTTGCTTTCACAGCTTTTAAAATAAAGACAGGATTGTAGCGATACTAACAAAAATCAAGTAGCAAAAGTCTGTTATAGCTATAGTTATTTTCTTTTTAGTTATAAAAATATAAAAAAAGGGAAATAAAATTTGCTTTGTGGGGGAAACCCGTCTTAAAAAACCCGGTTGGCATGCCTTTTTCCAGCCCTTGGCCCCTTTTTCTTTAAAAAATTTTAGGGATTCTGTTTTTTTTAAATAGGCAGGTGTTTTTTCTGTAAATAAAAAAAACATCTGTGGCTAGTGAGTCAGTCGGATTTTTTGTTTTGCTGTATAATATAAAGGAGTCCTTTTTACCTTTTCATCATTTACTTGTAATATTTAAAGTGAAAAACATGTCAGTAGATAAAGTGCATTTTTTTTGGATACTGCATTTTCTTCCTTTTTGCAGAATGCAAAAAGGAAGCAACGCATCGGTTGCATAAAAAAATTTATGTACGGTATTTGGAAAGATATTGTAAATCTTCGTACTTGTCAAAGATGGCTTAGCAAATTTCGTTCCGGGGATCTTGGTCTCCAAGGAAGTGATCGATCTGGATGATCACATCCAAAATCGATAATGATGTTTTGCGATCCATGTTGGAAAATAATCCACATTTAACAAGTCATGAAATTTCAGAAGTGTTTGGTATTCATCATACAACGGTTGGAGATAACATTAAATCTCTTGGGTTTGTGTTAAAGCGAAGTGTTTGGGTTCCATATGAATTAACGGAAAAGAATTTGTCTGATCGTGTAAGAATGTGTTAATCACATCTGATTAGACACAATGTGGAGCCGTTTTTGCTGGACAAGCTGATTACTGGAGATGAAAAGTGGATTCTTTACGAGAATATTAAGAGAAAAAAATCTTACTGCAAACCAGGAACATCATCAAACAACAGTTCCCAAAAACCCAAATTCCATCACCGAAAAGTATTACTTTTTTTTGTGGTGGGACGGGGGAAAAATCCAGTTTACTACGAGTTGCTGAAACAGGGAAAAACCATCAACGCGGATCTGTACTGCAATCAGCTGGATAAATTGAATGCAGCTATCAAAGAAAAAAGGCCAGCATTAGCGTCCAGAAAAGGAATAGTGTTCCACCACTATAATGCTCGACCGCATACTGCAATGGTGACACAACAAAAACTGAATGCGTTAGGATGAGAAGTCCTTGGTCACCCACCGTATTCACCTGACATTGCACCATCTGATTATTACCTGTTCAGATCTCTGCAAAATTATCTAACGGGAAAAAAATTCCTTTGAAAGTGTTTTTAAGGCAGTTGCTGACTATTTTAACTCCAAGGACGAGAACTTCTACAGAACAGGAATTTATATGTTACCTGAAAGATGGCAACAAGTTGTAACAAATAATGGAGCATATATAATTCATTAATATTAAACACATATTTTTATAAATGCATTCAAATATTTTCCTTAAAATACGACAGAACTTTCCCTCCAACCCGTTATAAGGCTTTCCGTGAGGCACTCGACTACAGTATCGGACCTTTTTAAAGTTTTTTCTTGGAGTATCCGCACAAATGTTTTTGTTAAACTTCTCGTGAATATCGGTTGCTATTTGAGTTGCAGTCAAACGCTAATTTTTTTTCACCAAGGATATCATTCTTCGTTTCTCTATGATTGTGAGTTTAGATGGACGACCTGAACGGCGTTTGGATATGTAAACTTCTGTAGATTTCAAGTTATTAATAACACGCTAGATAGATGAATACTGCAGTTCAACTAATCTGGCAATATCTCGATGACTTTTTCCACATTTTCACAATGAATTTTACGCTCATGTGTACTAATTTCCTTCCTTTTATTTTCCATGTCCTTGAATTGCTTCGTATCTCACAAAAACGAAACAAGTATTGCGTCACAGATTTCTTAAGCTATTTTACTTGATAAATTTTCAGAAATCAAGAATATTCGCGAACAGGGCAAGCGTACTTTTTCTGCCTTCTATTTGTGTGCTTTGCTACAAAACTCCCGTTATCTTACGTAGTTTTAATTCAAAATGAACGAATTATTGCATGCTAAATATTTAAATAATAGTAAACAAATTCATGTAACTATGTTAGAAAAAAATTGTTTCTATTAAATTTTACCTTTGTAGAGTTTGATTTGTTACGGGTGAACGCAGACTTTTTCTGCCAAGTGTATGTTGTTTTTTCTCTCGACCGAGATAAAAAGAGGTACAGTAGTTTAATTTTCCGATTTGTAATAAGACATTTGCATGCTTCAATTTCTAAAGGTTGGCTGTATCGTCAGATACGTGTTGAGACGGCATGACGAAGAGGGGGGGCATCTCAAATAACTGCTCTCAAATAGGGTTTGCAATCCCGTCCTATATTTTCAATTTCGGGATTACATTATCCAAATCCTGGGATTTTGACTGAACTATTTATGAAAAATCCTTACACATTAGCATAGTTGAAATTACATAATAAAACCAAAAACATGATGTAAAAATAGGTTTAATGTTATTTTTTATCGAAACAAATAAAATTTGAATTCATTAAAAATTGATCCATTTTAATTAAAAATCGACGTGTTTGAGTTTTTCCAAAATCTTATTGTAAATATGAAAACCAAAATATAACCCTATTTTATTTTCATTGAAACCTGTATTTTTTTATGGTAAATATATTTAGAATTGATAACTGCATGGTAAAAGATTCTAAGGATGTATATTTTTCAAAATTAAAATTATGAAGTCTGAACTGAGATTTTTTTTCCGACGAAATCACATATACCTGCACACAGCACGGACAAAGTGTAGAATGGATTTACATAAATTTTAATCTAAAAAATTTTTCTATGTATTCAACTCGCACAGAAAAAATTACTTTCCTTTTTTTTTTAAAAAGATCTTATAACATATAACACTAGAAATTAATAATAATAAACACTAAAATTAACTTAAATATACTCAAAAAACATACTTCAAAATTAAAAAAATAATAAGAAGAAATACATTGTATATTTCACAGTCCAATAAAATTCTGTCTTTTAGCTTCCTCAATAAATGTCATTTCGAAATATTTTTAACAACTTTCCAACATTATTATGTGCAATCTCTAATTTGAAAATATATTTATATTGATAATAAAATAATATTATTGAATTTATATCTCTGTAGATTAAAAAAGAAGAAAACATTGAAATAACTCACCTATAATTGAATTAATTCACAAACTTTAAATATTTAGAAATAATTTTAAAGAAATGCCTTTACGATACTTCAAACAGAGCAATAACAGTTTAAAAAAGCTTATGAGAAAAAACTAAAGTAACAAAATAAAATTACTAAAGTTATTTCTTGATGTATAAAAAATGAGAGAGATCTCAAAAACACACATTTTTTGTATTGTCCTAATATGATAATTCAGAAAAGAAAAATCAAAATTTATTATAAACATCAGACAAATTGAATCACAATTTTTTTTATTACAAGGGAACAGCAATGAATGCTGCACAATGTCTCGTTCCGGAAGTGGAAGCTCTCTATATAAATTTTCTGAGAATTGAGTTCTTAGAAAATTTTGAAAAAAAAATTCAGAACATAATTCAGGCAAAATTTAAATCCCGGGATTTTGGGATCCCGAGTCTGCAAACCCTATTCTAAAATTCTTTTCTTCTGGAAAACGAAAAGCAAAGGCATCAAGAATTTGCTCATATATAAATTTTCAAATGACGTGGTAGGTATTGGGTCGAGATCCTAAATCTTTTCCAGATTACTTTTGCAATTACTTTTTAGTTAGCAAGTTTCTCGCAATTTATTTTTCAAAAGCTTTGCTTAATTTTATACCCTATTTATTGCTTTTGGTGATGGAGGCCTATGTTTTGGAATTGTGGATACTGACGTGTTCTGAGTATTTGCATCTGCAATCATTTTGTTACGTACTCGTCATTTAAAAGGTGAACAAGAGGCTACTAGATCAGAAGACGACCAAACTGATCATTGTAGGGAATAACATTTGTTCATTGTTTTTTCAACATTTTTTCCTTGTTTTTTCGAGCCGGTGAAAATAACCATATTGTTACTTCTGGTGCTTTGTTATTTTCGTGGAGTGACGAAAATTCATTTTCAATAGTGTTGGTGGTGATGCCCTCACTGTGCTTCTTAATCTGCATAAGCCATTTCTTTCTTTCTTTTTGTTCTTTTTCTTTTCTTTTTTTGTGGATCTCTGAGTGTTTGAATGAATTATATTTAAATCTTGCTTCTTTCAACAAGGAATGCATCCTGGTGTTGTATTGATTTAAATAGCTAACACAAATCTCTATTACAGGCGGGTACACTCTTAAAATACATCGATAAAAGCGCAGAGAAGTAATCATCTCCATGGTAAAATCTCTATGTTAAAAATCTGTGAGGAGGGTTTTGAACCCCCAAACCTCATCCTTGTGTGCACTACTGTGATTTTTAATCTTCGTTAAAATGAATTTTAGGAATTATGATGATTTTGTAGTTCAAAGTAGAGCAGAATTGCAAGCAATCAAAGCATTGATCGATCCCTTTGAGATCAGTCATATGAGTATCCTAGTTATATAGATTCTTAGTAACCGCAAACATGTCCATGTATAATAGTAATGTAAAATCACAAAAACAGAGGAAGAGCTTAAAGTGTTAGTGGCTAACTATATGTACTCTATATGGCGGAATGCTGACTCAGCGAAAACCGAAGAGGTTAGTAAAGATAACGGCGAGAAAAACAGCGGTATATTAGCGAAGACAGTGAGAAAAGATGGATTTTTTTTTGTATAACTTGTATGACGGATAATTTCAAAAATTTGAGTAATGAGAGCTGGGCCAGGGCTCTAGCAGTTTTGCCGCCCCGTACAAAAATGGAAAACGCCGCTCTTTCTCTAAAGCAAAACATTATAATTAAAAAAGATAAATTATTTGCATAAATACAAAATAATTCGAAATTAAGGACATAATTACTTGTTATTATTTCAAACAAGTAAAATGTAAGAGAAGAAATCACCCACATTTTAGCCGGCCAATTTCTTCGAAAAAGAATCTACTGATGGTGGGGATCTCACAAGCGTTTATTTTAACTTATAGTAGCTACACACAAGACTAAAATAAAACATCTCCTGTTGCTTTTTATCTACAAAAATCTCTTATTATCCCTGTCTCCTTTTGTATAGCTGACACCGGACATCGTATGGGTGAAAGGAATGTCCGTTGTGACCCTACTCCTGGATTGGGAGAAAGTTACTAGTGAAACATCAAAAATTTCATTATGTAACTTATACTCCCGCTTTGAACCCTCCAAGTTTCAATATAAAAGAAAACTGTCATTAATCATACAAAATAAGGAAATAAGATACGTTAAAGGAAATGCAAAAAAAATTCACATCCAATAATATTTCAGAAATTATATCAAATTTTTCGTAACAGAAAAAAAATATTTTCCAAATGCCGCCCTTAAAATTTGCCGTTCCGGCCAAGTGTCCGATTTTATGCCCGTCTCTAGAGCTCCCCATGATGAGAAAGGTGAGACGAGTAAATAACTGATGAATTGATAAATAGTCGTCTTTGGATTTGACTACCAGATCTTTCTAGGATTTGGTGTTTGATCTAGTACGTGATATTTCGAGTATGTGTGATTTTCTGGCAGAGAGTCTGTCCCATAATTTCATTCATATAAAATAGTTTTATGTTGTTCATTTAAACATTAATTGCTTTATTATTGATTTTTTGTGTAAAAACTTTATCACTACGTTTGATTATTTCATACGGTCCATGGTAAGGGTATTAAAAATTTCGTGAAATACCATCGATGTTGAGAACAATTACTCAGATCATTGAAAACGAAACTCTTTGGATTGGAGTTATTAAAAAATGGCATTGATCGATCTCGAGAAAATAAATTGCAGCCTTTGAGCAAATACGGCTGACGCTGACGTCTCTGGGAAATGGAACGCGAAGCGTTCCTCCATCCCATATCGGAAATGTGCATGTGGCCTGATGTGGAAGGGCCTGGCTGGGAGAGAGTGCGCTGATTGGTTGTGAGATCGTGGCAAGGAGGCGTGGCTATAGGAAACAGTCAGGGTTGTATCTTGGGTTTCGGCGGGAATGTCCTGAAGTTTGATGAGTGGAATGCATTTGATTGGTCCATGGCACTGGGAGAGTAGGCACTTTATTGGCTGCACTGATGCTTTGGAACTGAACAAGTAGGAGGGTCTAGAATGCTAACCTGTGTGGGATCTTATGAGGGAATTTAAGTTTATAAAAGTTAAAAAAATAGAAGTAAAATAACGAGTAATTTATAGAAAAATACTCGGTCACTCGCCACACGGAGAGTGACTAAATTAATTGTTAGGGGGAAAATAGGAGTCTAGGAGTATTCTCCTAGGAAATGCGATTGAGGTTCTATTGATGTCTTATATAGGAAATCACATGGGAGTCAGATTCTCACTATAGAGTAATTCTACAAGTGCAGGTTGGGATCTTCTCGCAGGGGCAGCTCTAGCACTGGATAAACTGGACCCATTTACTAGCGGCAAATTTTAGGGGTGGTATTTGGTACCGAATTTGAAAAACACTTTTCTTTTTTTTTGGGTAACGAAAAATTTGGAGGAAATTATTTTCCAAAATATTATTATTATTTACACTTTGGAAACACGGAACGTAATTATTTTGTTTTAGACTTGTAGCGATGGTATCTATATAAGCTAGTAGCAATTGCGATACCCCCCTGCCCTGGGGTATCATCTCTTCATCCACGCGACCTAGATTTGTAGGAATAAATGATTGACCACTCGAACTCTCCATAATAAATCAAATTTATTATTGTCTCAATCTATATTAATCAATGAAACACAAGTCTTACTAGAAGATCAGATCAGGAATGATACGACGTAATTATCAATACTAAGTTAAAATAGCGCCTGAAATCCTACTCACTATCTTTATGATAAATTAACTTCCGAATCTTTATCTATAGTAGATTCCTGAACAATCTAGAGTCTGTTCTATAATTAAACTTTAATAATCAATCTCTTACCGATATCACACGGCGATCAGCAACAAAGCTTTATGGCTTCCTCTTGTATACTATTCTTTTAATATTTATCTTCTATATATACTATTATCCGACTTGATCCAGCTCCTGTTCAACTTTCCGGCTTCTATTTGACTCCTATATATCTCCTATATGACTAACTCGCAAATGCTAAAGCTCCCTTATATATCTATTCACTAATCTACATATCGTGGTTTCTTCTTGAGAAGGTTGGATTGAAATGCCATTCTGGCCCCAGAGATTTCCCCAAGAGGATTAGTTAGAAAGCGCGATTATGCCCCGTCACACAACCTCCGGACTGAAGGATCATTTTGGTCCAGTGGTATGGTACATGCTTACGAACGAAGGTACTGAGTTCTATCCTCCTCAGACTTAATTGAAAAGCCGGCCATTGTTACTAAAATTGGTAACGACTATATCGCTTAAAAAATAAAAATTGTTCTGCGTTTTGAATTGACTTTTTAAGTATATGGGCACCCGACCTCAGGATACATGTTGCTGTTGTCGTTTCTAATCCCAGATTGTCTAGCAATGCTAGACAATCTCCATAAATCCAAAAAAATCAAGTAAGTCTAAAAACAGAAGAGGGTACAGAAGGACCTCGTCCTTTTTTGAAATCCAAACAAGTCAAGATGTGGGCAGGAGAGACGAGCTCGGAGTGACACTTTGGAAATATCTTCTGACCCTGGAGAAAAGTGAGAGCTTTTATATGTCCGCTCACAAAGCGCGAGAAGGCAGTCTGGTATTTCCTAGGCATAAGCTTGAATGAACCTCCTGGATTTCTTCCGAAATACCAAGGATGACTAGGACAAGTTCTTCCAAGATGATGGAGTTCAATCTTCTTAAGGGAAGATGTGTGATTCACTGAATGTAAGATACCCAGTAGGGCTCACTTCCTCTTCAGCCGTAGTCCTGGCTAAGAAATCGGCTTTCTGATTACCATCAATCCCCACGTGGGATGGGACCCTCTGAAAATATTAGCGATGATTAGAAGAAATCTGATCAAGAAGATTAAGCATATCAAGGCTAGTTTGGTCAGCTATAGATGTCATTGGAAAGATGTTGTTTGGAAGCACGGCTGTTAGTCAGAATCCAAACGTCTTGAAGCTGAACCTCGGTTTCACATGTGTACTGCAAACCCCTTCTGATAGCAATAAGTTCCAATCTAAAAACTGAGAAAAAATTTGAATTTTTGATCTTAATGTCCATGACTCCGGTAGGAGTAAGGATGTGTACTCCACTACCAGAAATTATCCCATCACCTGTGCTGCCATCAGTATCGATCTGTAAAGATGTCTGGGGGATACAGTTTATTGTTTCCAAAGCCAACTATCTGATGAGATCCGGAATCTCAGAATGTCTAACAACTCTAGACAGAAGTTCTTCATGGAAATTAATTTCTTCAAGTTTCAGATCAAAGCGCCCACTAAACATAAAGAATGAGGTTTCACATTATCAGAAGGCAAACCCAGCGTCTTTACAAGAGAAAATGGGCTATGTTTCTTTAGATGTTATTTGACTATCCAGTCGCGAAAATACGCAGATGTTCTATGCTAATTACCGAAACCGGAAAGCTTGTTGTAATATTTTGAGATACAGTAAGATCTTCTCAACGATAGTGGGAGCACAGTATCATTCGGACAGCTGAGTCAGAGTACTGAAATGATTCTACCAGCACTCAGCTGAACTCTCTCCAGCTTGTCCAGATTAGATTTGGAAGGGCATGCATAGATAGGGAGACCATACTCCAATATTGGCCTAATCAGAGAAATATAGATTGTTCGAAGTGTATTTGCATCAGCTCCCCAGTCACGACCAGAAATGAACTTGAGTAGATTAAGTCTAATTCTGCCCTTGGCAACTTGACTTTCAATGTGTCTATTACTTGTGATTTTCTGATCCAGTATATAACCTAAATATTTAGCCTTTTTTATCATAGTTTAATTTAATCCCATTCATAAAGATCTCAGGCTGATAATTGTACAGATGTCTGTTTGTGGTAAAGAAAGTTGTCAATGATTTAAAAAAGTTAAATGTCAATCAATTTATGGTGCTCTGAAAAACAATGAGCTTCTCTCAGAGTTGAGATTATGTTCAATTGCATTAGTGTCAGAGCCAGAGTTCCATATAATAATGTCACATCAACAAATATTCCCACTTTACAAAATTTGGCAATATCTCTCTCATTCCCAGAAATATATAAGGAAAACAGGACAGGGCTAAAAACCAAACCTTGTAAAACTCCCTGTTTAAGGCCGAAGGGGTCAAACAAAGAGTTGTTGTATTTTACTCTAATGGATCTGTTTCTAAGAAAATTTGAAATCCAAGGAAGGACCCGGCTCTTAATACTAAATAAATCGTGAAGTTTGGTAATCAAAAATTGGTGCCAACCCGGTCAAAGGCCTTAGACATATCCAAGAGAACAGCAGAAGTGTAATTAGTGGGTTTCGTGTTTTGGGCATTACGGACACTCAGGTAGAAAAACAGAATTTGTTCGATTGCGCCATGCCTTCTAAAACCAAATTGTTCCCTTGGATGCAAATCGTTAGAATACAGATGGTTTTGCAACCTAACAAGGACAAGTCTCTCCATAAACTTTCAAACGTAGGAGGTCAAAGCAATGGGTCTAAAGCTCTCAGGGTAGCTAGCATCTTTACCCGGCTTAAGGATAGGGACGATGATGGCTGTCCTCCATTCTCGCGGGAGACGACAAACAGCACCCAAACATTATCCTTCACTAAAACACATACATGTAGGCATGCTTATCATAAAATTTTCTCTGCTCTAATATAAAGACGATCCCGGTAAATCGTCAAATTTCCGTATTTTTTGAATTCAGGGGCATGGGAAGGGGCTTAAATAATCCATGAAGTAGTTATTTTTAACTGGACTGTGGATTTCAACCTTGGCTATAAATTTTAGCTGACCGTACTGTGGCAATTCACAATTTTTTACCCCTGAACTTCCTGGACGAAGGATTTTTTGCTACACCAGCAGTGGGGGAAGAGTGTAATAAGAGAAAAGCAACACCCACAAAGAGTCAGGGGAAATTTTTCCAGCTTGTCGTGGGAGAGAGTAAATCCTTGAAACTTTTTGGCTAAATCAGTTCCTGTCCATCGAACATCGTTTCGTCAACTAAAAGTATTTAGTTTTTAAAGGAATCGCATTTCGCAGCCTTCCAGCACGACCAATCTGATCAAAGTTCCGAGATGAGTTCCAAAGTTCTTTATTATGAGCTATTTAATTGAATTAACAGTTTGAAGAAGGGAATGAAAACAACCAAACTGTTTGGGGAAGATTATGTTTAAGTCTATTTATTATAATCTCTCTCAAAACAAATCGCATGTCTTCAAAATTTTGCCAGTATATACAATTCAAAATTATGTCTCCTAAAAAGAGTTATTGTTTACCTTTCAAATTTATCAATATCTCATTAAAAAATTAACTTGCATTTACATAAACATTTACATTTTTGACTAGCTTACTGACAAAATTTATTGTTAAATATGTATTTGATTTATCTTTTTTGTAATTTCAAGTTATATATTTGTATTCAGTATTGGGATTTTGGTATTTCATTTAATGTTTCTTACTTTCTAAAGTGTACGTTAAAAGTCAGTTTTCTTTTATGTTGAACCTTGAAGGGTTCGAGGCCACATTACATGTTAACTCACGAAATTTAATATGTTTACACCATCTTCTGTAACTCCCCCCATCTCGAACTGGGGTCTCAACGAACATTCCTGCCACCCATAGGATGTCCGGTGTCAGTTAACCGAAAGGGAACAGAAGTAATAAAATTTTCTGGAACATAGCGAGACAAATGAGATGTTTTTTTTTATTCCTGAGTTAAAACAAAATCTTGTATCTCTACTATCAACAGACTCGCTTTTAAGGATATTAGCCTGCTGAAGTTGGCACAACTCAATCTTTCAGATTTAGCTCGCATGAAATAGCAACAGGCAATTCTGTTTTTAGTTTCAAATTATTTTGTGTTTTTTTTATAAGACTTAAAATAACATACAAATACAGTAGTACTTTTTGTAAGGTACATCTCGAATAAGGCACAATTAATGTTGGTACCAGTCTCTTTGAATATGGATCTCATGTATTTACTTCTTATTGGGGAGATTCTATTTAAGCGACACTGAGAAATGTTACAAACATAAGATAAAAAGTGAGAAATAAATATATATATATATTTGTAAAAATTTAGGATTTAAAAGACAAATTTGTGTTTTTCTGTAAGTAAATCAAATATCGTGCTGGTCTAATAAATCAATATAATTTAAATAGGAAAAAAAAAAGGAACAGAGGGGGAAAAAAGTTAAACATTGTCTAATCGGATATATATATATATATATACAATCATGGACAAAAAAATCGGCGCACCAAGAAATAATTGCGGGATCGCAACGAAACTGAGCATGAAGGTACACGTCGGGGAGATATGCAAATAATTAAAAATGCGTATAGCCGGTAGAGGGCGCTTAACGTCGTTCTCCTTGGAATATAAAACAGGTAACCAAAGCTTTTTTGAGTGTGCTGAATCGCTTACAAGGGAAAAGCTGAGGTAGACATGGCACTACACCGTTTTCGAAGACAATATGAGTAGCTGTCGCAGTTTGAGAGGGGGAGAATCATCGGCATGATGGAAGCTGGGTGGTCATCTAGGCGAGTAGCTCGTCAAATAAGCCGCTGTGATTGTGTTGTGAGGAGATGTTGTGGACCAGTGGATCCGAGAGATGTCATTTACACGAACACCAGGCTCAGGACGTCCTCGATAGACCAGTCGTAGAGAAGATAGCCACATCGTAAGAAATGCACGCTTACAGCCAACTGCTTCATCGGCCGCCATCCAGGCACGAGTAGCGCCTTCACTAGAGGCCCCTGTGTCTTCTCGAACCATACGAAGGCACCTGGCTGAAGGACATTTGGGATCACGGCGTCCATTACATGTGCTGCCCTTGACGCCCACCCATCGATGCCTCCGTTTGGAGTGGTGCAGGACACGAGGAAACTGGACTGCAGCTCAATGGAACCAGGTCGTCTTTAGCGACGAATCCAGATTCAATCTCAGCGGTGATGACAATCGTGTTCGTGTGTGGAGATCCCGTGGTGACAGGGATTTCGGATACTAGTTGATTGCGATTAAAATTAAAGTGTTATTTTTGAACCAAAGAATTAAAGCTTGTTTAAAAATTAGTAAAAAGAGTTAAAAGGATGCTAGAGGGAATTATTTCATATATATATATATAATTGTGTTGTATATGTGAATTCACATAAGTGAGTAACGATTTCAATTGAAAGGACAACTGAGTTATAAGACAACTAGGTTAAACTAGTTTTTCAATGAAATAAATTTATGTATACGTATCCATAGTAATAGTTAAGTGATATGGATTGAAAAATTTTATTTTTGGATTAAATCGTGAAATAATATTGTGTTGGCACGAAATTTTTTTTCATAAGGGAATTTTCAGTTCTTCAATGAGACATTACACGACTTTCTTTATTGTCCCCAGGATTTTAAAAAATATGCGGTTCATATTTCTTGTTTGTTGTAAATTTTGATTCTTTTTTCTGAATCACATATTAAATCAATATAATTTTTTTATACATCAAGAGAAATTTAGTAGCACTATTCGGTAATTATATTCTTATAAGAAATTGTGTTATTGCTAAATGAAATATCGAAAAAGCATTTTATTAAAATTTTTTCGGAATATTTAATAAAGTTTGTGAATTATAGGTCAGTAATAGATGGTAAATTATTTTAATGTTTCCTTCTTTTTTATTCTAAAAAAAGATAAATTTAGTAACATAGTATTAGC
Organism: Trichonephila inaurata madagascariensis; assembly: GCA_019973955.1. Taxonomy (NCBI): domain Eukaryota; kingdom Metazoa; phylum Arthropoda; class Arachnida; order Araneae; family Nephilidae; genus Trichonephila; species Trichonephila inaurata. The sequence continues at coordinate 9,936 of BMAV01024323.1, read as the reverse complement.
ATTATAAATATATTTCCGAATGAGATTACATGTGTTTATATTTAAATATTATGAAAAATATTTCGAAATGACATTTTTTGAGGAAACTTAGACAGAATTTTATTTCACTGAGAAATATTATGTAATTTTTAGTATTATTTTAAAAATTGTATACAATCATTGCCATAAAAATTTGCGCATCAAGAAATAATTGTGGGATCGCAACGAAACTTGGCATGAAGGTATATGTCGGACAGATATGCAAGTGACGGACAGAAATGCAGCGTGATTGCGCATTGCGTAATGCCACTAAAGGGTGTTGAACTTCGTTCTCCCCTTGGAGTATAAAACAGGTAAGCAGAGCTTGTTTGAGTGTATTTAATCTGTTCCAAAGGAAACGCTGAGGTAAACATGCGAAAACGCCGCCATCAAAGACAATAGGAACAACTGTCAGAGTTCGAGAGGGGAAGAATCATCGCGATGATGGAATCTTTGTGGTCAGTTCGGCGAGTAGCTCGTCAAATAGGCCGTTCTGATTTGACTGTGAGGAGGTGTTGGGACCAGTGGACATAACAGACGTCATATACACGGTAAACAGGCTCAAGACACTCTCGACAGACCTGTCGTCGAGAAGACCGTCACATTATACGGCATGCACGCGTAAAGCCAACGACCTCATTGGCCGCTGTCCTGACACAGGCAGCACCTTCACTACGCGCCCCTGTGTCTTCTCGAACCATCGCAAGGTGCCTGGCTGAAGGACATCTGGTATTTTGGTGCCTATTACCTGTGCTGCCAATGAAACCCATCCACCGACGCCTCCGTTTGGAGAGGCGTCACGCACGACGAGATTGGACTGAAACTGAATGGAACCAGGTAGTTTTCAGTAATGAATTTAGATTCCATTTGAGCAGTGATGGTAATCGTGTTCGTGTGTGGAGGCACCATGGCGAACGCCTCAATCCTGCCTTCCGCTTTGCAAAGACACATGGCTCCCAAAATTGGTGTGATGGTATGGGATGCCATTGCTTACGTTACATGGTCACCCCTTATATTGATCCATGGCGCAATGACAGCCCAGCGATACGTCCATGACATCATTCTGACATGTGAGTTGCCACTCATGGCTGAGCTCCCAGGAGCCATTTTTCTGTAAGAAAATGCTCGGCCACACACAGCAAGGTTATTAGAAAACTGTCTCCGCCACATTACCACCGTTTCCCAGCTCGATCGCCAGATTTGTCCCCAATCCAGCATACTTGGTATCATTTGAAATGGCAAGTTGAGAACCCTATGAATTTGGTCGAATAAAAGGCGCATTTACACTAACTGTTGAACGAGATATCTCAGGACATCATGTGGAACTTCTATGTCTCAATGCTCGCTCGTAGCGCATCTTGCATTCGTGGTAGAAAGGGTCCAACAGAGTACCAAAAGTTCCTTTCGTTTGTACTTTTTTCTGCAATAAATGATTTTTTTTCTTTGATTTTCTAATCACTTACTTATATTAAAGTAATACTTACATATGTAAAATTTCATTTTATTTTGACGGCTTTTTCTTGGGGCGCATTTATGGCAATGAGTGTATTTTTTGGGTATTTTTATTAGTGTTATAATTTTATTGATAATAATGAGATTATTAATTTTTAGTGTTTTATTAATAAAATTAGTGGAAAGTATTTTTTTCTGGGGGAGTTTTGTATATTTTTTTAGTTTAAACGTTATGTAAATTCATTCTATATTTTGCTCGTGCTATGTATATAGATGCATATGGGAGTTTGTGATGAAAATTAAGTTAAATTGTTTTCATAATTTTAATACTGAATTGAAACACTAATACTAATTGAAAAGTCCTCCAAGAAATTACTCAACCATCTTGATGAAATTCAAGGATTTTTTAAAAAAATTTCTTATGAAATGCTAATACTAATCCTAAAGCTCTATTTTAAAAATCTTCATTATATATATTTTATATTTTGAATTCTTTTATACATAAGTGTGCTATCTGTAGGCCACTAGATGTTTTCAGGAACCGTAAGAGGAGAAACATATACTAATTCCCCTTAATTCATTTAATCTTGTGACACGGACAATAATTAAATTTCTGGTTGAGCATAACTGATCAAGTACAAAATCTTATTCTAGTTTATAGTATTACATTAAAAGAATTTATACACATTCAAAAGCGTGTAGATATTAATACTTATTCGTTCTTAATAATATGCCGTGATCTCTATATTAAAAACAAATTTTTACTTTTTATTAATAGGAAGATGGATCTTGCTGGAAATGACAACTTAAATCGTGAATTGAATCAACTTTAAACGTGATTTGAATATTCATGAAAAGGAAACACCTGACGTTTGTGAAAAGGGTTTCAAGTGTTTCTCTCTACGTCCTTTTAAGATCCCATCTGCGAATTCATACAAGCAGAGAGCCCCATGTTTGCGAAATTTGTCAAACTTTCTCTCCTGGATTTGTTGACTTAAGATCACATCAGCTAGTTCATAACAAGAAAATCTCTCATATAATTGAGAAATATGCAAAATGGCCTTCACTCAATTTACTGATTTAGAATCCCATCAAAGTAGTCTTCAAAAGAAAAAGCCTCTCGTTTGTGAAATATGCAACAAAGCTTTCTCTCAAAGTTTATATTTAAAGATACATTTACTTTGTCATACCAAAGTAAAGCGTCACGTTTGTGAAATATGCAACGAAGATTTCTCAGAAAGTGATACTTTAAAAACCCATTTACTTATTCACACTCAGGAAAAGCCTCACGTTTGTGAGATATGCAACAAAGATTTTTTACATAGTTTTCTCTTACAAGAACATTTGCGTAGTTATACTAAATACGTTTGTGAAATATGCAGCAAAACTTTCACACAAAATAGTGATTTAAAAAGACATATGCTTATTCATAATACCAAGAAAAAGCCCCCGTTAGTGAAATATGCAGCAAAACTTTCACAACAAATAGTAATTTAAAAAGGCATATGCCTATTCATAATACCAAGAAAATGCCTCCCGTTTGTGAAATATGCAGCAAAACTTTCTCAGATAGGAGTAATTTAAAAAAACATTTGCTTATTCATACCAAAGAAAAACCTTACGTATGTCAAATATGCTACAAAGCTTTCTCTCGAAATGGTAATTTGAAACAACATTTGTTTACTCATATCAAAGAAAAAATTTACGTATGTGAAATATGCAACAAAGCTTTCACTCACAGTGGTAGTTTTAACGTACATATGCGTAGTCATACAAAGGAAAAGCCGTACGTTTGTGAAATATGCAGCAAAACTTTCACAAAAAATAGTAATTTAAAGAGACATATGCCTATTCATAATACCGAGAAAATCTTCCCGTTTGTGAAATATGCAGCAAAACTTTCTCAGATAGGAGTAATTTAAAAAAACATTTGCTTCTTCATACCAAAGAGAAACCTTACGTATGTCAAATATGCAACAAAGCTTTCTCTCGAAATGGTCATTTGAAACAACATTTGTTTATTCATACCAAAGAAAAACCTTACGTATGTGAAATATGCAACAAAGCTTTCACTCACAGTGGTAGTTTAAACGTACATATGCGTAGTCATACAAAGGAAAAGCCGTACGTTTGTGAAATATGCGGCAAAACTTTTCCAAGAATGTCTAATTTGAAACAACATTTGCGTACCCATACCAAAGAAAAGCCATAAGTTTGTGAAATATGCAAAAGCGCTTTCTAGGGAAGTAGTAATTTAAAAAAAGACATTTGAAAATTCACATCCAAGGAAAGCCTCTTGTTTGTGAAATCTGTAACAATGTTTTTCTCTCAGATTGGTCATTTAAACAAACATGTGAGTAACCATACCAAGGAAAATCCTCGTGTTTGTGAAATGTGAAACAAGGCTTTCTCTGGAAGTAGTGTTTTGAAAAGACATTTACTTTTCATTTCAAGGAAAGACTCGCGAGTGAAATTTGTAATAAGTGTTTTTCTTAATGTCGTGATTTAAAAAGACATTTTCGTATGCACATACCAAGTAATAACTTTAGACTCTTTGTATATATACTTCCTTTAATTTTCCGAAATAGTGTTCTTAGAATGATTTATAAATCGTTGCATTTTCTAGAATGTGTTTCCAGACAGAAACTGTATGAAAGACGTTCACAAATAAAAGTCAACATCGCGTGAAGAAATGGATCCTTTTTTCAGAGTTATGTATCAATTAATTCTTTAAAAACTTCCTTCATACGCATAAATATATAGGATTGTACTATTAGTCTAACAAGAGAGAGGAGCTAAAATTTTAGAGTTGTGTTTTTTATATTTTATTTTGTTATGATTTATAGATAAGTTAATTTTGTCAAATAAATATATTAAGTATTTGTAGTATTTCAGTGTCAATTTTTTTTTTTTGCGTCCAGGAATCTTTACCGTTCTAAAGCCTATTTTAAGAAGAGATACAAGAATATTGTTTTTGTTATGAATTACTTATCGTATGGTGTTATTCTAGAACTTAATTTTCTTACATATTATTTCCTTTTTAATGTATGAAATATTTAATAATTCTAAAAGCACGTATAATGTAAATTGAATATTGATCAAAATAAACTTTTGCTTTTTAATGCAGATTTAGAAAAAAAGTTCTTATGGATTTATAATTCAAAATGCCACGATAGAATGTTTCGATATAAAAAAATTGTATTTTTTTTTTATCAAATTCATTTGAATAAAATAAGTAATTGTTGTGCCATTAATGGCTTTTTTCGTTGATTAAAAACCAGCTGGAAGTTTACTGAATTACTTATAAGGCGCTAGGAAAAAGGAAGACAGTGCGTAGTACGATCCAAAAGTTCGAGGACAAGATGTAGAAAATTTTACCTCAAATAGTTCCCAGCACCGAAGCACATCCACCTTCAAAGTAGTCCCCTTCGGCGACGAAGCACTTCTGCCAGCGTTGTTAAGGCATGTGCCCGTGGGTGTTGCCCTACTTCTACATTTTCTTCGCGACCTAGATGTGAGGGAGTGAATGACATTGCCATAATTATAATATCACTTTTATTAAGATCTTAACTTAAACAATATACAATTATAGTATATTTATATTTAAACCAAGTAAATCTGTGATGAGGAGACACACAACACGTATTACCAAATAATCGCTTCACTGACCACTTTGTTTAACTTTACCGGTTTATCCTAATCTCAATAAACACTCTGTTCCTAGTAGTTTGAATAAATTTACTTACCTTTCTATCTGGGGAAACAGCAATTCGCTTGAATCCTAACTGACGTCTCTTTAACTCGAATGGAATTGTATCCACCTTTAACTTGAACGTACTGGCCGGATATATTAAATCTTGAACGCAGGATTGCCTCTCCCTTTAGTTTAATCACTTGTACACATAGACCTCGTATAATCACTTCCCGTAGACACCCCGCGAACGCTAAGCTTCTACTATTTATAAGATCTCTAATTTGAATATTTCTCACGTTTCACTTCTCGAGTTGGTTGGAAAGAATTGCCATTCTGGCCCCAAAGAAACCCAAAAGGAGATTTAGTGGAAATCGCGATGAGCCCGTCACAATCCCCTCCAAGAAGCAAAACGTGATTTATTCGAGGGTCTTAATGGCCCTTAAGAAATTACGTGCATAAATTTTAACTTTCAATATTCATCCTAAACTTTAACCTTCAATATTCATCTTAAACTTTAACTTTCAATATTCTTCTCAAACTTTAACTTTCAATTGCAACAATAATTTTACTCAAATAACTACACCAAAATTATTTATATCTTTACTCAACCCAGATTCACTTTTACATATTTATGGAGGTGTACCCCATTCGGGTTACAGACCGGGGAAAAACCAGAGAGCTTCTGGCTATAAAAACTAGGGACATTCACAAACCGCGCTCTTAAATTTCTAAATATACTTAAAAAATATTACAATTACATCAGGGTCAGCCACCCTGAAAGGAAAAAATCTTTAAATAATTTGTAACAACAATTTTTCACGCCATACAATTACCTTTCACATATTTTTCAATTTATATACATTTTTATTTTAAATCACAATTATTTTTCATGTATACACCTCATCTGGTTTTCTAAATAAAATTCCTCTCTAATTGCGCATCTCTGTTAGTGTTATGGTTAATAATCTGTCTACGCCGCCTTAAAAAAAACAACCCAAGGAATTCTCGCATCTCTGCGAAGTCATACATAGCAGTAAACAAATGTACATATACAATTGTTTTCTCCAAAAATTTTGAAAAAATTTACAAATACAAAAGTTTATTTTTCAATCTTCTCGAAAAATGCACCCTACTGTAGTGTCAACTTTTGCATCTCTTCTAAAAAAATTTAAAGAACAAAATGACTTGCATCTTGCAATAATTCGCTTGACTGTGCCTGTCAGTAAAACATATAATGAAACAATACAACCTGACTATTGTGTCTTGTAGCTGACGTCTCCTACTAGCACCTCTAGCGACTGAGATCTGCGACAGTTCGCTCCTCCTCTCCTCTCCTGGCACTGTTGCTGTTGGGCTCTTCCGGTACTCCGACCGCATGACCTTCCTTGTTCCACGTCGTAGGGGCTGTACTGTTGCTCTCTTCCTCTGGATCGGACTGGTCCTCTTAGGTGTGTCCTCTTCTGACTGGATGGTCGGGACCCCCCTCTTTCACCTCTTCTTGGCCTCAAGTTATACCTGGCACTGCTGTTTCTTCTCTCTTGACTCTTTTTCTAAAATGAGTCAGAGTATTATTTGACGATGTTAATTTTCTTTTATCACCCTGATGTACTGGACCCTTTCTATACGTGGTTCTAAGATCTCTCTCGAGTAGCGGAAGAGCGAAAATTTCAAGGTCATTTTTCTGTTATCTGTGGGCAGTGGATTGAGTCTCTATCCACATATAAAAGCTTTCCCAAAACCTAAATAAAAACTTTTTTTAATTGCACATTTGCTTAATTCATTCAGATGAGAGTAAAGTATACTTAAGACATATCGAAATTTTTTTTCAAATATCAGAGATTTTATTTTAGTGATCAAAATACAATTTGTAGATTTACACCAAGAAAAACTGTTTTTAACTACCCATCAGAGGACATGAAATGCAAAAAAGGTATAGGGCTGCCATCTGTATTGATGTTTATGCGTTTTAGCTTCAGTTAACGCATGTGGATAGACTTATTAGCTTGGAGAAAAATTTTAATATGTGGCTAGACCTATTAGCCACTGCCACTAAAGGGTTAAAACGCTGCTGATCCAGCGAACTGGCGAGTCTTCACAGCAAGAAATAAGAAAATTGTTAACGGGTGAAGAACTAGGAGATAGGAAGCCTTCAGATCTCCTTAGGACAATGAATTTGTGACGGGCTCATCGCGATTTCTACTACAACTCCTTTTGGGTTTCTTTGGGGCCAGAATGGCAATTCTTTCCAACAACTCGAGAAGTTAAATGTGAAATATTCAAATTAAGAATCTTATAAATAATAGAAGTTTAGCGTACGCAGGGTGGCTATGGGAAGTGAATATACGAGGTCTATGTTTACAAGTGTTTAAGCTAAAGTGAGAGGCAATCCCGCATTCAAGATTTAATCTATCCTTTCCAGTGCGTTCAAGTTAAAGGTGGATACCATTCTACAAGGATAACCACCACGTCAGTTAGGATTCAAGCGAATTGCTTTTACATAAGAAATAAAAATGCTAGCTTAGGTGGACACACTGCACAGGCTTTCAAAAAGATCTGTACAACGGAATATTTTCAATAAATGTCTATAAGTACAAGATTTTATTGCTTATTTCAAACAATTATACAGTAATTAAACTTTTTCTGTTACAAATTTTCATTTTTCATGAACTTAAAATTTAAAAAAAAAATACCTGTGACTAAGGTATTTATTTGTACATCATTTATTTAAAGAATCAATACGATTTGAATGTCTAATTAAACTAATTTGTTTAGCATTAAATGACAAAATACTCAATGTCTGGTCTGGTGGGTTTAAATTTCTGGCTCTAGGACATTATGTGCCAAACACAAGGTTCATTATTGGAAAGTATTACTATATTTTTACCCTATTAAGATAAAGTATTAAGGAATGTTTTACAGTATTTGCCTTCTTGAAAAAACGGATTATAAAAATAATATATTTGGTGTCGAAAAATCTCTTTTGTTAATATATGCGTATACATTTATGTAATAAATAAATTCACATAATGTGACGGGCTCACGCGTCTTTTCTGTAACATAATCTCTGGGTTCTTTGACGGCCAAGATTAATGGCAACTCTTTTCCAACCAAAATCCAAGAAGCGAAATGCGAATATGAAATGCAAATAAGATAGCTTTTATAAGAACAAAAGTTTCAGTAAGCAGAATGGCAATTTAGGAAAAGTTATGTTTGGAAGAGACACGAGTGTGAATTCACAGCTTATCATAAAGTTACCGGGATATCCAGCCTTTGATACAAGGTGCATACCATTGCACGCGCGCCCAGACGTTTCCGTACCGTGATAGAATCTTAGTTTGAATTAAGGTAGGACTGATTATTTGATATTAGAATTTATAATATTATCAGAAGTGAGAGTAGGCGGATAATATAATCATTTAGATAAAGTGGTCTAAATTACGCGATTCGGTTTAACTATCGCTGTGTGTTTGATTAATTAGATTTTCACTTATATAAATTTATCTAAATTGTTATATAGAGGTTTAAGTTACATTCTTAATAAAGTCATATTAAGAATTTTAAAATGTCTATTCATTTTGAGAATCACACACCTCTAATTTACGTTAACAATCAAAGATATGGTCACCAAAGAGCGACCACATCACAATAAGCATAACGATTTCAACTGAAAGGATTATTGAGTTAAAAGAAAACTAGCTAATTTTAATGTCAATGAAATTATTTTGTATTTACGTATTCATACCTGTAGTTAAGAGCAGCGGTATAGCTAGGTATCCAAAGGCCCTGGCGCAAAAAAAATAGGGGCCCCTATCTTGTTTGGGTTTTATGAAGTAAATATGTAAAAATACATGAATATTTTAAACATCAGCTCTTTATCGTGCTCTGCAGGAAACAGGAAAGCAAAGCTACATACTACAGTGTTTCTCAAATTGTGGGGCGTGACAACCCTACAAGGGGGCAGCGAACATATTGAAAAGTAGAAAACAAAAGGATTGTTTTAAAAAATTATCAATATACTAAAACAAATAAAAAAGGAAATACACATTTACACTTATAAATATATCAGTACTGTGCAATGAATTTTATAATCATTTTAAAGGTACTACGTTCAGAATAAGTTTAATACTTACCAGTGTCACCATAGGCTTATCATATATAACATTAAAAACAAAAATTAACACTTATCTTGACAATTTATACGGTTTATAATTAATCCCTTAAATGCGGGTTAAAAACTACGTGATTCGCTCCTTAATGCCACCGTTTAATACGTAAACGAGCGTATCCGATGTATTGGGAAGGGGGAGGTTAAAGGAATAAAGAAACAAATTATGTGAATCAAGTAAATCCTTCGCAAAGACAATCAGGCTACTTTTATTGCATTCCAAAGCCTTCGGAGTAATTGTATGGATAGCAGTGCACAGAAAATATCGTACTTTGGACGACGTATATATACGTCCAGGGCAATTAACACACTGGCTGAGTGAGACGTTCTATACGCCGGTGGTACTAAAGAGGTAAAAGTCAAACTGCAGGTTTAGCTTCAAAATATAGTATTATTGAATTCAATGTATCGTTATTGTATGGGGGCGCGATGAAAATAATAGTGAATATTGAGTCACGAATATTGAAAGTTTGAGAAGCATTGACATACTACCTATATGTCACTGGTTGTAGCTAACCTGAGGGACCCTGTATCAAAATTCCTTCTGCCCTTTTTTGATATGGGGGCCCTTTATGGGACTGTATTACACATGTTGGGGGCCCCGGTA
>BMAV01024322.1:0-14238 GCA_019973955.1 Trichonephila inaurata madagascariensis | reverse complement strand
GCTAGCCTTAAAACTTGTTTAAACCGCCCCTTGGTTCCTAAGGTCAGGGTTTTTATTGTACTCTGGGGCCCAATTTTTCCCTTTTATCTTGACTATTTTACTTAGGTTTTATATCTATTTGTATATATACATGTAATAATTCCCTTTAACATACTTTTAATTAACTCTTTTTAATGATCTATAAATAATCTTTAATTCTTAGGTTTAAAAATAAACATTGTAATCTTAATCGTAATCGGCTAAACCGAAATCCTATCCCGCGCATTCTAGCCAATCAGAACTACTATTACGTAATAGTCACGCGCTTGTGCACTGCTGGTATATAAACAAAAATCTGATGTAATCGTGCTCTTTTCTCTGCTTGCCGCCATTATGTAGCATTGTAAATACTTGCAGCTTTCTTTGTCTATGTGTTGTGTCCTCCAAAATGTCGCTGTCTATTCAATGTGAAAATGTAACGTAATTGTGCTTTAATCTGCTGATGTGTGCTCATAATAAAGGAGGTAAAGCTGTTCTGAAGACGTCATTACTAAATCAGAATTGATAATCACAACACCGGCCAACACTACTTCAATATACCACATATATATATTTAAATATATATAATTCAATCACAACACAGGAATCAGTAAAAAAAATCGAAACTAAATGAATCCTATAACATAAAAATCCCATTTCAGAATATCAATGGCGAATATAGAAGACAAAATTCTAACGTTTTCAAACAAAATTAAAAAAAATTTTATAAAATAAAAATATATAAAATATCCAAGTGCAACCTCGGACTTAGGACCGATAGCGTTTAATAAAAAAAATCCCGTTTACTTGAAATTAAAAGCAAAGTATACTCTATAAACACATTCAATTAAAGATTAAAATTTACACTCATTTCTTTAAAAAGTTACTCACAAAATACGAACGGAGCAAAAATTCTTTAAAAATTCTATGCTTCCATCAGATTTTTAATATTTTATTTATATGAGCATAACCATATTTCTTTCTATGTAGAAATTTTAAATTTAATTTAAGAATTTTTAATTTTTTGTCTCTGACCCAAAGAAACTAAAACGAATTGGATTCAAATGTTATCGATACAGTTAATGTTAAATAAAAGTTACAATATATGAACATCACGTGTTCGCTTACGTGACAGCATTTAAAAAGCTTTGACATGAGAAAAAGTATTACATCTGAGCATATAAAAGTCATTGAAATAAATATATGTTATCACACGAAAGTAAAAGCGATGATGTGGAATTCTTTATCTTCTATTCTTTTTTCAAAATCTAGCATTATTGACTATGTATTTTGGCATATTTATACGTTATGACTCATCCACAAAACAGATAAAATATCTTAAAAATTAAATTTAAATATAATTATATAAAGCGCGTGTACTTAATGATGACGAAGCGTCATAAAAGAGCCAGACAAATATGGACATCTTCAGTTTTATTAATGGAGTAAATAACCTTGAGTTGTTTTCAGAGGTATACATTTCAGTATACTTTCAGACATGTTATTTCCATTACAATCAATTTAATTTTATGGGCAAACATTTCTTCTATTTACTTTGTCTACAGTACGATCATATTTTCCTGATGACTTCCTTGAATTTTTAAAGAAAGAAACACGTGTTTGTCAGCTGGATACTATTTTTATTATATTGATATCAGTATTAGGCTACAGAAATACAGACCTATAAATAATTACTGCAAAAATATTTATCTTGTTACACTGTGTCTAATCGCCCTGTAGACATGGTAACAAGTTTTATGGTTGGCGATGTTTAACGACAAATAACGAATCTGCTTCATATCAAATCAACTGAACCTAAGTAAGTTGCCGTGTGGCGTAGTGTAGAAGTTAAGTGAGTCAAGTGTCGGGCCAGGTGTCCTTCTTGTCAACAGGGCCGTTTTTAGGATTAGGCACGCTACAAACATGCCTAAGGCGCAAAAAATTGGAGGACGAAAATAGGTAAAAAATCAAAATTACAGCGTACGTACTACCGCTACGAAGCCCTCAACACAAGATTCTAGATATTCAGAAATCTTCATGAAAGATGATGTGACAAAATAGACGAAATACTTGGTTCTAAGCTACTCCAAAGGCATCGATGAAGAACAGTTTGTGCAAGTGTCAACATTTCAAAATGTATAAGGAGGTGGACAAAAATAACAAGATGAGTCTTTTTCTACATCAAGAAAAACAAGTTGGAGAGTACCTTCCCAAATATAGAGGAAAAAATGAGAATTTACTTGATTCTTCCTGTGACTAACTGTATAGCAGCGAGAATCTTTTCTGCCCTTAAGGTATTCGACTACGTTCGGAACCGTGATTTTAAAAAAGCGTATAAATGGATAATTTCCATGATATTTAGTGTACCTTAGATTACAATATATGTATAAAATTGTTTTAAGGACTTTTTTTTGACAAAAAAAATTATTTAAATACAATATTTCGGCAAAAAATTAACTTAGAATAACCTTTTTTCAAAATGATCTCCTTTTGTGAAAAATTCTTCTTTAAAATAATAATATTTTGCCTGTATATAGCTTATACCTCTGTACAGAGGCTCAACTATGATTTTTGAAAAATTCACATTATTTTCAGAGTTTACAACCCATTGAAATAATTAACGGAGTTTTTTTCTTAAAATTTCTCCACTCTGTTGTGTCGTAAAACATGGATAAAACCACTTCTAAATTATATATTTCAAAAATTCTAGTTGAGCCTCTGTAGAGAGGTCTGAGCTATATACAGGCAAAATATTATTATAATAGAAACATTTTTTACAAAAGGAGAATATTTTGAAAATAGATCATTCTATGTTCATTTTTTGTCAAAATATTGTACTTAAATAATTGTTTATTGTAATACTATTCTTAAAACAATTTTATATACATTTTCTCTAATCTAAGTGACACTAAATATCATAAATATTGTTCATTTATACGCTTTTGCAAAATCACGGTTCCGAACGTAGTCGGATACCTTAAGAGATGAAATAATGAAACGAGATCTATATGATTAAAAATGAAAAGTTTAACAGTTTTTTTTATGCTGCTATGCACTCAGAATAATACTACAATTGAAATTGATTACAATTATGTCATTAACAATTTTCGAAGTTCGAAGAAAACCTTTACTGTTCAAGTACAATGACTTAACGAAGAATAAGGATGTTGAAAAGTAAAAGATAGTAAAGCGATAAGGATGAAAAAAATAATTGACTATTTAAAAATAGTTCATCAAAATGATATTCTATATTTAATTCAAACGATTTCATTAAATTTCCCTGTACAATTTAAAAAAGGGCGTATGGTTCGTGATGCCGAAAGGAAAAGAAATGAACAAATGGCCCTACGCTTTTTTCCCTTTTTCCTTTACGGCTGTTGGTTGCTAGTCTGGAACACGGCGGGGTCCATAGGTGGTGGATAATAAAAAACTCTCCAAGAAAAAACAAAGTTGGGGAAAAAGAGTAAAGAGGTTCAGGGAAAATGTCCCGAAACCCAAAACCCTGGCAAGGAAGACTAGAAGGAGGGATGCTCTTGAAATAGTGGGGTTGGGGGGCCCAAGGCGAGCTAGTCTTGATATCTGTATCAAAAATTCCTTTGGGGCGCTTTTGGGGCCCCTTAACCCACGATATTTTGCTTACGCATGCTGAGGCCTGTAGTGAGGGGCCCCGCACCCCATTGATTCGGCGGTAGCTACGCCCCTGGTGGGGGGGGGGGCGTAATAATTTGAAGTGCCTAGGGCTCCGGGAAAGCTTGTGACGGGCTCAAGCGTCTTTTCTTTAACATAACCTCTGGGTTCTTCGGGGGCCAAGATTAATGGAAACTCTTTCAAAAAAACCCAAGAGCGAAGGTGAAAAAATGCAAACAAAATAGCTTTTTAAATAACAGAAGTTTCAGTAAGTGAGATGGCAATTTTAGGGAATGGTATGTGTGAAAAAAGACTAGTGGGAATTGACAGCCAATCTTTGAAATTACCTGGAAAACAAGCCTTAAAACAAGGTGCATACCATTGCACCGCCCCAGAAGTTTCTACATAAAGATGGAATCTAAGTTTGGATTAAGGTAGGAATGATAATTTGATATGGGATTTGTAATTATTATTAGAAGTGAGAGTAGGCGGATTAAATAATTATAACAGAGAAAGTGGTCTAAATTACGCAATTCGGTTTAACTATCACTGTGTGTTTGTTCATTATAGATTCTCGCTTAATTAAATTTATCTAAATTGTTAGACATTTAAGTTCTATTCTTAATAAAGTCATATTAAGAATCAAAGATGTCTATTCCTTTTGCAAACCCTACACCTCTAGCTCACGCTGACATGAAATATACGGTAACCATAGGGGGCGGTATCACAAGCTGAAAATGCCCCTGCTTGTCAACTAAAAATTAAGATACATGCCACCACAATAGCACTCGTGTTGCTTCTAAAACGTGACAAGAATTTAAAATAACGCACCAAAGGTTATATCTTCGCCTAGAGAAATAACCGAAACTAAACAGCAAGTCAAAAACTTAAATATTTTTTACGTACAAATCGTCTAATGCATTTTAATTTTGTAGGCATATAAGAAGAAGAATATCGCAAAATATTCCACAGTATTTTTCTTTTTTATGAATATGCAACTTATAATGTAATGCAATTTTTTTCTATGTGTTTAGCAAAAACATAAATTTAAAAACTTATTTAACACAACACTGAAAAGTTAAGAATTTATTAAAGGCTTTTGCAATGGAAAATACAGATTTTTTTTTTATGGGATATAGAGGGTATGTTTTTAAAAACGCATAAAATAAAGCCCCGTGGCTTAATCTTCAAGCTAAAAATTAAAAATTGTTGGCCTACGGGGGAAAATGTTTGTACTTTCATCACCCACCCCCCGGGTGTACGCCACTGGCTTTTATATTTTCATGAGGCTATTGTTAAAAGGTTTGTATCTTACAATTACCCAAAATTATATGCCAATCATTTTCTTACACATAAGCAAACTTATAAATATTAAAAAATTCTTTCAGAAACAATACTTTCACTTTAATTCTGGTTCTCAAACAATAAACGAACACAGAATTAATTTCGGGAGAATCAATCGTATATTTTAAAGTATAATTAGAAGTATTTAACTCCTTACAAGTGTATATAAGGCTGCCTTCACATAGTAACGTCAAAAAACAAAAATGCAATTGGAAGCAAATCTTCAGAAATAAGTTACAATTACATAAATTTATGTGAATATAACATAAGTATCTCTTTATTTTAACTGCATTTTTAAAATTTAAAAATATTCAGTAAAAACGCAAGTGTTCCTATTAAATGCATTAAGATATTAATTCATTTCGGCATTAAAATATGTAAGGTTATAAAACATATTCTATACAAAGAAAAAAATAACTTGAGCAGAAATGAGTAATTATATATATATATATATATATAAAGATTTTAAGTATCGAATAAATTTTATAGGGTAGTTCCAAGAGAGATTGAATTCTATTTTTAGATATTAAGTCGAAAACAGACTTACGGCAGTTTTAGAGTACGGTAATATATTTTTTTTTCCGTTTAGTTTAGCTTTACTATTGACTTAAAAGAGTTAAATGGATATGAGAGATCAATCTATCTTATTTAATCTCTCCTTCTGATTGCTTCCTGTGAGGCAAATTATATGAATAAACTAAAAGGCACTATTCACTTCAATTTTTTATTTATTTGTATAAGACAATTTAAGATATAAGCGTGAGGTCGTCGGTAGAAATAGAATCAAAGCGCATACCGGTGACAACTAAGGTAAGAACGAACTTCACCTCTATCGTCTATTGTCAAAGGATAAAATTTAATCGCAAAGGCATTTTCAGATTGAAACGCTTTATAGTATTTATTACATATAACTTACATCGAATGAATGAGTTAATAAAACAGTTTTACCTACAAACTTACAGATGTTCATTGTGAGCCCCATTCGTCACACGGCACACATCAAATCTATAGGCGAGTTCATCCCAAACTTTTTTTCAGTGTGTTTGAGGTAATTCTTGCAACAGCTGTTTGAATCCTGTGTCTCAAGTCTGGTAGTTCAGCTGGTAGTGGAGGTACGTACACACAATCCTTAATGAACCTCCACAGATAAAAATTACATGGCATCAGATCGGGTGAATGTGGAGGCCATGCGAAACAACTTTTATTGTGAGGCCCTTTGCGAAAATTCCATTGGTCGAGTACAGTGATGTTCAACCGATCGCGTATTGAGAGATACCAGTGAGGCGGTTCATCATCTTACTGCCAAATGAAGTTATCTGGTTCACTTTCTTTCAATTGAGGAAATAGCCATAGTTGTAGAACATCAACATAGGCAGAACCAGTTATAGTTGGTTATCAGAAAACGAAAGGCCCATACACTTTCCACCAAGATGTGGCACAAAAAAACATTCGATTTAAGTGAGTCTCGTTGCAATTCTAGCACCTTGTGAGGATTTTCTAAGCTCCAGATGCGCGCATTATGAGTGTTCCCATGCCCACTGAGATGTCCACCGGAACGCTCTTTGCACAGTAATAGCAGGTTCTGTCTTTGCAAATTGGGGAACACAAAACGCTTTTTGTTCACTAGTCGCCATTTTTCTACTAGCGTGCTGATCGGCGTGGAAGGGGGGGGGAATTAACACACGTTTCGCGCACATGTGCACACATGCCAGCAAACAAAACTGTTTCAGTTGGTCTTTCATTCGATGTACGAGTTATAGTAATAAGTTAAATAGTATAAAGCGTTTAAACTCCGATATTCATTTATAAACACCCTGTATTATGTACGTATTATTTAAGTATACATTATACTAAGAATTTGGCTTATAGACATGAACTTTACTACACTAGTTTTTGGACCTTTGATTCGATAATGAAATATAACCAATTAAACTGAAATGTGTAATCATAACTTCACAGAATAAAAAGGGGGGAAAAACTATTTGCATATTCATATATACTCATTTGCGTTATCATTGTATATTTTAAGAAAATTATTAAAAAAACTAGTATATGCGTCTCCTTGGAGTATGAAGGTAAAACATAGATATCTGATGGATTGGTTTCAAAGAGAGCTTTATAATGTAAAATTATTACTATATAAAAAAACAATGCGAAAAACTCCTGAAAATTTTGTAAATACTTAAGCCATTCCAGATATTTACAATGTTCGAAAATGTGGAAATGGTAACAGAAATAGTTATCAAATTCCAGAAACAGCTATGTTCTTATTAATTATTCTTTATTAAAAATGACTTGTTTTTCTTACTGACGAACAAATCTATTAAAATATTCGTTTTTATAAAACTCTTTAAAAGTGTTCTTTTATATATGTATATTAAAAAACATGCTTGCGTTTGGTTACTGTACTGTTAAAGTATAAGCCTTACCAAAGAACAATTGAGTAAAACAAAGAGTAAAACAGGTTGAAAAATATTCCTGCCAAATGACCGATGAACGTAATTGTTCTTACTTTGTCATGGTGTAGTTTGGGACACCGAAACAACAGAAATTGTTATAAAAATAATCACTTTTATTTAAGTTCAATTAATTTGCGATCAATCGAGATTATAAACAAAGAAGGCAATCAATTTAGATAACTCTATATTAAGTTCGTAAGACAAATAATTAAACATTAATTTGAGTGTGACCCGATAGAAGAGCACTCGTCAGATCTCTCCTGGGTCGACTATTACCCAATCTAAAACTTCTTCACTCTTTCACTAAGGTTTCCGAAAGGCACTCCGCTAATCTCACTTTAATAACAGCGTAATGAGAATAACTCCAACACTCACATTGCTAGGGTTTAAATAGCGCCCAAATAAGCATAAAATCAAGTTTTGTCTACGGAAGGCGGTTTTAAACTCAAACAACAGTTAAAAAAGTATTTCCCCAAGAGGATTAGTGAAAGGACGCGAATAGGACTAGTCACGCACACAACTTTGAGTAACCTACTCTCTCTCTCCCATTTATAGACACATAGAATACAAAACAAGAGCAGGTTGTGACGGGTCTATAAGCGATCTTCTAATTAATCCTCTCGGATGGGCTATCAATTTACATTATTCACAACCACCCCTTCGGAAGAAGATAATCGTGATATGTAAATTAAATTAATATAAATAGGCGAGGTTTTCTAGCTTGAAAGAGAGAAGGAGCGAAGATATACTCGAGACAGGTGAGATTGCTACTAAAGGTATAATATTAGAATTAGAGGTAATTGATTCTTATTTGAGGGAAACCTTAAAGTGACGATTGTTCACTAAGATTGAATTCAGGTTACATTAAATCGGATAATAGGTTATATCCTTTATTAAGATAAGGATCAAGTTTGTTAGTCGCCTAATTGCTCACGTTTTACTGTCGTTGTTCCATTTTCACGGTTTTCATTGAGTCTGTTCTTAGTGGTGAAATAAATAGATTAGTTGAATCATGTCGATTGTTTCTCCCCCCCACACACACACACATCTAGGAGCTCGCGAGAGAGGCGCGGGCCTCTTACAAGGTTAATATATTTTGTTAGCATTTTCATTTCATTCTACAAATGGATTTCTTTATTCTTTAAATTATAATAGAATCAAAAGATCCAATAGTCATGTGTCACAGGTGAGTCATCCAAAAAATAAAAAACTTGCTTAGTTGTACCAAACACAATATTTAGTGCAGAAAAAAACAATTCCGTTATATACTTTAAGCTTCCTTCACCTCTCTATACAATTACCCCTTACACTGAAACATTTGTCATATCTGTTCACAAACTTCAAGATTTCCATGTTCTTCTCTTCTTGAGGCAGTGTATTAACACATTCGGGACTATAGTTACATATATGTGATCACTTCAGGGCAAACGGTATCATACGTGAGATTGCATCTGAGGCTCGTGATCTCATTGGTGTGATCTGAATTTGGAACGCATGGAATTTTAAATGTTTATAAACTATAAATTTCCGCGTATTTTATCACAGTAATGATTTTATATGAATTTTAAACGGAGTTAGGCTTAACAAGGGAATTCGCGTGGCCCTGAACGAGTTAAGCCAGTATTGACATTCTTCACACGATATTACACAGAGGGAGACATCTATCTTGTGCCAATCCCTTGCATAACATCATCGCACATCACCAAAAAAACCCCCTAGAAAATTCAGACTCTCTAAGAGCGAAAAATCCTCCAAACAGTCTTTTGGTTTTGTAAAAGGGGTTCTTTTGGTCGATTTCATGCCAAAAGACGCTTGTAACGCAAATCTTTATTGTGAGTGAGTGAAAATTAACGTCGCCCTGTTCAGCTACGTAATTTTGAACCATGGTCAAGTGACGTGGACGACATCTGGGCTGGCACCCCTCTCTCCTAACTACCACACCACACCACACCAACGGGCGGACGTTTCAGCTCCCAACAGATTTAACGTGTATCGCTACCCTACAAGGCGGGTCTTTAGTGGTACTGGGCTCGAACTCATGACATGCCTGCCATGATCCGATACCTTAACCACTGGGCTACCGCAGCCCTCATCTTTATTGTGAGATTAAGAAGACTACGACGAACCATCGAAAACAGAAGGCGAAGAATATTTTCTAGAAAAATTGTGCTACTTCACGATAATGCCCACCTTCACACTCCTGGTGAAACTCGAGAACTACCGGATGAATTCAGATGGAAAATTTTTGATCCTCCACCCTATAGCCCAGACCTTGCTCCTAGCGATTACTATCAGCTGAAAGAGTTTTTAGGTGGCAAACGCTTTGCAGTAATGAAGATTTGGCGAATGCAGTGACCCCTGGCTTAATGCACTGACGGAAAAGAATACCACATAGGAATTCTGAAACTCACAAAGACAGATTTTAAGATCTAAGAGGTGATTATGTAGAAAACTGAAGGAATTTTCTGGCATATAACAAAATTGTTTTTTCCCAATAAATATTGTGTTTTTTATTTGTATAACTAAACTATCTTTATTATCTGATCTTTTTGTTCTAGCACATGGACAAAACAATACATTCTCTGTTTAACAAGTATGGTATTTTAATAAACAACAGGAGAAAAATACAACAAACATATAACGATGGGTTAGGTGCAAGTCACATCCTCATTTGAACGATCTATTTAACCAAAGAAGTAAACAAAGATCAGTTGAAGGCACACACTGAAATTTTGTAAGATGTTTGTACTGTTCTTACCTATATCTTTGGTAATCTTCTTCATCTTTTTCCAAACTTGAGAGCTGGTCCGGACACGCTGGATTGCCGAGTAAGCTTAAATATGTCAATTCAGGGTAACAACTAGTCAGTTGTTTTAATAATTTTTCTAAATCGAGGAACTGTAACGAAATAAACGATTCAATGTTTTAAAAACATTACACCTTTCAATGCCAGTTGATTACATATTTTTTGCACGTAAGCACAAAATATTCAATGCTGCACTTAAATACACAATAAGCCCAAATTTCAGTCTCTTAATCCAAAAATGTTTGAAATAATAATTTAAAGTCAGTTGAGATATATATTAATAAAAAAAATCTAAAATATTTTAAAAGTGTATTTACATAAATAGATATATCTGAAATTTGAAGAACAAGCATGCATTGATAATACTAAGAGAGCAAAACAAAAACAACATAAATAAATAAAAGTTTTGTACCTACGCACAGATAAGTGCTAACATAAATAATCAAGATCTTATATCAAGAAAAATAAAATTCCATAGTAAAATATTTAACGTAATGTAAATATTAGGTCATATGATATGAAATGTCAGGTTATTCACAGAGAAAAAGAATAACTGATTTTTTAAATTTATTCGCTAGAATACATCTCCAGCTAACGTGTTCCAACAAATTAATTCCTCGTTTAAAAAGACGGGATCTTTAGAGTACACAAAGTGCATATAGAAAACATTTCGACCTCTGTCCTATTACAAATTTTAAATTGCGAAATAAATTGCAATCAGTTAGTGGAACATCATATGAGTCCGGAAGATGCGACTAAATCTCATAACCTAATTCTTTAAGCTTCTCTATGATTACTTGCGTCATTTCTTATATTCTTCAGATGGCTACCGACATTTTGCAACACATCCTTGAAATCTTTGGCGCGAGATGACAATGTTAGAGAGACTAGTCATCCCCGACTTGCAAAAAACATCAACAACAAGGACAGGTCGCTTCCCACGATCTTTAAAAGTCTTCTTCTCCAGAATGGAACTTTTCGAACCATCTCTGTACAGTTCGTGATGGTATAAGAGCTAAACGTAGAGTTAATGTTCCAAGCAGTATGTACCCCACTATTACCAAGCTTGTACAAAAAATTACTCTTAATCCATAGGTCGATGTATCAAAGATTTATCGTATTTTTTTTAATAAAAGCCAATCCGTGTGTAAACCAGCCTTTTTTTTTCAAAAAATTACCTAAAATTTGAAGCTTATATGTAAACCGAATTGAAAAAAAATAATAAAATAAAATATGTTCTGTTATTTTCAGATGTGTCGCCGTGAGGGCGAAAAAGTTGTTAACCTAGTAAAACGGGTGGAATATCTTACATTCAAATTGCTGTCAAATAAAACGCCAGACATCAACGAAAATAATTTTTTTTATTTCCGGTAACCCTATCTGATGCTAACACATTTTTTCCACTCATTTATTATCTTGTACATTATGCGTTTTAGTCTTAGTTTCTTCCTTCATTTTATGTTTTCTTTTGAAAAATGAGAGTGGGTGAAAATATATTTTTAATTTAAGGAGATACCGAAAACAAAAAGGCAACATTCATCGTTAACCAATATTGCATGCCCGTAGAAAAATCTCGCTACGTGATCATATGCAGTCAGACATCCCAATGAGTGAAAGGGAATTTTACTAACTACTAGGTGTGACACAAAAAAAACGAGACTCGGCCAATAAATCATTGTACTTACAAAATCAGTTCTCCGTGACAATGACAATGACAATCATTACAATTTCATTAATGTCGAAGAGGACAATTAACATTGCCTTGAATTTTGGGCCCAGCACGTTTATCATCTTCCATTCTGTCCCTTCCTTCTAAAAACTGCTTATGCCATTCAAACACACGCCATTCACATTTGAAATGTTTTCGTGGCTGATTTCTTAAGTTTCACAAAATACTTGATGTTGATTCGCTGTTTGGTTTTTACATTAGACATTTTTCAGGCAGAATGCAGTTTCACGTATTCACTCAATGATTCGGTACTCCCAACTGGTGTGATCAGTTAAGTCGAAACTGACCGCATGGATAGAGGAGGTGTGTGAGATGACATCATTAAAACAGTTGTTGCCAACTCCTCTCTTTTTTTTCAAGATGCACACTTAGTCTCATTTGTGTGTGTTTATCACACCTCGTATTCGAAAACTCGGAATCTAACACAAACTTTGAAAGGTTTATGAAACTCTTTTGTTGCTTTTAGGAAAAAAGTACTATTCAAACACCAAAAAGTTATAATTTTAAAATCGATCGCAAATAACTAACGGAAAATGTTTAAAAAATACCCTATTTTTCCTAAACTACGCTTTTTTGGAGATTTGCGCATCCGTAAATAAACCCTTATTTTTACAAAAAGTTTAAAAAATTCTCGGCTTATAAGGAGAAAGTGTTGGTGTTAAGCAAGTATTGGTCGATATATACCAATGTATTTGATACCAGTATACAAAATATGAACTAAACTTACAGTTCTAGATGTTAAAAAAAATATGGTGACTTACAGGTAATAGTTAGAGGTTTAAAGAGGCACAACGAAAATTGTAACTTTTAAACAGACACTAACTACAAGCAATTAGGTCGTAAAAGATAAGGATTTCAACATTTCACATTACATACATGTGTGACCTGAAGATATATAATTTCATAATAATTTAAATTCTAAAAAAAAATTTTAAAGTTAACCTAATTAGAAAATGAAGTAGCATGTTCTTTTTAGAAAAATGTTTCAAAAAAAAAAAAATTGAGAATATACTTACATGATTTTTGTTTAAAGAAAGTGTATGAAGATTAGGAAGTGGAATAAACGAAACTAAGTCGTTCAGTTCATTGTTATCTAATATTAATTCTTCCAACAGCGGGAACAGTTCTAAATTGTCTAAAGTTCTGAAAAGTAAAAGGGATAAAATCATATAATACTTATTAAATTAATGATTTTTTTATTAAAACACTGAAATAGATTGAAGTTCATAAAAAGAAAATCTTGGGGAATTTGCAGTATTTTAAAACTGTTAAAAATGTTTTATTGATGTCGTGAAAAGTAGAAGGTTAAATATTCCTTTAAATAATTTTATTTTAGGTTTATCAACGTCTAATTCTACAAAATGTCAAACACTAATTTATTTATTAAGAATTGTCAGCAATACATTACTCCCATAATTATTTTTTATATTATTTTTCTCTATATTTGTGGCATGATAGACGTTAAGATAGTGCAAAAATAGATATGTAAATTAAACTTTTTGTATTAGGTAATAAATATTCCTTTTCATTTCAAAATGTAAGTTTATAAATTCAAACGGCACTCGTAGAAGTTTTTTCACGCTCTGGTGCTCACAAGGTACGAAGGAATGGGCTAAATTAATGACAGTCACGTGATAAACACGCAACCACGTGTTCTAAACTGAATTTAAAACTGACAATAGACTTGTACTTGTATATATATAATTTAGACAAAAGTTCAAATTTCATAATTTAGAAAAGATGTTCAAGTATAGGCATTAGTTCTTCAAAAAGTTTTACAAAATTAAAAACAAAAAAATCTCATATGTATAGTTTTAAATTAAGTGCATTTTGTTTACCCATATGTTTTATTATTGTTGACAAATGTGTACTTTTTAAAAGAAAGTTTCTGTAAAAAGCAAAATTGCCAAGCTGATTGACTGGGAACTCTTAATTGTATTTATTAAGAGACTATAACGTCATATGAATTAAGCCAATTAAGGGCTAAAGAATATATTTTACAGAATACTCATAATCTTTTTGAAAGATTGGAAAAAGGTCACAGAAAAGACTATATTGGAAACTTGTAAGAAAATACACGTAATTTTGCATTAAAATATTTTTCAGAAAACTTTTAAAGCTTATAAAAATTTACAAATGAAGTTCACATAACATGATATATAACAAATTTTACCTAATTGTATTAAAGCTTAGATCCAGTCTTCTAGTTTGATCTCCATATATTTTACCTAGGATACTTGGAATGGCATAGCAAT